>CM039732.1:23156523-23756523 GCA_022539455.1 Dendrobium nobile | reverse complement strand
GTTGCTTTCCAATTTGAATCGTGGTCCAATAATATTTGATGAGCTAATTGGATGTGGCCCATTATTAAGTAAAATATTAGCAATTCTTGAATATCTTCTTCTTTTTTGGCCTAAGCAAAAGTATGGGCTATAATAAAACTGTTGTTGCTGTTACATAGTCAATAGCTAATTAAAATTTATTAAATAATTATGACATAAATTTTCTAGTACATTATATTAATATAATTTTAAAGATTACTATTAATGCTAAGATTAATAAGATGATTAGTATTTATATTCCTCAAATCAGTTTGGATACGTTTAAAATTAAATTTTAGAATGACTTAGATGTATTAATATAAGGAATAATATTTGAAAAGAGAATTTTTATTGAAGGAGATTTAAAGAAATATATGTAGGTGTGTGGTAGAAAATTTTAAAGGCTTTTTTGGATTATGAGTGATAGTTTATATATTCAGTATATTTTATTAATTTTGGACTTTGATGAAGGTGTGAAATATAAAAAAATAAAGTTAAAGAGTTGAGAGGTTGGATGGAGAATTATAGAGAGAGTAAGGAGGATCTATATTTGATATTTTTGACTTTGTGGAAGTATATGATAAAGTTTCAAGAGAAGTGCTCCGAAGAATTCTAGAAAAGAATTGAGTTAATGATGCTTATATTCAAGTCATATATATACAAAGTAGTTACTTTGTTTAAACACAATATGGTTTGACGAAGTATTATTCTATTTCAATTGGATTACATCACATATCGACATTAAGCTCATATCTTTTGGCTTTAGCATGGATGTTTTTATCATACATTTGTAAGAGGAAGTACCCTGGTGTATGTTTTTTGCTGATGATATTCAATTTATTAATAAAGTTAGAGAGGGAGTTGAAGGAAACTTGAATTATGGAGGTCAACCATAGATTTTAAAGGTTTTCATATGAGCAAATCTAAAAGCGAATACATGGAGTATAATTTTAGTAATTGTTGCGTCTAGGAGTATTCGCGACGGTAGAGAAATATAATATTTAGCGTCTTAGTGTTGTACAAAAATCCAACATGCAATCAGATGAGAGAGAGAGAGAGGGTGTATCATTTATGAGAGACACCAATATTTTTACATGGAAAACCCCTGAAAAGGGGGAAAAACCACAAGGCCTAGCCCAGTTTGAATGAATTCACTATTATTTGCAGTTGATTACAATTGAGGCCCTTCCTTAGGAGAAGGCCTTGACTTGATGTACATTATATGAAGTACATAATGAGAATACAAAGAGTCACTGTTGACATGTTTGTTCGGTCGGAAGGACCATAGTCGATGGGCGACGTAAGTCGACAGGACCTTAGTCGGCGAGTGACAAAGGTCGGAAGGACTGTAGTTGGTGGGCGACGTAAGTCAGAAGGACCGTAGTCGGCTAGCGACAGAGGTCGGAATGACTATAGTCGGTGGAAAACGTAATCAGAAGGACCGTAGTCGGTGGGTGACAGAGGTCGGAAGGACTGTAGTCGGTGGGCGACGTAAGTCCGAAGGACAGTAGTCGGCAGGCGATGGAGGTCGGAAGGATTGTAGTTAGTTGGCAACGTAAGTCAGGAGGACTGTACTCGACGGGCGACAGAGGTCGGAAAGACTGTTGTCTAACAAAGGAGGTTAGAAGGATGACGTCAGATAAAAGTTCAGTAATGAATAGAAATCTAGCATCAGATAGATGCCCGACAAAAGTTTGACAATTGGTAAAAGTTCGATGTCGGGTAGAAATCTGGTGAAGAGCAGAGGTCTGGCGTTGAGTAGAAGTTTGATGTCAGTCGGCGGTCGGGGAGAACTTCGGGGTTAGTTGGAGATCGGGCGGAGTTTTAGCATCACTTGGAAGTCGGGCAGAATGTCGACGTCACTTGGAAGTCGGATAGAACTCCGGCGTCACTTGGGCAGAATTTCAATGTCGCTTGGGCAGAATTTCGGCGTCGGGTAGAATTCTGGCGTCACTTGGGCATCGGGCAGAATTATGGCCTAACTTGGGCGTCGGGCAAAACTCCGGCGATGGTCGAGGAATTTCTTCCCTCCTATCCTTCTCTTCTTCTTCTTTCTTGCTTCGGTCCCCTCTCAAGAGAAATGAGGGGTTTATTTATAGAAATTCAGGAGTGGCATGGCCTGTAAATAGGAGGAGGATCAAGGACAAATGTGGAGTGGTTCGATGGACGGCCGATATTAAATCCCTTGATCATGTACCGTTCATCAGACATTTGAAGGTCTTAATGATATCGGAATTCGGCGATCTTAGGCTCGTTGGATTCGTCTCGTCGAGCCGTTTGATTAGACTATAAGCTCG
Organism: Dendrobium nobile; assembly: GCA_022539455.1. Lineage (NCBI taxonomy): Eukaryota > Viridiplantae > Streptophyta > Magnoliopsida > Asparagales > Orchidaceae > Dendrobium > Dendrobium nobile. The sequence continues at coordinate 23,754,208 of CM039732.1, read as the reverse complement.
TCATGTTTGGAAACCGTTTGGTAACTCAAATTGTGGTACGAACTTTCCAACAACGCTTCAGGTACTTGATTTGGACTCATTTGGGCTCGGATTGAGTTGAATTTGGTGTCGTTGGGTTCGTATTTCCAAGATGCTCAGTTTGATTGTAAGTTTGCTGAAGTTAGAGCTCAGGTGATATCGGATTTAATTTTTGAAGTTTCTGGCTTTATTTTGCCTTGAGATTCGTGCCCAATCAAGATAATGTTTTGATGATACATCAGTAATAATAAATCTAGTAGGACAATTGTGACTTTGGACGATCAGCTTATCAAAAAGAGTACATATTTTATATATCTCAGGTATGTTGTTTAAAACAATGTGAAATAGATGAGTGCGTTATTAGTAGAATGTAACTTGAATAGTTGAATTGGAGGAATGTATCAGGCGCATTGTTTGATAGTACCCATCAAACCTAAGGGATAATACTATAAAATAGTCATGAGATTTGTAATGTTTTATAATGTAGAATGTTGGTCATTAAAAGAGAAGCATAATATAAGTGTTTTAGAAAACTAGAAATGTAGTGCATATATCCCTTCTTTTTTCTTAGGCTAAATAGCTTCAAGATGGGTAATTTGATATCATAATTAGATTTTTTTTTTGACAAGTATCGTCATTGTATATTTTAGGTGTTATCTCTTGATACAATTAAATTATTAGATAATATAATTAGATCATTTGACAAGTAATATTCTTATATTATTAGATAATTTAATTATATTTATTTAAAAATTAATTATAAAACATAATAATTTAATTATATTTAGATATAATATATAATATATAAAACTAAAGCGATGTGTCATAAAAATAACTTAATTATAATAATATCCTTTCACAAGAATTTTTCATTTATTTTTCGTTCTCTTCCTTCTCCACCTTGCTGTTTTTTGATTTACTGTTCTTTGCACTATGAGATTTCTATCCGCCACTGTCATCTCTCGCTTCCGCTCATCCGCCTCTTCGAATCACTTAGTAGGTTTTCTACGTTCTTCCTCCTCTTCCTCCAGCGCCGCTGCCGCGGCCTCCACCGCCACCGCCACCGCCACTGCCACCGCCACTGCCACCGCCACCGCGGCTTTCCTTTCACACCCTGCCTCGTCATCCGGCGGCGGCGGAGATGGCAAGCAGCGGTGGCGGCTCTTCTCATTGCCTCGTGTCCTCCTTCCAATCGCTCTTGCCGCCTCCGCCAGCTTCCTCTCCCTCGACCTCCACCACTCCTCTGCTCTCTGCGACCCTCTCCTAGATCAACGGTACTCATCCGTCCCTCTTTTTCCATCTCTTGTCTCCTTCGATTTACTGTGATCCGTGATTATGTTTGCAGGTATGGCGGGATGGAAAGGACGGAAATTGGTAAGGAGGTACCCAAGGTGTTTTTCGACGAGCTCAGAAATATTCTGCAAGTAATGGTTCCTTTCAGACTTCTCAATTAGCTTTTGTGGTTCTGTTGTTTGCTAATTTTATTGTTGGTGGGAATGATGGCTGTTCAGGATGGCATGACTGTGGACTACGACGAGAGATACTTCCATGGGAAACCGCAGAACAGCTTTCACAAGTCTGTTAATGTTCCGGATGTGGTTGTCTATCCTAGGTGTGTTTCTTCTTGATTTTCGATTGATCCGCGTTGATTGATTTTTTTAAGGAATATCTTTTATAGATTTATCTAATCTGATGTAATGTTTTTTAATTAAGCAATTTTTTGGTTACAAGACGTGCAATATATCTTAGGAGAAGTATATCCTTGGAAACATGCCAATCTTACTTCGATTTGATAAAATTTCTAGACATGTTTCACATGGTCTGATCGATCGTGATGAAATTTCATTCTAAAATAATGAACTCGTATACCTACTTGATGGCATGGCTCAAGTCATGTTGGAGAGACCAACACGTCTGCTATGGCAACACTATAACCAGAATAGGAGTCCGTTCATTTGCTACTCTTGACAGAGGCAAACAAAAACATTGTATGAATTTAATGCCACGCTAGAGTACTACCTACTCATGGATTTTCTGTTAAGGCAAGTGAAAGTGGGATTAATATAAAGAGGTTGACCTTAGCCCAGAAGTTATGTTTTTGGGCTAAGAGTGACATGAACTTTTTTTTTAGCCTGACTTTATTTCACCTTTGGTTCACAACCTAATAAATGGTATCAGAGCCTATGATGAGACTTGGTTCAAATGGTTCATGTGGTCTGTATATTAATGGTTTTAACCAGCTTTTATCATGGTTGAGCAAAGTTCAATTGTGAGTAACTTCCATGCTGTCATCATATGGTTGAGGGGGTTATTGGTTCATGATACTTGATGATATTGAAAGTTTTCATTTAAAGAGAAGTGATGCCAACGTGGAGAGCTTTCATATGGATGGGAGATTGTTAAACCACCCAAGGGTGGGTTTATTCCTACATAAGATAGTTGAAAATACGTTGGTGTAGAAATACCAATTGGGCGGGCCTCACCTAGAAGCTTAGGCTTTTGGGCTAAAAAAATGCATTTGACCATTAGTGTATCTAGCATAATTTTTGGCCCCCTTTTGATTTACTCCCCAACATTGTCTTCTAGTAGCATCATTCCAAATATAATTTAAGCACAATATAAATGCTCAACTGGAACATCTCATTTCAGTTGCTCCAACTAGCTCTTTACTATGAGTTCACTTTTGCTTTATAGTGGGTTCAACAAATGCTGTAGAGAGTCCATAGCAGCATTTTAAAATTCCATGTTAATCCTAGTTATGATTACACTTGCTCTGCATCTATCTTTCTTTTGCTTTTATTTCAAGCTGATTACTTATAAGTGAAGGTTAGTTACCAACACTTGAAAGATGTTGTACAAATACTTATGTCAAGGCATTAAAAATAAAGAAAAAACTTCCTGGTGTGCTTATATTGTGGCAAAGGTATTTGAAAGCGGGTGAAACTCACTTCATGAAGTTGAGTGAGGATTTCACATGAAATGGTTGGAAGTGGTTTTTAAGGCATTATTAAAGCACACTTTTCAGCTATCTTTCTTTTTAAAAAAATTGGCATATCAAAATTTGATTTGTGTGGGAAATTTGTGAATGAAATATTATCCTATATGTTCACCTCCTTTATGTCTTCATAATCATGGCAACACCCGAACAAAGCAAATATCAAATATGAATATTGCTGTATATTCCTATTCAACTTAGTCAGATATTGACTCATATTACAGTTGTAGATCTTTATTTCTATCTAATAATTATTTGAAAGAGTCCAATTATAATAATAAATCTGTATGTAATTCATCTAAAGCAGAAGATTCATGAATTTTAGTTTTTTTAACAATATGAGATTTGGCCATGAATAATTTTTATGTTGATGTATATTAGATAGATTTTATAGAAGAATATAAATATTTATCTATTGGAATATTAATTTGATTCAATCTATTGATCATTTGTTCTAATTTTTGCAAGATTTTTTTTCATGCATGGTAATCAAAATATCATCATTTCGGTGATCCATTAATTGATCTCAATGTTAAGCCCCATAAGTAATTTAGATATCATGCTTGAAAAGTGACTTTAACGACTTCTTATTAATAACTTTTAAATTAGAAGTGTTGTTGTCATAACAAAACATTCATAATATGCCTCAATTCAAGAGCTAGATAAAGCCGTAATTTTTTTGGCGAATTTTGTTTAATTTATTCTTAATATTTGGTCTAAGATCATTGATGAAATACATAATGGTAAAAAATTAGTTCGAGTCAAATAGTGTTTTGCTATAAGACTCATGAATATATCATAGGTTCATAATAGTTAAGTACACCATATTCATCTCTCTTAAATTATTCATGCATTACCCCCTCTACTTTCCAAATGATATATATTACTCCTTGAATTTATGTTTTAGACCATCTTATGTATATTACTCCCACTCCCTAAAGACGTGCGAAAATGATTGAGCATAGCTTTCTTGTTTAGACTTAGCACATTTCATGTCTTTACAAGATCAGATAGATAACAATGCTCCGATAAGTATGATTCTAAATTGTCAACTTAGTCTAAAATTCCTTATAATTAGACCGCCCATAGAATATAAGATTGTGACCACAACAATATGCTCGATATGATTTTGATTATTTGTGAGTTGGGGTTACTTTTAAAATTGTCACCCTCAACAAATTATTGCAAAAGGTGGATGATTGTTGTTTTAAAGTTGAGGCATTTAATTTTGATTGAAATATTTTTAAAATTTTCTAACTTTCATAGGATTTAAGTTCCAAACACTTTGCTTTAGAATTTAAGGGTATTTTGATAGATAATAACCCTTTGGCTAAGATTTTCTATCAACACAGCTATAATCAGGGTAGATTGATTTTTAAAGTATTTATCTTTGAAATTGAACTCATTTGTCCATGCCTATATAAGCGAATTTGCATGATAGGATTTTTTTATATTGAACCATGTAAACTTTATTCACTTGCTTGCAATGGATCAGGTTTATGAGGTTCACGTTTTGTCGATTTAAATCTTTGTGACATGGAGGATTAGACTTCAAATATGTAGGGTAGCTTGCTTATGGGCGTCATACAACATGTTGTAGAAAAAATTGCAAAATTTTTAGAGTGATTGCATGAGCATTTTTAAGGTGATTGCATGCTTCTTAGAGTGTGGTAAGTTTGAACTTAATTTATTTTTGATCAACATGGTATTCTCCAACTTTTAACTTTATATGTTTACCATGTTTAATGGATCACCTACAGACAAAATTATTTTTTAGTGATTTAATATGTTATGCACATCTTTCAATGTATTTGTGTAGTTCACTTACACATTTTATGATGTATTTAAATGTTTTTCAATACTCTTGCATGATGTGCTTGCATGTTTTTTAATGTATTTGCACGGTGCACTTGATATTGTGCACTTGAATACTTGCCAATGCTCTTGCACGCTTCTCAATACATTTACATGATGCACTTATATGCTTTACAATGCACTTGTGTAGTGCACTGTACACTTTTTAATGCACGTGCATGGTGCACTTGCATGCGTATAATATAAAAATATATGAATTATATTATTTGAATGAATGTTTAGTCATTAGGATGCTTGCAATATTTAGTTTTGAGTTTTAAAAGATCGCTTTTTGTTCACTTGCATGCATCTGTTGTAGATTTAGTGGCTATTGTTAAGAATAAGATTCATTTTCGTGTTTCAAAAAATCATTTTGGCTTAATTTTGATTGTGTTTTTGTCTAATATAGGGATTGTTTAGTTCATTTTCACCGCATTTAAGTTTTTCTATTCATAGTTCATAAGGTTTTGAATTTTGTTAAGAGTGAAGGGGAGGTTTTGTTGGCATTCTTTTGTGAGCTTTTCAGTCCATTATAAGTCCCTTTAAGTTTAATGATTAGTTATATTTTTGCAATATGTATTGCTTTGAGAGTGTTCATCTTGTTTTATTTTGTTCTTTCAATTTTATTTTAATTTCTTTTGCTATCACGTGTTCAAGAAGTTTATTTTATTTTGTCATTTTTTAATTCCTTCGTTAGCTTTTGGGTGTCTCTCCCTTGTAGGAGAATCTATAGGAAATTTGAGCTTGCCTACCACACTTAGAAAGACATGCATGGTCGATGTCTTAAGATATTATCTCCAAAATCTTCAAAACTCATCATGCCTGAAAAGGTGTGCATGAGATATATGCATAAGAAATTTATAATATATAGTTTCAAGAGAAATGCGTATAGAGATTACTCATTGTTTCACGAGCATTGTCTACAAGTTTCATCTACCGTGCTAAGAAAAGCGTGCATAGGTTCCTCTCCTAGCACCAAACATTTTACAATTTTTGAGTAGCTGCATTTTATACCTGTGCGAGGAACAAAGTTGCCAACGAAGTGACGATGAATTTGAGGCCAGTTGGACATGTCAAATTTATCCCTTTATTTTGTGAATGTTTTTTTTCCACCTTTTTTTTTCTTTTTTATTTTTTAGAGAGAGAAATAGGATGGTGTTTGGTAGTAAGATTAGAGTAGATTTAAGCAAATTTTATTTTAAATCTCTCCCAATTGCAAAAGTTATAACTCCAAATCCCTTTGAACCTTCAATCCCATTTCTCCTTTATTTACCTTGAATCCTGGAAGTAAATCTAATGCTTTGGGTGGATTTTAATTAAATTTGTAGGTCTCACAAACAACTCTTATTCTTAAGATGTGATCGATCTCATCGAGCCTTTTCTCCCATCACAAGTTTCTCATCTCGTTCAGATGTCAGAGGTCTGTGGGCAACTTTACTAGTGAGCTTCCTATTGTGACTTCCTCTCTACATTGTTGTTGGGGATTTCAGGAAGTTGGGTATAAGCGATGGTGAAGGAGATAATGAGGAGCCCATCGATAGTTAAGGTTATGTGCTCGATGGAGCAAAACAAGTAGGTGGGGGCTCCACATTTCCTTCATATGGCTAGCACTGTCAATGCCTTATTCAATGAGTTCTCTTCGCAGCTCTCTCACTTCTTTTTTGTTGTGGCTTGTAGGTTGGAGTGGAAGGGAGCTTTACAAAGTTTTCGTGAGATCAACACATGTGAATGGGAAGAGCCGAGTGGGCTGGGGGTAGTTTGAGCATTCCCAAGTGGGGAAGAGGGGGTGACAGGATGGGAATTCATTTGAAAAGAAGTTGGATGAGGTTGTTTAATATTTTAGGATTTTTATTTTTCAATTTTTTTGAAAGATGGACGAGATCAGGTTGAGCACGACACTTAATGAAGGTGCGAGAATTTCAGAATTAGATGGGATATAGGGATTTGATTTAAGGATGCTTTAATAAAAAACATGTTTATTGATCCTTTCTTGCAAATTCTCATCGTTCATGTGCATTGTATTTCATGGTCGTCTCCCACGAGAGCAAAATTTGCATTTTGCCTTCATGCAGTGGATAGGCTAACGTGGCTAGATAGTATTGATCTTCTGGACGTGTTAGCGCTATTTGTTTTGCGAACGGGCGATGCTTGATTGGTTTTTGATATGATTGAGGCATTTCAAACTAGGCCTGTGTGACACTGTGTTCGATATCCATTTATGATGTCACGTTTGATTGTTTTGAGCTATGGAGCTTGTATTGAGGTTAACAATAAACCAACATCTATACAAATTAAATAAAGAAAAAATATAAAAATTGTCCAAGGATGAACTAGGTCTTACACTGGTACAATGAGACTCACGGACAGGGGTAGTTTTTATCATCTACAAAGCACCATAAGAATACACATCCAACTTATACACAAGAATTGAATAAAACTAAATTTGTTATTTTTAAGCCTTTATCCCACTATGTGGGATGGACTACATGAATCTTTTTTCACCATTGTTTCCTGTTAAGAGTCAAATTCTCATTTAAATCTAATAAAGAAATGCCATTTTTAATATATTCTAACCAAATTTTTTAGGTCTACCTTTGCATTTCTTAACATATGACAAATTTAATACATATACTCTCCTAGCTAGGTCATCAGAAGGCCGCCGTTTTATGTGACTAAACCATCGTAGATGACTCTCTCTAATCTTATCTGCCATTGTAGCTACTCTATTCTTTTCACGTATATGCTCATTTCGTATCCTATCTCTAGGAGTAAGGCCACTCATCTACCTGAGTATCCTCGTTTTTGCAACACTTAACTTAATATTATACTTCTCTTATAATGGCCCAAGTGGGGAAAAAATTCATTCTCTTACCACCATCTTATAGAATTTTTCCTTAAGTTTTAGGGGGACTTTTCTATCACACAACAAGCCCGATGCATTCATTCACTTCAACCATACAACTTGAATTCTACTAATAATATCCCCATCTATTTCACCATCCCTCTGAACAATAGACTCAAGATATCTAAAATATGTACTCTTATTAATAACTTGATTGTCTAAAGTCACAACCCCACTAGATTTATTACTAGTAAAATTATAATCCATATATTTGGTTTTAGATCTACTCAAACGAATTTCTTTAGACTCTAAGGTTGACCTCCATAATTCAAATTTACCTTCAACTCCCTCTCTAGTCTTATCAACAAGAAGATATCATCAACAAAAAGCATACACTAGGTTACAACATCTTGCAAATGTCTAGTAAGAATGTCCATGACTATAGAAAAAAGATATGGGCTTAAGGCTGATCCTTGATTTAATCCAACTTAAATAGGAAAATACTTGGTCAAACAATCTTGTGTTTGAACACAAGTAATAGCTCTTTCAAACATATCCTTAATGACTTGTATAGAAGCATAATTGTCCCATTTCTTTTCTAGAATTCTCCATAGCACTTCTCTTGGAACTTGATCATATGCTTTCTCTAAATCAATAAATATCATATGTAGATTCTCCTTATACTCTCTATACTTCTCCATCAAATCTCTAAATAAATGAATAGCTTCCATAGTAGACCTACCCGACATGAATTCAAATTGATTTTGAGAAACATTAGTACACGTCGTAACCTATGCTCCATAACTCACTCCCATAATTTTAATATATGACACTTAATTTCTCTATAATTCTCACAGTCTTGTGCACTACATTTATTCTTAAAAATAAGAATCAACACACTCATTTTTCACTCATCTGACATCTTTTGTCTTCAAAATAATATTAAAAAATTTAGTAAGTTAAGAAATTCCTTTATCTCCTAAGCATTTCTACACCTCTATTGGAATATCAGCAGGTCCAACAGCTTTTCCACACTTCATTTTCTTTAAAAAAACTTTTCTAACTTATGTTTTGCTAATACTTAAATAAAAATAAAAATCTCTATTTTCGTTCGGGATGTTAAAGTCAGTAAAGTCAAATATAACAAGATTAGAGAGGCTTTTCCATACAAAGGATCTCCAATAAAAAAATTTCTCAAAATTTATTTAAATTTATTCAAATACATATTGCAATATTCTTGAATTTTAGTAGCAAGAGTCCTTCCATAGAAAGCACACATCTTAGTTTACTCAAATTATCAAGTATTGGTAAAAGCAGTATAAGGAATGTAAGGAATTAATACACTAAATGAGGTAAGTGTTGAAGGAATAACTAACTAAAAACTCAAGTTTGCAATAATTAGAACAAAAGTTTTACATTCCCAAGAACTTTCTTTGTGATCATATAATTTGGGAATTGCATGTTGGTGGCATGGTGGCATGCCCCGACCCGAGTACTTGGAATGTCAAGTTGGGAATGACTGTCGGATGATAATTTAATTTTTTCAACAATGACTAAACAATCAAATAAATAACATTCAAAATCATGAAAAGTGACTAATCATCAATTATCAGTTTGAAGAAATATTAAAGAGTCATACATTTTCTCTCATTTGAAACTCTTCATTTGTATATGAAGTTACTGAATCAACTATTTATTCAATTGTGGATTACTTGAAATATTTAATTATTTAGATTGATTTTTCATTATTAAACTCTGTAGTATAGACTATAGAAACGATAAAGAAATATATATGTTAGTAGTCATGATTTATCCTTAACTTTTCATATTAAAGATAAACATAAATGTCGGCACTGGTAGTCATTATTTTATTCTTTAATATTTCTATTTTAACCTTCTAACTTAAATAGTCATTTATTTCAGGAGCATTAGTTAAATTTTTATAACAATAAAAGTTCATCCATTTTCATTTTCAAATTTTTCCTTTTGTCATGCACGAGTAAATTACTTGCCTAACCAGTATCAAGTGGTTGAACTCTTGTATTTGTATGTATACACCTTTTCATTTTATTACATGATTTCATTATCTTGATTTATTCTTTCCATTACAATTTTCACACACATATCGACCTCAATATGCTATTATCACATTTCACATGCATTAGCAAATATGCATATTAGATGTTGCATCAATAAATTTATTGAATCAATAATAGAATTGTAATTGTTATAAAATAAAAATATAATAATTCGCCTTACTTTCTTTTCGATGATTAAACTTTTCACTTCAATATTTTTTTACGTTCTTACTTCTTAATGCATAATGTAACCATCAGATACATGATTACATTAATTTACGTAGCCAATTTAGAATTACATTTATATTTTAAATTTTCAATTAAATTAATGTTGTTAATTAAATCTTACCTTAATTTTCGAGAACACGCTCACTAGCCTCAACACTTTACTTTGACTATACTGCTCAATTCTATCACCGCCTAAAATAACATTAACAATGTTAACCAACATAAAAATAATGTCAGAGGTGTTGAACATTATTAAGGGCAATGTTGAATGCGTCGAATATTATAAATGACAACATCAAATGCAATGAATGTCATCAAAGACAACGTTAATGCACCAACTTATTAAATCATGTTCCAATTTGCATTGCATATTATTCTATAAAAAATATCAAAATGACTAATTAAATCACATTGTTTTCTTCTTTCTTGTCGATACGAGGTCACACAAATTGAATTATCTTCTCTTTTTTGTTGACCATAAATGTATAAATTAATTAAATCAAATCAAAATAATTAGTAAAGATTAAGGAGATTTACTACTCTATTTCTTCCTCTCAGTTTTCAACTCCATTGAACCAGATTATATGATGCGTCTTATTCTTTTTTGGGTTTGACTTTAGTAAGCAAGCATAATGAATTAGTTTTCTTCATCTCGGTTTTTTGACTCCACAAAATAACCCTTCTTATCCACTCTTTTGATTTTGTCGCTTGAGTTTTGGTAAGAATGGAACAATAAGATATCCCCTTCAATATTTTTCGCTCGCTCGATTTCCATCTACTTCTTTGTCTTTATCTAATAGTAGTAAGGCAATCGCACAAACTCTCTTCTTTGTTTCCTTCAATATAAGCCACCCAATGCGTGCGAATCCCTTTTTTTTCTATCGATCCAAGCTGCACGAGGTGACATAATTACCTTATTCTTGTATGTCGTTTGAAGCCACATGAGGAGATGCACAAATCCATTCACGCATGCATGCCCTCATCTGGTTGAATTGATTGGATGTGCTTGCATTTGCTCGTGTCACTTGTGTGCTTCGCTTTGGATTCCCTCTTGTATGGGTTCGTGTGCTTTGTTTGACTCTCTGCCTGCCCTCCTATAAAATTAGTTTCATTGGACCTATTGAACTGGTTGAAGCCGGCTACCACGTATGACATATCATGTCGGAATAAACTACACCTTTTTTAGTTCAAAGGTTTCACTATCCTTAATTAAGATTGGTCTTGCTAATATTATGTTGCTTCTAGGACTGCAAATGAACTGAGCGTTCGACGAACTACTCGTGACTCGGCTCGATAAGAGTTCGTTTATGTTCGTTTCATAAGTTAAACAAACAAATTTGAACACCTTTGACAGATACTCGATAGGTAAATAAACAAGCTTGAACAACCTCGCGTTCGGTTCATTTAAGTTCACGAACAATATCGTTTAGAGCTCATGAATATACTCGTTAAGAAGCTCATTATGTCATATTTAATTAAAAATAAATATTATATCTTATTTGACTAATAAGATAATTAAATCTTATGTAAATATATATTATATATATATATATATATATATATATATTATATTGTTTTATATATAAAGTTAAGTAATTTATTTAACAATTTTTTTTTAAAAATACATCTCTTCTATTCCCTTCCTCCCTCTCTCTCTATATCTAAAGTTTCACTTTTTTTTTCATTCTCCCGCCCGCCTTCTCTCTCTCTCCTCCGTGGCATCAACACTTAAAAAAAAAAAGCGTGGGGGGGGGGGGGGTTAGTCCTCACTGCCTGGTGGAAAGTTTTTTTGCTATATAAAAATAAATGCATGTGGAGACAAGCTGCTGAACAGCAGACGAACGGGCTGGCGGGCTTGCAGGCATGTTTCCTTGTCGGGTCAGTGACTTGCTGCTCGATTTGATTTTAATAATGAATTTATTTTGTGTTTGAGATCTGCTCGCCGAGCCATTCGATAAGCTTGTAGTTAAATGAACTCAAACCAAACACGAGCCGAATGAGAACACAGGAGTTTTAAATGTGCTCGAGCTCGAACAGCTGTTCAAGAAGCTCGACGAGCTTCAAACCGAGCTTGAGCACTGTTTTGACAAACGAGCTTGAGCTCAAAGAGGGTGAAGTTCAGCTCGGTTCGGTTTGTTTGCAGCTCTAGTTGCGTCCTGCATACCAAATGGGAAAATTGTTAAACAACGTGCTGATGTGATCAATGAAGAACTATAAATGCCGGCCCTTAAACTTACATTCATTTAACTGTCCAGATTAGCCCATAATGTTATGTTGTGGAGCCCAATTATTTTTGCTCTACTAAAAAACGTGCTGCACAAATTTAGTAACATGATGACCTTTCTAGGGTTGGAAGGGGTTGAAGAGTCTTTGAAAGATATCTAATATTTATGAGTTGTTTTAAAAAAATAATTTGAAAATTTATTTTATTTTTGATTGTCCTAGTTTTTTTTTTATAAGGTTGAGGAACTATCTTTATGTTAAATCTAAGGAATAAGGGTTTTAAAAACTACACATTCAAATTATAGTTAAATATATAAACATAATATTGTCATCTGTTGGGTGAACCTATATAATGTTTTCTGAGTTGATCCTTAAATTTTAATTTATGTTCTTTTTGCTCGATGATTGAATTGTGTTTTATGTATTTCCAAACAAAAAAATCATCCTTAGGTTAATTACAAAGAGTCAAACCAGACTATAGTATAGTTGAACCTGATTCATTTTCAAAGCCATTTTAGGCCGAATTCTATTTATGACCGAAATTCCTTTTTTTAAAGTGAAGTTATTTCATTAGGTATGTATTTTCTTTCGATAAGAATAAGTTTAAATTTGACATTTGCTAGAATTGGATAGGATTTCATTTGATTTTAAATATTTTTCCTTATTCTTGTAACCCTATTTCAATAAATAGGGAACCATGATCTATAATTATTTCTTGATCAAGTGATTTTAATTTACATCCAACCAAACATAAAAAATGAATCTTGACATTATTTACAATCAATTCAATAATTTTATGAAATCAAACTATAGCGCATCTAATTTACATTGCATTTGAAAAACATGAAAATGCTGCTTATGTAGAAGATGTTTCATTTTAGGCTACAGGGTGATGGGGTAAGCTGAAGATAATGTATGTGCTATTAATTATTTATGTATATTTTTCATTCAACAAAGCAAAAGCACAGACAAGTAGTGTGCTTGAGATACATTTGATTGCAATATCTCGCTACCTTCTTTCCAGTCACATGGAACCACTGCTGATTCTATGTGGTCTATGGGTAAATTTACTCTGAAAAAATGCTAGCATGAATGGTATCATTGGGATTTGGGGAGACTATGGCTGTTAGAGAAAGAATTTGAAAGTTTTGTTGAAATCTTAGCCACAAGTTTTCTTGAATAGCATGAAGCCATGAATTATTGGATTCTTTAACCTTTTTGCTTATAATGCCTTTCCTAAAAAATAGTCTCTCTTAAAATTTGTGTTTTTATTTGTTTCCACCTATGTGATGATTGTTTGGCACTACTTTGCTTTAGTGTTGGAGACAAAAATGGTTAGTCAGACGCTTTTTTGTTTTCTTTTTCATCAAATGAAGGCTCAATCTACAAGTTTTTCTCTTATTTTTATTTGGTTCATGGCCTGTAGAAATGCTTTTAACTGTTTTTTGAAGACGCGTTCTTCATGCCTTTTGCTCCAACTAATAAATTATGCGCTTCCCTGTGAGTTTAGTTTATTTGCTTATGTTTTAAATTGGTTTGATTTAGTGATAAGTTTGAATATTAATGTTACTTCCATTAGAACGAGATATAAGCCACATTTGGTATGAACCATTCTTAATACTCGTAGATTCTACGAAGTTTCTAATTTGTAAGAGTTAATTTTTCTTCCCTTTCCCGTAAAACAGGTCACAGGATGATGTGCAGAAGATCATCATTGCGTGTAACAAGTACAAGGTATCGTTTCCTTTTTGCTGGCTCTTTTCGCTTACTGTTGAATTGTTCCGCGATCATCATTATCGTAGGGCTAATTATTTCGGTTAATTTTATTGATACTCTTTCTCCAAGTTAAGTACTTAATAAGTTATGAAAACTATAACATGAAGAATATACTCTTCAATATATATTGTATTCTTCAACTTGTTTTTTTTTTTTGTTTGTTTGAAGTTTTCAAATTTGTTTGAACATTTGATTATATTATTGAAACATTGGAATGCATTATGAGTATATTTTTGGGTTAAAATTTTGGATTACCCCCCTCCTCCCATCTATTTGGGGTTTATTTTATTAATCTCAATTTTCACGGAAGTACTTTATCAATTATAAAAAAAAAAACTAGAACTTGGAAGCAATGTTTTCCAGTCCATGCTATGATTAAATTTTGTTTTGAGCATTTGATTATGTTAGGAAAATATTGGAATGCATTATGAGCATGACAAATAGTAGCACATTTCTGTAACACTAACAACAAAGAAGTACTTTACAATCATCATTAACTTGATCCTAATTATTTGAGGTTGATTTTGTCAATGCTCATCCTTCAAGTAAAGTACGTTAAGTATGAAAGCTATAACATTCATATTCTTCAATGCATATTGTGTTCTTAAACTTTGACTTTTTTTTCAGTTTTTCAAATTTTTTGAACATTTGATTATATTAGGAATATATTGGAATATATTATGGGCATGTTTTGGGTTTATGGCTTAGGATTATTCCAACTATTTGGAATTGGTTTTATGAATCTCAGTCTACAAATAAAGATGAATTTTATCAATTATGATTATGAAAACTGTAACATGTCAAAAACACTCTTCAACCCTATGTTGTATCTTAAACTTGGACTTTTCCTCAATTTTCAAGTTTCTCTTGAACATTTTTAAACAGGAATGTATGCATTATGGGCATGAAAAATGGTAGCAGATTATTCTAACACCTACAACAAAGAAGTATGTTACGATCATCATTATTTGTATTCTATTTACATAATGTTGACTTTATGAATACTCATTCACCAAGAAGTAATTTATACATTGTGAAGACTGTAACATGAAGAGCATATCTTAAGTCCATTTGTGTTCTTAAACTTAGATTATTTTTCCCAAATTTTTGATTTTTTTTAAACATTTGATTGTATTAGGAATATATTGGAATGCATTGTATTTATTTTTTGTGTGCAAGGGTTCGGGATTATCCCAACTACTTGAGGTGGTTTTATGGATGCCATTCTCCAAGAAGTACTTAATCAATTATGGAAACTATAACATGAAGAAAATAATCTTAAATTCATGTTGGATCATACATCTGATTTTTTCCCCAAAATTAAAAAAAAAAAAAATCTTGAACATTTGATTGTAGTTGGATTATATTGGAATGCATTATGGGTATGGTGGGGAAAGGAGTAAATTAATAAGTTATGAAGGATCAATAATTGTTTCTTTGCCTTAAAACTATAAGCTTTTAATTCAAAAAATTGAGAAGGGGAGTAACTCAAAGGGATTTAGGATTTCTCTTGGCAAATTGAAGGGGTGCAATTGTTATTTCTTTAGTTAAGCGGTTGACTTTCTTGTGCTGTTTTTAAATATGATGGTGATCAATTGTCTACACTAAGAAGAATGGTTTGTCGTCTATTCTTGCATAGATTTAGATTTGTTTTATGTTAATGTAGGCCAACCAAATCAGCATTCTGAAATAAGATATTTTATTTGAATTCCATCTCCATTCATTGTTACACTTGTTTTCCGATGACATTCCCATCCATATCATACATTAGCTGTATTATGCTGCCTAAAATACTTGTAATATATCATTTTGAATGCAGGTCCCCATTGTGCCTTATGGTGGAGCTACATCAATTGAAGGACACACTTTAGCACCTCATGGAGGTGTATGCGTTGATATGTCAATGATGAAAGTATGTGCATATTTCCTTGATATAAATGCATGAAATGATGACAATGCAACATGTCTGAAACATGCACACACATCACAATGCAGAGCCTTAGAGATGTTGAGCCAAAACGTTTTGGGCTTTCTTGATGCAATTATATGCATTCTAGAAAGCTGTGCACATCTGGACTTGCTCTGCTGAGATAAATGCGGGCTTAAGGCTTGTTTTTAACCAAAGCATATCGTCAATGATAAGAGTTAAATGCAACACTACAGTCTATTAATTGAAGGAGATTTTATCCTTCCTAATATGAAAGATGCAATAATGGATATAATAGGTCATACATTAATTGTGTTTTAAAGGTCCGCTCTCAGTTTATGGTGTGGACCTTGAGTTTTTGCAGTGGTTGTATTTCGTTAATCTAATGGCATGACAAATTGCTATGGCATATTATCCTAACTGTATCATTACGAAAGAGCCTGCTTGCTGCACATGTCATGCTTAGGTTTTTAATTTGTTCTTGCAATGCTTCCATGGTGACAGACTTTTTAGTGGAAAAAAGTAATTTGTGTAATGGTAATTTAGCTTTTTTCCCTTCCCACTAACATTATAGACTCCGAGGCTCAGAACAGACTTACGTTAAAATTTTGTCAAACTGAATAGTGAGTCTTAACTGCAATGATTTATTTGCTTTGTTGCATTTAGGATGAATAAGTTTACCACTAGTAGTGCTCGATCAACCGTATAAGGTGCATGGATAAACAACCTTAAAAAAGGAAATCAAGCAGAACTATGAATTTCTGAAAATTTCTGAAGATATTTTCCATGTGTTGTTTCCTCACCCTATATTAAACCTAGTAAGTTAAATACGGTATTCTATTGAATTAAAGTATAAGTTGTGAAATGTATGGTATTTACTTGAACTTTTATTCAGTTATGCGACTGTTTATTTTAATTATTTGATAAGCATACCTGATAAAGTTGCTGAACTTTCTCATCACATACTCTTTTTTGAATCCTTAGACCATATCTTAAATACTTAACTTTGTTTGATTATTTGTATCTCCAATGATATTCTATTTTTTAGAATACAGAAATCGGTTTTTGGGCATTTAGAGTCTCACGGGCTAAGTTATTTGGATTGCAACTTGCTTTTCTAGCTTCATTTTAATGGAATAGAAGAAGCAAATTTGTAGCTTGACAAACATTTTTGGATTTTGTTTGTGGTCTTTTCCAGGAAAAACTTTCCCCACCCGGCAGCCTAATGCCCCACAATATTCTTTGCGATTATTATACTGTCTAGGCTCTTTCATATTCATGGCTGCTTCAGGATCTTTTTCAATCTTATGATCTATCTTAGTCTTAAGGTTTATGTTAGTTTTGTTCTAATTAAATAGTCATTTTCTCATTAATTTAAATTCATTGATTTTATGTGATATTAATAATAATGACTAATTTGATAGCTTTTAAATTCACATTAAAACCATAATTATTTTTACCAGATTGGTTCAATTTTCACGGCTATATATGTCACATTTCGGGATCTAAAGTGGAAGAATTTCATTTCTTTTCTCTTTATTTATTTATTTCAATAACAATCAATATTTATTCATTTACAATCAGTTCAATTTGACATCCAAAACTGATTAGTTGCATTAAAGAAAGCAAATGAACAACAAAAAATATAGTTATATTTATGTAGTCGATATTTATATTCTACTACAAAATCCAAAACAATATATATAGTAGTCACTATTGGCTACAAAAGAATAATAAAAACCCAAGAACTAAAATAGAGCTAAACTAGTATCTTTGTATAGCCTCGCACTACATGCTCTTTACTTTTACCTGAAGTAATGTAAAATCATATAATGAGCATTATAGCTCAGCAAGTAATCAATTGTATCAATATTCTTATCATGTATCAGTACTATCTATCATGTTTAAGTACTCTTATCATTTATCATATATTCAGATGAGGGTATCTTGATCTTTCTCCTGCCATTATGACTCCCAATTAGTGAATCATGTGGATCAATTGCCTCGACTCTTTATGGCTTCCAATCAGTCTCCAACTTCTTATGACTCTCAATTAGTGAATCACGTGGATTTTGATGGCATTACGTAGGGTTATTATATATATCTGATATCAATCAATACATCATTTCACCACACCTTATGGTGATTCATATTACCATTTTGGCTTCTCAATTCTATACACATATACCAAATATTCCATTCTCTCTTATTAGATTTATACCAGTAATAGTATTACATTCCAATACATATCAATTCTATCAATCAATTCAGTACATTTACATCGAAGTATTATAATGTCAAATTAAAGTACTACACTTTTCACCCATTCCCCAGTATACATTTTTCCTAATCATTTCACGTAGAAATTTTTATACATATTCTTAACTGGTAAAAAGATGCATAACATCATATCAAATTATTCAGAATGGTTAAATCTATAACCTATGATGCACGGACACGGACACGGCAACACGGATACGACACGAACACGAGACACGTTAATTATTGAAAATATATGGCACGTACATGGGTTGGATACGATAAAAAAATAGTGTATAAAAATCGAATAAGTATAATTTTAAAAATAATTTAGAAATAATAAGTCATTTAACTAGAGTTTGTGCTTAAAAAATTACTATTAGGATTTCGAGAGTTGAACGTTGATTTCGTTTATCAGTCATCGAGAGAGGAGATGCCAATATTGTCGAGAGTCGGGAATTAATGTTATGCAGAAAATATTGGACGTCGATGTTAAGAGGGCATTTTATCGTCGATGTTAAGAGGGCATTGGTTTGGATGTTGAGATGGAGTTGAATAAAGATGAGATGTCAAAGTTGTGGGTGTAGAAATTGCTAGTATCGAGCATCAATGTAAAGACAAAGTTAGACTTTGATATAGAGATCGTTTTGAAATGTTGATGTTGTAACAATGTCAGATGTCGATGTTGAGATGACATCGGGCGTTGTAGTGAAATCAAAGTTGTAACCCGCCAAAGAGAAATGAAAATGAAAATATTTGATGGGTGAATGAATTGGTGTTGTGGATAGGAAAATGAAAATAAGAAATTTAGTTTTTATATTTTAAATTAAGTAAAAAATTTAAATACAAGAAATTATATTTTAAAAAAATTTATAAAATATTTAAGATACGAATGTCCAATTTATATCTAATATTTTTTAATCAGATACATTTTCGGCGTGTCCGACACGTGTCGGGCGCGTGTCGTGTTGGACACTGCACATCTCTTTGGGGAGATGTGTCGGTGGCATCATAGTCTATAACATTTTAAAGTTATACACTGTGAAATCCTATGAAACTAGGAGATAATGCAATTTTTAGCAAATTTAGGAGAGATAAATTTATAAAAATCAAAATCATGAAAAATAGAAGTAAGAGAATAGCTACTTATAATGAATAAAATAATTTTTGTAAAAGAAATGATGGATGAGAAACCCTGACGGACTTTTCTCTCTCGATCCTTTTTTCCCCCTCCCCTTCTTTCCTTTCCTTCCCGGCAAAGTGAATAAGTGTAAATAATGTATTATTTTATGTGTTATATTTTCAATGAAAATATGTTGTTTTAATTATGTAGTGTAGGAAAAATACAATAAAGACACAAATTCTAAGTATCATTAAGCACCGCAGCGTTTGACTAATCAACACTGCTACGCCATCAAGGACACTGTCAGACGCCACATTATTGACATGGCACTGCAGACTTCTCTATTTGACAGCACCACGGCGTCAAAATGGTCACCATGTAAGCAAGAGTGAGGGAGGGGTGGGTGGATGTGAGGGATATTTAGAGAAAATATATTAAAAAACATTTTTTATGCTAGCCCTGCGGCACTCCAACCCAACGCCGCTACGCTCCATCCATTCCAGAGTTACTGTAAAACAGAGCCTCTAAGCTGCGGTGGAGATTTCTAGCGCTGCTGTGCTCTTCAGATAACACCGCTGTGCTCCGTTACGCTCGAGTTCAAATAGAATTTCAAATTTTCATTTAAAAATCATTTTAAAATATAGGTTGTTATAGTATAGACAGCATTTTAAATATTGATTTAACAAAATGGTATCCGCTTTACTAGATAGTACAAAACAATGTAATAGAGCACAATACATCACAACACTCACAACAAAGTCTTAGTCACGTCCCCTTAATGTAGAAATCTATTCCAATTTCCAACCATGTGGCAGTTCTCTTATTTCTTTCCATGCTGCAGAACATAAAAGCATTGCATATTGAGGACATGGACGTAGTTGTTGAACCAGGGGATTGGATGGATGGAACTCAATGAGTACTTGAAAACCCTATGGTCTTTTCTTTCCGCTTGATCCAGGCTAGTATTTGTTCTTATTGGTTTTTTTTCTTATGGTCTTTTCTTCCGCGTGATCCAGGCTACTGGAATTGGAAGTGAGAGTCAACACCATAGGCCACATGCCATTAACGTTTTTTTTCTCATATTGTTTGTTATTCATGAATTGCATAGAATTCTTTGGACTTTTTTTTAGAGGATAGAAATCTATCACCTATTTTTTTTACAAGGGCATAAGGTCAATAATAAGTTCTTGAGGAGATTCATTGAAGCGGGACATACCCTTGATATATGAGCACAATTGGAAATGCATGACTATTTTTTCAAATGGATTTGTGTAGAATTCTTTGGGGTACTGTACATTTTATAAACATTTATGACTTTATTTTTTGATTAGTGATAATCATGGGGACAAAGTTGTTTATTTCAGCTTTTATTCTATTGTGTCATTAATATGTTAAACAAGGACATAAGGGCTATTCGGAAAGTATGATGTTATTAAACAAGAGAAAAATTGTCTCAAAAATCGGAGAGTATGATGTTATTAAACCAAAGAAAATTGTCTCGTAGAAATTCCAACTTTTTATTGTCTATTAAAAAGTGTTTAAGATACTACAACAAGGTCTGATCTTAAAAAAAAAGAAGAGAAAAAAAAAAGGTCTGATCTTGAAAATGGGTACACTTTCATTTTCATCCTCAGTACTGAAGTAAATTTTGGAAATACGTGAAACCATTTTGTACATTATTCTCTTATTCCTTAAATTCAGGGCCTGGCGCTACCATTGGAGGCAAGTGCGCTACTCGTTGTTCTGGGTCTTTAGCTGTAAGGTTGGCTTTTATATTTGTTTGTTCAATGCAAGCTATTAAAACCCTAAAATTCTGTTACGATCTATTACCGTGAATGTTATTTTAGCTCAAGAATAGGAAAAAACTCAGTTTTAATTGGATTTGAGGATTTAATTATCAGTTTTTAGGTATGGAACTATGCGGGACAATGTTATTAATCTCCAGTACTTTTTTTTTTTGTTTTGCCTCCGTATAATTGTGTTTTTCAGTTTTTCATCCTTATTTCTAGGTGTGTGTTTCATCTTAGGTAGTTTTGGGAAATGGAGATGTTGTTAAGACAGGTGCTCGTGCTCGAAAGAGTGCTGCTGGGTATGTTGTAGTCTCTTACCACCATCTTATAGAATTTTTTCCTTAAGTTTTAGGGGACTTTTCTATCACACAACAAGCCCGTGCATTCATTCACTTCAACCATACAACTTGAATTCACACTATAATATCCCCATCTATTTCACCATCCCTCTGAACAATAGACTCAAGATATCTAAAATATGTACTCTTATTAATAACTTGATTGTCTAAAGTCACAACCCCACTAGATTTATACTAGTAAAATTATAATCCATATTTGGTTTTAGATCTACTCAAACGAATTTCTTTAGACTCTAAGGTTTGACCTCCATAATTCAAATTTACCTTCAACTCCCTCCTCAGTCTTATCACAAGAAGATATCATCAACAAAAAGCATACACTAGGTTACAACATCTTGCAAATGTCTAGTAAGAATGTCATGACTATGAAAAAAGATATGGGCTTAAGGCTGATCCTTGATTATCCAACTTAAATAGGAAAATACTGTCAAACAATCTTGTGTTTGAACACAGTAATAGCTCTTTCAAACAATCCTTAATGATTGTATAGAAGCATAATTGTCCCATTTCTTTTCTAGAATTTCTCCTAGCACTTCTCCTTGGAACTTGATCATATGCTTCTCTAAAGCAATAAATATCATTGTAATTCTCCTTATACTCTCTATACTCTCCATCAAATCTCTAAATAAAATGAATAGCTTCCATAGTGAGACCTACCCGACATGAATTCAAATTGATTTTGAGAAACATTAGTACACGCGGAACCTAGCTCCATAACTCACTCCCATAATTTTAATATATGACACTAATTTCTCTATAACTCACAGTCTTGTGCACTACATTATTCTAAAATAAGATCAACACACTCATTTTTCACTCATCTGACATCTTTTGTCTTCAAAATAATATTAAAAAATTTAGTAAGTTAAGAAATTCCTTTATCTCCTAAGCATTCTCTCCTCTATTGGAATATCAGCAGGTCCAGCAGTTTCCACCTTCATTTTTCTTTAAAAAAACTTTTCTAACTTATGTTTTGCTAATACTTAAATAAAAATAAAAATCTTATTTTCGTCTCGGGATGTTAAAGTCATAAAGTCAAATATACCAAGATTAGAGAGGCTTTCCATACAAAGATCCCAATAAAAAAATTTCTCAAAATTTATTTAAATTTATTCAAATACATATTGCAATATCTTGAATTTTAGTAGCAAGAGTCCTTCCATAGAAGCACACATCTTAGTTTACTCAAATTACAAGTATGGGTAAAAGCAGTAAGGAATGTAAGGAACTTAAAACACTAAATGAGGTAAGTGTTGAAGGAATAACTAACTAAAAACTCAAGTTTGCAATAATTAGAACAAAAGGTTTACATCCCAAGAACTTATTTTGTGATCATATAATTTGGAATTGCATGTGGTGGCATGGTGGCAGCCCCGACCCGAGTACTTGGAATGTCAAGTTGGGAATGACTGTCGGTGATAATTTTAATTTTTTCAACAATGACTAAACAATCAAAATAACATTCAAAATCAGAAAAAGTGACTAATCATCAATTATCATTTGAAGAAATATTAAAGAGTCATACATTTTCTCTCATTTGAAACTCTTCATTTGTATATGAAGTTACTGAATCAACAATTTATTCAATTGTGGATAACTTGAAATATTTTAATTATATTAGATGATTTTTCATTATTAACCTCTGTAGTATGAAGACTTAGAACGATAAAGAAATATATATGTTAGTAGACATGATTATCCTTAACTTTTCATATAAAAGATAACCATAAATGTCGGCACTGGTAGTCATTATTTTATTCTTTAATATTCTATTTTACCTCTAACTTAAATAGTCATTTATTTCAGGAGCATTAGTTAAATTTTTATAACATAAAAGTTCATCCATTTTCATTTTCAAATTTTTCCTTTTGTCATGCACGAGTAAATTACTTGCCTAACCATTATCAAGTGGTTGAACTCTTGTATTTGTATGTATACACCTTTTCATTTTATACATGATTTTCATTATCTTGATTTATTCTTCCATTACAATTTTCCAACCAATATCGACCTCAATATGCTATTATCACTATTTCACATGCATTAGCAAATATGCATATTTAGATGTTGCATCAAATAATTTATTGAATCAATAATAATTGTAATTGTTATAAAATAAAAATATAATAATTCGCCTTACTTTCTTTTTCGATGATTAAACTTTTCACTTCAATATTTTTTTACGTTCTTACTTCTTAATGCATAATGTAACCATCAGATACATATTACATTAATTACGTAGCCAATTAGGAATTACATTTATATTTAAATTTTCAATTAAATTAATGTTGTTAATTAAAATCTTACCTTAATTTTCGAGAACACGCTCACTAGCCTCAACCTTTACTTTGACTAAACTGCTCAATCTATCACCGCCTAAAATAACATTAACAATGTTAACCAACATAAAAATAATGTCAGAGGTGTTGAAACATTATTAAGGGCAATGTTGAATGCGTTCGAATATATAAAATGACAACATCAAATGCAATGAATGTCATCAAAGACAACGTTAATGCACCAACTTATTACATCATGTTCCAATTTGCATTGCATATTATTCTATAAAAAATATCAAAATGACTATTTAAATCACATTGTTTTCTTCTTTCTTTCGATACGAGGCACACAAATTGAATTATCTTCCTTTTTTGTTGACCATAAATGTATAATTAATTAAATCAAATCAAAATAATTAGTAAAGTTAAGGAGATTTACTACTCTATTTCTTCCTCTCAGTTTTCAAACTCCATTGAACCAGATTATATATGCGTCTTATGCTTTTTGGGTTTGACTTTAGTAAGCAAGCAATTATTCTTATTGGTTTGACCACATAACTTCTCGTTTTTGATTTGTACGTTTTTGAGTGGAACAATATGATATCCCCTTAAATTTGCCCGCTGATTTCATAGTTGTGCTTTCTGTAGATGTAGGTTTGTTTAGGGAATTTTTTTTAAAGACATAACATCAACATTGCTTGCTGTCTTACACATGAGAGACACAATCCTTTCACCATTGTTCCCTATCGGTTTTGAATTGAATGGATATATGCTTCATTTTTCTCGTTCATTGTTGCTTCGCTGATTTCCCATCTATGGTTTCTTGTCTTTTGTTGACGCTCTGCCTGCTCTCTATAAATTAGTTACATTGAACTATTAACTTTGACGGCTCTGCATTCATGTCGAGCACACCCACTCCCGCAAACTATACCAACCCTACATCCCACACTGAGCACAGAAGATAGCTACCATAGACTAGTAAGTCTTGCACTCCATGCGCTAGGACTGCCCTATAATCTTCGATGGCGCTCCACTCTTGACTGATCTGCAGTCTGCTGAACATATTGCTTGGTTCAGGTGACGTTTGTATCCAACGTACCCGCTCCACGGACTTATTATGACGCTCCTTCATTGACATAATACTACTTAACGGTTTACACTCCCTCCCTGCAAGTCCCCCCACCTCGGCGTTCGTAACCTAGAACACTTTGAACCCGCCCACACACGTATCACGCTGCTCGCGATGCATCACTTTCTTAAACTCAAAAAGCGTCTTTTCGAAACTCCTTACAGAGGTGATAATCTTCTAATGCAGAACCGAGGACTAAACTATGTTATACAAACCTCCTAACACACAACACACCACTGTATAGATAAATAGAGGTGTAAACTCGTAGTATACCTACTAAAGAAATCATATAATAAATATTAACCCTCAAAAAAATATCAAACTCCTAACCAATAACATAAAATTATTACCCATCCCCGCCTCGCCTAACCTCTCTCTCTCACTCCGGCACTCACACTCTAAAAAAAACGCTGGGGGGGGGGGGGGTTAGTCCTCACTGCGTGGAAATTTTTTTTGCTATATAAAATAAATGCATGTGGAGACAAGCTGCTGAACAGCAGACGAACGGGCTGGCGGGCTTGCAGGCATGTTTCCTTGTGGTCAGTGACTTGCGCTCGATTTGATTTTAATAATGAATTTATTTGTGTTTGGAATCTTCGCCGAGCCATTCGATAGCTTGTAGTTAAATGAACTCAAACCAACACGAGCCGAATGAGACACAGGATTTTAAATGTGCTCGAGCCGAACAGCTTTCAAGAAGCTCGACGAGCTTCAAACCGAGCTTGAGCACTGTTTTGACAAACGAGCTTGAGCTCAAAGAGGGTGAAGTTCACTCGTCGGTTTGTTTGCAGCTCTAGTTGCGTCCTGCAACCAAATGGGAAAATTGTTAAACAACGTGCTGATTGATCAATGAAGAACTTAAATGCCGGCCCTTAAACTTACATTCATTTAACTGTCCAGATTAGCCCATAATTTTGTGTGGAGCCCAATTATTTGCTCTACTAAAAAACGTGCTGCACAATTTAGTAACATGATGACCTTTCTAGGGTTGGAAGGGGTTGAAGAGTCTTTGAAAGATTCTAATATTTTTGAGTTGTTTTAAAAAAATAATTTGAAAATTATTTTTATTTTTGATTGTCCTAGTTTTTTTTTTATAAGGTTGAGGAACTATCTTTATGTAAATCTAAGGATAAGGGTTTTAAAAACTACACATTCAAATTATAGTTAAATATATAAACAATATAGTCATCTGTTGGGTGAACCTATATAATGTTTTCTGAGTTGATCCTTTAAATTTTAATTTATTTCTTTTTTGCTCGATGATTGAATTGTGTTTATGTATTTCCAAACAAAAAAATCATCCTTAGGTTAATTACAAAGAGTCAAACCAGACTAAGTATAGTTGAACCTGATTCATTTTCAAAGCCATTTAGGCCGAATTCTATTTATGACCGAAATTCCTTTTTTTAAAGTGAAGTTATTCATTAGGTATGTATTTTCTTTTCGATAAGAATAAGTTTAAATTTGACATTTGCTAGAATTGGATAGGATTTCATTTGATTTTAAATATTTTCCTTATTCTTGTAACCCTATTTCAATAAAGAGGGAACCTGATCATAATTATTTCTTGATCAAGTGATTTTAATTTACATCCAACCAAACATAAAAAATGAATCTTGACATTATTTACAACCAATTCAATAATTTTATGAAATCAAACTATAGCGCATCTATTTACATTGCATTTGAAAAACATGAAAATGCTGCCTTATGTAGAAGATGTTTCATTTTAGGCACAGGGTGATGGGGTAGAGCTAGAAGATAATGTATGTGCTATTAATTATTTATGTATATTTTTCATTCAACAAAGCAAAAGCACAGACAAGTAGTGTGCTTGAGAACATTTGATTGCAATATCTCGCTACCTTCTTCCAGTCACATGGAACCACTGCGATTCTATGTGGTCTATGGGTAAATTTACTCTGAAAAAATGCTAGCATGAATGGTATCATTGGGATTTGGGGGGAACTATGGCTGTTAGAGAAAAGAATTTGAAAGTTTTGTTGAAATCTTAGCCACAAGTTTTCTTGAATACATGAAGCCATGAATTATTGGATTCTTTAACCTTTTTGCTTATAATGCCTTTCCTAAAAAAATAGTCTCTCTTAAAATTTGTGTTTTTATTTGTTTCCACTATGTGATGATTGTTTGGCACTACTTTGCTTTAGTGTTGGAGACAAAAATGGTTAGTCAGACGCTTTTTTGTTTTCTTTTTCATCAATGAAGGTCAATCTACAAGTTATTTCTCTTATTTTTATTTGGTTCATGGCCTGTAGAAATGCTTTAACTGTTTTTTGAGACGCGTTCTTCATGCCTTTTGCTCCAACTAATAAATTATGCGCTTCCCTG
Source organism: Dendrobium nobile (assembly GCA_022539455.1). Lineage (NCBI taxonomy): Eukaryota > Viridiplantae > Streptophyta > Magnoliopsida > Asparagales > Orchidaceae > Dendrobium > Dendrobium nobile. Next base: position 23,726,979 of record CM039732.1, on the reverse strand, counting down.
TGAGTTTAGTTTATTTGCTTATGTTTTAAATTGGTTTGATTTAGTGATAAGTTTGAATATTAATGTTACTTCCATTAGAACGAGATATAAGCCACATTTTGGTATGAACCATTCTTAATACTCGTAGATTCTACGAAGTTTTCTAATTTGTAAGAGTTATTTTTCTTCCCTTTCCCGTAAAACAGGTCACAGGATGATGTGCAAGATCATCATGCGTGGTAACAAGTACAAGGTATCGTTTCCTTTTGCGGCTCTTTTTTCGCTTACTGTTGAATTGTTCCGCGATCACATTATCGAAGGGCTAATTATTTCGGTTAATTTTATTGATACTCTTTCTCCAAGTTAAGTACTTAATAAGTTATGAAACTATAACATGAAGAATATACTCTTCAATATATTGTATTCTTCAACTTGTTTTTTTTTTTTTGTTTGTTTGAAGTTTTCAATTTGTTTGAACATTTGATTATATTATTGAAACATTGGAAGCATTATGAGTATATTTTTGGGTTAAAATTTTGGATTACCCCCCCCTCCCATCATTTGGGGTTTATTTTATTAATCTCAATTTTCACGGAAGTACTTTATCAATTAAAAAAAAAAAACTAGAACTTGGAAGCAATGTTTTCCAGTCCATGCATGATTAAATTTTGTTTTGAGCATTTGATTATGTTAGGAAAATATTGGAATGCATATGAGCATGACAAATAGTAGCACATTTCTGTAACACTAACAACAAAGAAGTACTTTACAAATCATCATTAACTTGATCCTAATTATTTGAGGTTGATTTTGTCAATGCTCACCTTCAAGTAAAGTACGTTAAGTATGAAAGCTATAACATTCATATTCTTCAATGCATATTGTGTTCTTAAACTTTGACTTTTTTTTTCAGTTTTTCAAATTTTTGAACATTTGATATATTAGGAATATATTGGAATATATTATGGCTGTTTTGGGTTTAGGCTTAGGATTATTCAACTATTTGGAATTGGTTTATGAATCTCAGTCTACAAATAAAGATGAATTTTATCAATTATGATTATAAAACTGTAACATGTCAAAAACACTCTTCAACCCTATGTTGTATCTTAAACTTGGACTTTTCCTCAATTTTCAAGTTTCTTGAACATTTATACCAGGAATGTATGCATTATGGGCATGAAAAATGGTAGCAGATTATTCTAACACCTACAACAAAGAGTAGTTACGATCTTAACATTATTTGTATTCTATTTACATAATGTTGACTTATGAATACTCATTCACCAAGAAGTAATTTATACATTGTGAAGACTGTAACATGAAGAGCATATCTTAATCCATTTGGTTCTTAAACTTAGATTATTTTTCCCAAATTTTATTTTTTTTAAACATTTGATTGTATTAGGAATATATTGGAATGCATTGTATTATATTTTTTGTGTGCAAGGGTTCGGGATTATCCCACTACTTGAGGTTGGTTTTATGGATGCCATTCTCCAAGAAGTACTTAATCAATTATGGAAACTATAACATGAAGAAAATAATCTTAAATTCATGTTGGGATACTACTCTGGATTTTTTCCCCAAAATTAAAAAAAAAAAAAATCTTGAACATTTGATGTAGTGGATTATATTGGAATGCATTTATGGGTATGGTGGGGAAAGGAGTAAATTAATAGTGTATGAGGATCAATAATTGTTTCTTTGCCTTAAAACTAAGCTTTTAATTCAAAAAATTAGAAGGGAGTAACTCAAAGGGATAGGATTTCTCTTGGCAAATTGAAGGGTTGCAATTGTTATTTCTTTAGTTAAGGCGTTGACTTTCTTGTGCTGTTTTAAATATGATGGTGATCAATTGTCTACACTAAGAAGAATGGTTTGTCGTCTATCTTGCATAGATTTGATTTGTTTATGTTAATGTAGGCCAACCAAATCAGCATTCTGAAATAAGATATTTTATTTGAATTCCATCTCCATTCATTGTTACACTTGTTTTCGATGACATTCCCATCCATAATCATCATTAGCTGTATTATGCTGCCTAAAATACTTGTAATAATCATTTTGAATGCAGTCCCCTTGTGCCTTATGGTGGAGCTACATCAATTGAAGGACACACTTTGCACCTCATGGGAGGTGTATGCGTTGATATGTCAATGATGAAGTATGTGCATATTTCCTTGATAAAATGCATGAATGATGACAATGCAACATGTCTGAAACATGCACACACTCACAATGCAGAGCTTTAGAGATGTTGAGCCAAAACGTTTTGGGCTTTCTTGATGCAATTATATGCATTCTGAAAGCTGTGCACATCCTGGACTTGCTCTGCAGAGATAAATGCGGGCTTAAGGCTTGGTTTTTACCAAAGCATATCGTCAATGATAAGAGTAAAGCAACACTACAGTCTATTAATTGAAGGAGATTTTATCCTTCCTAATATGAAAGATGCAATAATGGATAAATAGGTCATACATTAATTGTGTTTAAAGGTCCGCTCTAGTTTATGGTGGTGACCTTGAGTTTTTGCAGTGGTTGTATTCGTTAATCTAATGGCATGACAAATTGCTATGGCATATTATCCTAACTGTATCATTACGAAAGAGCCTGCTTGCTGCACATGTCATGCCTTAGGTTTTTAATTTGTTCTTGCAATGCTTCCATGGTGACAGACTTTTTAGTGGAAAAAAGTAATTTGTGTAATGGTAATTTAGCTTTTTTCCCTTCCCACTAACATTATAGACTCCGAGGCTCAGAACAGACTTACGTTAAAATTTTGTCAACTGAATAGTGAGTCTTAACTGCAATGATTTATTTGCTTTGTTGCATTTAGGATGAATAAGTTTACCACTAGTAGTGCTCGATCAACCGTATAAGGTGCATGGATAAACAACCTTAAAAAAGGAAATCAAGCAGAACTATGAATTTCTGAAATTTTCCTGAAGATATTTTTCCATGTGTTGTTTCCTACACCTATATAAACCTAGTAAGTTAAATACGGTATTCTATTGAATTAAGTAGAAGTTGTGAAATGTATGGTATTTACTTGAACTTTTATTCATTATGCGACTGTTTATTTTAATTATTTGATAAGCATACCTGATAAAGTTGCTGAACTTTCTCATCACATACTCTTTTTTGAATCCTTAGACCAATCTTAAATACTTAACTTTGTTTGATTATGTTGTCTCCAATGATATTCTATTTTTTAGAATACAGAAATCGGTTTTTGGCAGATGTCTCACGGGCTAAGTTATTTGGATTGCAACTTGCTTTTCTAGCTTCATTTTAATGGAATAGAAGAAGCAAATTTGGTAGCTTGACAAACATTTTTTGGATTTTGTTTGTGTCTTTTCCAGGAAAACTTTCCCCACCCGGCAGCCTAATGCCCCACAATATTCTTTGCGATTATTATACTGTCTAGGCTCTTTCATATTCAGCTGCTTCAGGATCTTTTCAATCTTATGATCTATTTAGTTCTTAAGGTTATGTTAGTTTTTGTTCTAATTAAATAGTCATTTTTCTCATTAATTTAAATTCATTGATTTTATGTGATATTAATAATAATGACTAATTTGATAGCTTTTAAATTCACATTAAACATAATTATTTTTACAGATTGGTTCAATTTTCACGGCTATATATGTCACATTGTCGGATCTAAAGTGGAAAATTTCATTTCTTTCTCTTTATTTATTTATTTCAATAACAATCAATATTTATTCATTTACAATCAGTTCAATTTTGACATCCAAAACTGTGTTAGTTGCATTAAAGAAAGCAAATACAACAAAAAATATAGTTATATTTATGGTAGTCGATATTATATTCTACTACAAAATCCAAAACAATATTATGTAGTCACTATTGGCTACAAAAGAATATATAAAAACCCAAGAACTAAAAAGAGCTAAACTAGTATCTTTGTATAGCCTCGCACTACATGCTCTTTACTTTTACCTGAAGTGAAATGTAAAATCATATAATGAGCATTATAGCTCAGCAAGTAATCAATTGTATCAATATTCTTTTCATTGTTCAGTACTATCATCATGTTTAAGTACTCTTATCATTTATCAGTATATTCAGATGAGGGTATCTGTATCTTTCTCCTGCCATTATGACTCCCAATTAGTGAATCATGTGGATCATTGCCTCGACTCTTTATGGCTTCCAATCATCTCCAACTTCTTATGGCTCACATTAGTGATCACGTGGATTTTGATGGCATTACGTAGGGTGATTATAGATATCTGATATCAATCAATACATCATTTCACCACACCTTATGGTGATTCATATTACCATTTTGGCTTCTCAATTCTATTACACATATACCACATATTCCATTCTCTCTTATTAGATTTATACCAGTAATAGTATTACATTCCAATACAAATCAATTCTATCAATCAATTCAGTACATTTACATCGGAATATTATAATGTCAAATTAAGTACTACACTTTTCACCATTCCCAGTATACATTTTTCCTAATCATTTCACGTAGAAATTTTTATACATATTCTTAACTGGTAAAAAGATGCTATAACATCATATCAAATTATTCAGAATGGGTTAAATCTATAACCTATGATGCACGGACACGGACACGGCAACACGGATACGACACGAACACGAGACGTTAATTATTGAAAATATATGGCACGTACATGGGTTGGATACGATATAATAAAATAGTGTATAAAATCGAATAAGTATAATTTTAAAAATAATTTAGAAATAATAAGTCATTTAACTAGAGTTTTTGCTTAAAAAATTACTATTAGGATTTCGAAGTTGAACGTTGATTTTCGTTTATCAGTCACGAAGAGGAGATGCCAATATTGTCGAGAGTCGGGAATTAATGTTATGCAGAAAATATTGGACGTCGATGTTAAAGGGCATTTCGTCGATGTAAGAGGCATTGGTTGTGGATGTTGAGATGGAGTTGAATAAAGATGAGATTGTCAAAGTTGTGGGTGTAGAAATTGCTAGTATCGAGCATCAATGTAAACAAAGTTAGACTTTGATATAGAGATCGTTTTGAAATGTTGATTGTTGTAACAATGTCAGATGTCGATGTTGAGATGACATCGGGCGTTGTAGTGAAATCAAAGTTTTTGGCTTAATTTTGATTGTGTTTTTGTCTAATATAGGGATTGTTTAGTTTCAATTTTCACCGCATTTAAGTTTTTCTATTCATAGTTCATAAGGTTTTGAATTTTGTTAAGAGTGAAGGGGAGGTTTTGTTGGCATTCTTTTGTGAGCTTTTCAGTCCATTATAAGTCCCTTTAAGTTTAATGATTAGTTATATTTTTGCAATATGTATTGCTTTGAGAGTGTTCATCTTGTTTTATTTTGTTCTTTCAATTTTATTTTAATTTCTTTTGCTATCACCGTGTTCAAGAAGTTTATTTTATTTTGTCATTTTTTAATTCCTTCGTTAGCTTTGGGTGTCTCTCCCTTGTAGGAGAATCTATAGGAAGTTTGAGCTTGCCTACCACACTTAGAAAGACATGCATGGTCGATGTCTTAAGATATTATCTCCAAAATCTTCAAAAACTCATCATGCCTGAAAAGGTGTGCATGAGATATATGCATAAGAAATTTATAATATATAGTTTCAAGAGAAATGCGTATAGAGATTACTCATTGTTCACGAGCATTGTCTACAAGTTTCATCTACCGTGCTAAGAAAAGCGTGCATAGGTTCCTCTCCTAGCACCAAACATTTTACAATTTTTGAGTAGCTGCATTTTATACCTGTGCGAGGAACAAAGTTGCCAACGAAGTGACGATGAATTTGAGGCCAGTTGGACATGTCAAATTTATCCCTTTATTTTGTGAATGTTTTTTTTCCACCTTTTTTTTCTTTTTTATTTTTTAGAGAGAGAAATAGGATGGTGTTTGTTAGTAAGATTAGAGTAGATTTAAGCAAATTTTATTTTAAATCTCTCCCCATTGCAAAAGTTATAACTCCAAATCCCTTTGAACCTTCAATCCCATTTCTCCTTTATTTACCTTGAATCCTGGAAGTAAATCTAATGCTTTGGGTGGATTTTAATTAAATTTGTAGGTCTCACAAACAACTCTTATTCTTAAGATGTGATCGATCTCATCGAGCCTTTTCTCCCATCACAAGTTTTCTCATCTCGTTCAGATGTCAGAGGTCTGTGGGCAACTTTACTAGTGAGCTTCCTATTGTGACTTCCTCTCTACATTGTTGTTGGGGATTTCAGGAAGTTGGGTATAAGCGATGGTGAAGGAGATAATGAGGAGCCCATCGATAGTTAAGGTTATGTGCTCGATGGAGCAAAAACAAGTAGGTGGGGGCTCCACATTTCCTTCATATGGCTAGCACTGTCAATGCCTTATTCAATGAGTTCTCTTCGCAGCTCTCTCACTTCTTTTTTGTTGTGGCTTGTAGGTTGGAGTGGAAGGGAGCTTTACAAAGTTTTCGTGAGATCAACACATGTGAATGGGAAGAGCCGAGTGGGCTGGGGGTAGTTTGAGCATTCCCAAGTGGGGAAGAGGGGGTGACAGGATGGGAATTCATTTGAAAAGAAGTTGGATGAGGTTGTTTAATATTTTAGGATTTTAATTTTTCAATTTTTTTGAAAGATGGACGAGATCAGGTTGAGCACGACACTTGATGAAGGTGCGAGAATTTCAGAATTAGATGGGATATAGGGATTTGATTTAAGGATGCTTTAATAAAAAACATGTTTATTGATCCTTTCTTGCAAATTCTCATCGTTCATGTGCATTGTATTCATGGTCGTCTCCCACGAGAGCAAAATTTGCATTTTGCCTTCATGCAGTGGATAGGCTAACGTGGCTAGATAGTATTGATCTTCTGGACGTGTTAGCGCTATTTGTTTTGCGAACGGGCGATGCTTGATTGGTTTTTGATATGATTGAGGCATTTCAAACTAGGCCTGTGTGACACTGTGTTCGATATCCATTTATGATGTCACGTTTGATTGTTTTGAGCTATGGAGCTTGTATTGAGGTTAACAATAAACCAACATCTATACAAATTAAATAAAGAAAAAATATAAAAATTGTCCAAGGATGAACTAGGTCTTACACTGGTACAATGAGACTCACGGACAGGGGTAGTTTTTATCATCTACAAAGCACCATAAGAATACACATCCAACTTATACACAAGAATTGAATAAAACTAAATTTGTTATTTTTAAGCCTTTATCCCACTATGTGGGATGGACTACATGAATCTTTTTTCTCCATTGTTTCCTGTTAAGAGTCAAATTCTCATTTAAATCTAATAAAGAAATGCCATTTTTAATATATTCTAACCAAATTTTTTTAGGTCTACCTTTGCATTTCTTAACATATGACAAATTTAATACATATACTCTCCTAACTAGGTCATCAGAAGGCCGCCGTTTTATGTGACTAAACCATCGTAGATGACTCTCTCTAATCTTATCTGCCATTGTAGCTACTCTATTCTTTTCACGTATATGCTCATTTCGTATCCTATCTCTAGGAGTAAGGCCACTCATCTACCTGAGTATCCTCGTTTTTGCAACACTTAACTTAATATTATACTTCTCTTATAATGGCCCAAGTGGGGAAAAAATTCATTCTCTTACCACCATCTTATAGAATTTTTCCTTAAGTTTTAGGGGGACTTTTCTATCACACAACAAGCCCGATGCATTCATTCACTTCAACCATACAACTTGAATTCTACTAATAATATCCCCATCTATTTCACCATCCCTCTGAACAATAGACTCAAGATATCTAAAATATGTACTCTTATTAATAACTTGATTGTCTAAAGTCACAACCCCACTAGATTTATTACTAGTAAAATTATAATCCATATATTTGGTTTTAGATCTACTCAAACGAATTTCTTTAGACTCTAAGGTTGACCTCCATAATTCAAATTTACCTTCAACTCCCTCTCTAGTCTTATCAACAAGAAGATATCATCAACAAAAAGCATACACTAGGTTACAACCTCTTGCAAATGTCTAGTAAGAATGTCCATGACTATAGAAAAAAGATATGGGCTTAAGGCTGATCCTTGATTTAATCCAACTTAAATAGGAAAATACTTGGTCAAACAATCTTGTGTTTGAACACAAGTAATAGCTCTTGCAAACATATCCTTAATGACTTGTATAGAAGCATAATTGTCCCATTTCTTTTCTAGAATTCTCCATAGCACTTCTCCTTGAACTTGATCATATGCTTTCTCTAAATCAATAAATATCATATGTAGATTCTCCTTATACTCTCTATACTTCTCCATCAAATCTCTAAATAAATGAATAGCTTCCATAGTAGACCTACCCGACATGAATTCAAATTGATTTTGAGAAACATTAGTACACGTCGTAACCTATGCTCCATAACTCACTCCCATAATTTTAATATATGACACTTAATTTCTCTATAATTCTCACAGTCTTGTGCACTACATTTATTCTTAAAAATAAGAATCAACACACTCATTTTTCATCATCATCTGACATCTTTTGTCTTCAAAATAATATTAAAAAATTTAGTAAGTTAAGAAATTCCTTTATCTCCTAAGCATTTCTACACCTCTATTGGAATATCAGCAGGTCCAACAGCTTTTCCACACTTCATTTTCTTTAAAAAAACTTTTCTAACTTATGTTTTGCTAATACTTAAATAAAAATAAAAATCTCTATTTTCGTTCGGGATGTTAAAGTCAGTAAAGTCAAATATAACAAGATTAGAGAGGCTTTTCCATACAAAGGATCTCCAATAAAAAAATTTCTCAAAATTTATTTAAATTTATTCAAATACATATTGCAATATTCTTGAATTTTTAGTAGCAAGAGTCCTTCCATAGAAAGCACACATCTTAGTTTACTCAAATTATCAAGTATTGGTAAAAGCAGTATAAGGAATGTAAGGAATTAATACACTAAATGAGGTAAGTGTTGAAGGAATAACTAACTAAAAACTCAAGTTTGCAATAATTAGAACAAAAGTTTTACATTCCCAAGAACTTTCTTTGTGATCATATAATTTGGGAATTGCATGTTGGTGGCATGGTGGCATGCCCCGACCCGAGTACTTGGAATGTCAAGTTGGGAATGACTGTCGGATGATAATTTAATTTTTTCAACAATGACTAAACAATCAAATAAATAACATTCAAAATCATGAAAAGTGACTAATCATCAATTATCAGTTTGAAGAAATATTAAAGAAGTCATACATTTTCTCTCATTTGAAACTCTTCATTTGTATATGAAGTTACTCAATCAACTATTTATTCAATTGTGGATTACTTGAAATATTTAATTATTTAGATTGATTTTTCATTATTAAACTCTGTAGTATAGACTATAGAAACGATAAAGAAATATATATGTTAGTAGTCATGATTTATCCTTAACTTTTCATATTAAAGATAAACATAAATGTCGGCACTGGTAGTCATTATTTTATTCTTTAATATTTCTATTTTAACCTTCTAACTTAAATAGTCATTTATTTCAGGAGCATTAGTTAAATTTTTATAACAATAAAAGTTCATCCATTTTCATTTTCAAATTTTTCCTTTTGTCATGCACGAGTAAATTACTTGCCTAACCAGTATCAAGTGGTTGAACTCTTGTATTTGTATGTATACACCTTTTCATTTTATTACATGATTTCATTATCTTGATTTATTCTTTCCATTACAATTTTCACACACATATCGACCTCAATATGCTATTATCACATTTCACATGCATTAGCAAATATGCATATTAGATGTTGCATCAATAAATTTATTGAATCAATAATAGAATTGTAATTGTTATAAAATAAAAATATAATAATTCGCCTTACTTTCTTTTCGATGATTAAACTTTTCACTTCAATATTTTTTTACGTTCTTACTTCTTAATGCATAATGTAACCATCAGATACATGATTACATTAATTTACGTAGCCAATTTAGAATTACATTTATATTTTAAATTTTCAATTAAATTAATGTTGTTAATTAAATCTTACCTTAATTTTCGAGAACACGCTCACTAGCCTCAACACTTTACTTTGACTATACTGCTCAATTCTATCACCGCCTAAAATAACATTAACAATGTTAACCAACATAAAAATAATGTCAGAGGTGTTGAACATTATTAAGGGCAATGTTGAATGCGTCGAATATTATAAATGACAACATCAAATGCAATGAATGTCATCAAAGACAACGTTAATGCACCAACTTATTAAATCATGTTCCAATTTGCATTGCATATTATTCTATAAAAAATATCAAAATGACTAATTAAATCACATTGTTTTCTTCTTTCTTGTCGATACGAGGTCACACAAATTGAATTATCTTCTCTTTTTTGTTGACCATAAATGTATAAATTAATTAAATCAAATCAAAATAATTAGTAAAGATTAAGGAGATTTACTACTCTATTTCTTCCTCTCAGTTTTCAACTCCATTGAACCAGATTATATGATGCGTCTTATTCTTTTTTGGGTTTGACTTTAGTAAGCAAGCATAATGAATTAGTTTTCTTCATCTCGGTTTTTGACTCCACAAAATAACCCTTCTTATCCACTCTTTTGATTTTGTCGCTTGAGTTTTGGTAAGAATGGAACAATAAGATATCCCCTTCAATATTTTTCGCTCGCTCGATTTCCATCTACTTCTTTGTCTTTATCTAATAGTAGTAAGGCAATCGCACAAACTCTCTTCTTTGTTTCCTTCAATATAAGCCACCCAATGCGTGCGAATCCCTTTTTTTTCTATCGATCCAAGCTGCACGAGGTGACATAATTACCTTATTCTTGTATGTCGTTTGAAGCCACATGAGGAGATGCAAAATCCATTCACGCATGCATGCCCTCATCTGGTTGAATTGATTGGATGTGCTTGCATTTGCTCGTGTCACTTGTGTGCTTCGCTTTGGATTCCCTCTTGTATGGGTTCGTGTGCTTTGTTTGACTCTCTGCCTGCCCTCCTATAAAATTAGTTTCATTGGACCTATTGAACTGGTTGAAGCCGGCTACCACGTATGACATATCATGTCGGAATAAACTACACCTTTTTTAGTTCAAAGGTTTCACTATCCTTATTAAGATTGGTCTTGCTAATATTATGTTGCTTCTAGGACTGCAAATGAACTGAGCGTTCGACGAACTACTCGTGACTCGGCTCGATAAGAGTTCGTTTATGTTCGTTTCATAAGTTAAACAAACAAATTTGAACACCTTTGACAGATACTCGATAGGTAAATAAACAAGCTTGAACAACCTCGCGTTCGGTTCATTTAAGTTCACGAACAATATCGTTTAGAGCTCTGAATATACTCGTTAAGAAGCTCATTATGTCATATTTAATTAAAAATAAATATTATATCTTATTTGACTAATAAGATAATTAAATCTTATGTTATTTAACAAATTATATATATATATATATATATATATTATATATATATATATATATTATTTATATATATATATATATATATATATATTTATTGTTTGTTTTAAATAGAAAGTTAAGTAATTTATTTAACAATTTTTTTTTTAAAAAACATCTCTTCTATTCCCTTCCTCCCTCTCTCTCTATATCTAAAGTTTCACTTTTTTTTCATTCTCCCGCCCGCCTTCTCTCTCTCTCCTCCGTGGCATCAACACTTAAAAAAAAAAAAGCGGGGGGGGGGGGGGTTAGTCCTCACTGCCTGGTGGAAAGTTTTTTTGCTATATAAAAATAAATGCATGTGGAGACAAGCTGCTGAACAGCAGACGAACGGGCTGGCGGGCTTGCAGGCATGTTTCCTTGTCGGGTCAGTGACTGACTTGCTGCTCGATTTGATTTTAATAATGAATTTATTTTGTGTTTGAGATCTGCTCGCCGAGCCATTCGATAAGCTTGTAGTTAAATGAACTCAAACCAAACACGAGCCGAATGAGAACACAGGAGTTTTAAATGTGCTCGAGCTCGAACAGCTGTTCAAGAAGCTCGACGAGCTTCAAACCGAGCTTGAGCACTGTTTTGACAAACGAGCTTGAGCTCAAAGAGGGTGAAGTTCAGCTCGGTTCGGTTTGTTTGCAGCTCTAGTTGCGTCCTGCATACCAAATGGGAAAATTGTTAAACAACGTGCTGATGTGATCAATGAAGAACTATAAATGCCGGCCCTTAAACTTACATTCATTTAACTGTCCAGATTAGCCCATAATGTTATGTTGTGGAGCCAATTATTTTTGCTCTACTAAAAAACGTGCTGCACAAATTTAGTAACATGATGACCTTTCTAGGGTTGGAAGGGGTTGAAGAGTCTTTGAAAGATATCTAATATTTATGAGTTGTTTTAAAAAAATAATTTGAAAATTTATTTTATTTTTGATTGTCCTAGTTTTTTTTTTTATAAGGTTGAGGAACTATCTTTATGTTAAATCTAAGGAATAAGGGTTTTAAAAACTACACATTCAAATTATAGTTAAATATATAAACATAATATTGTCATCTGTTGGGTGAACCTATATAATGTTTTCTGAGTTGATCCTTAAATTTTAATTTATGTTCTTTTTGCTCGATGATTGAATTGTGTTTTATGTATTTCCAAACAAAAAAATCATCCTTAGGTTAATTACAAAGAGTCAAACCAGACTATAGTATAGTTGAACCTGATTCATTTTCAAAGCCATTTTAGGCCGAATTCTATTTATGACCGAAATTCCTTTTTTTAAAGTGAAGTTATTTCATTAGGTATGTATTTTCTTTTCGATAAGAATAAGTTTAAATTTGACATTTGCTAGAATTGGATAGGATTTCATTTGATTTTAAATATTTTTCCTTATTCTTGTAACCCTATTTCAATAAATAGGGAACCATGATCTATAATTATTTCTTGATCAAGTGATTTTAATTTACATCCAACCAAACATAAAAAATGAATCTTGACATTATTTACAATCAATTCAATAATTTTATGAAATCAAACTATAGCGCATCTAATTTACATTGCATTTGAAAAACATGAAAATGCTGCTTATGTAGAAGATGTTTCATTTTAGGCTACAGGGTGATGGGGTAAGCTGAAGATAATGTATGTGCTATTAATTATTTATGTATATTTTTCATTCAACAAAGCAAAAGCACAGACAAGTAGTGTGCTTGAGATACATTTGATTGCAATATCTCGCTACCTTCTTTCCAGTCACATGGAACCACTGCTGATTCTATGTGGTCTATGGGTAAATTTACTCTGAAAAAATGCTAGCATGAATGGTATCATTGGGATTTGGGGAGACTATGGCTGTTAGAGAAAGAATTTGAAAGTTTTGTTGAAATCTTAGCCACAAGTTTTCTTGAATAGCATGAAGCCATGAATTATTGGATTCTTTAACCTTTTTGCTTATAATGCCTTTCCTAAAAAATAGTCTCTCTTAAAATTTGTGTTTTTATTTGTTTCCACCTATGTGATGATTGTTTGGCACTACTTTGCTTTAGTGTTGGAGACAAAAATGGTTAGTCAGACGCTTTTTTGTTTTCTTTTTCATCAAATGAAGGCTCAATCTACAAGTTATTTCTCTTATTTTTATTTGGTTCATGGCCTGTAGAAATGCTTTTAACTGTTTTTTGAAGACGCGTTCTTCATGCCTTTTGCTCCAACTAATAAATTATGCGCTTCCCTGTGAGTTTAGTTTATTTGCTTATGTTTTAAATTGGTTTGATTTAGTGATAAGTTTGAATATTAATGTTACTTCCATTAGAACGAGATATAAGCCACATTTGGTATGAACCATTCTTAATACTCGTAGATTCTACGAAGTTTCTAATTTGTAAGAGTTAATTTTTCTTCCCTTTCCCGTAAAACAGGTCACAGGATGATGTGCAGAAGATCATCATTGCGTGTAACAAGTACAAGGTATCGTTTCCTTTTTGCTGGCTCTTTTCGCTTACTGTTGAATTGTTCCGCGATCATCATTATCGTAGGGCTAATTATTTCGGTTAATTTTATTGATACTCTTTCTCCAAGTTAAGTACTTAATAAGTTATGAAAACTATAACATGAAGAATATACTCTTCAATATATATTGTATTCTTCAACTTGTTTTTTTTTTGTTTGTTTGAAGTTTTCAAATTTGTTTGAACATTTGATTATATTATTGAAACATTGGAATGCATTATGAGTATATTTTTGGGTTAAAATTTTGGATTACCCCCCTCCTCCCATCTATTTGGGGTTTATTTTATTAATCTCAATTTTCACGGAAGTACTTTATCAATTATAAAAAAAAACTAGAACTTGGAAGCAATGTTTTCCAGTCCATACTATGATTAAATTTTGTTTTGAGCATTTGATTATGTTAGGAAAATATTGGAATGCATTATGAGCATGACAAATAGTAGCACATTTCTGTAACACTAACAACAAAGAAGTACTTTACAATCATCATTAACTTGATCCTAATTATTTGAGGTTGATTTTGTCAATGCTCATCCTTCAAGTAAAGTACGTTAAGTATGAAAGCTATAACATTCATATTCTTCAATGCATATTGTGTTCTTAAACTTTGACTTTTTTTTCAGTTTTTCAAATTTTTTGAACATTTGATTATATTAGGAATATATTGGAATATATTATGGGCATGTTTATGGGCATGTTTTGGGTTATGGCTTAGGATTATTCCAACTATTTGGAATTGGTTTTATGAATCTCAGTCTACAAATAAAGATGAATTTTATCAATTATGATTATGAAAACTGTAACATGTCAAAAACACTCTTCAACCCTATGTTGTATCTTAAACTTGGACTTTTCCCTCAATTTTCAAGTTTCTCTTGAACATTTATACCAGGAATGTATGCATTATGGGCATGAAAAATGGTAGCAGATTATTCTAACACCTACAACAAAGAAGTATGTTACGATCATCATTATTTGTATTCTATTTACATAATGTTGACTTTATGAATACTCATTCACCAAGAAGTAATTTATACATTGTGAAGACTGTAACATGAAGAGCATATCTTAAGTCCATTTGTGTTCTTAAACTTAGATTATTTTTCCCAAATTTTGATTTTTTTTTAAACATTTGATTGTATTAGGAATATATTGGAATGCATTGTATTTATATTTTGTGTGCAAGGGTTCGGGATTATCCCAACTACTTGAGGTTGGTTTTATGGATGCCATTCTCCAAGAAGTACTTAATCAATTATGGAAACTATAACATGAAGAAAATAATCTTAAATTCATGTTGGATCATACATCTGGATTTTTTCCCCAAAATTAAAAAAAAAAAAAAATCTTGAACATTTGATTGTAGTTGGATTATATTGGAATGCATTATGGGTATGGTGGGGAAAGGAGTAAATTAATAAGTTATGAAGGATCAATAATTGTTTCTTTGCCTTAAAACTATAAGCTTTTAATTCAAAAAATTGAGAAGGGGAGTAACTCAAAGGGATTTAGGATTTCTCTTGGCAAATTGAAGGGGTGCAATTGTTATTTCTTTAGTTAAGCGGTTGACTTTCTTGTGCTGTTTTTAAATATGATGGTGATCAATTGTCTACACTAAGAAGAATGGTTTGTCGTCTATTCTTGCATAGATTTAGATTTGTTTATGTTAATGTAGGCCAACCAAATCAGCATTCTGAAATAAGATATTTTATTTGAATTCCATCTCCATTCATTGTTACACTTGTTTTCCGATGACATTCCCATCCATATCATACATTAGCTGTATTATGCTGCCTAAAATACTTGTAATATATCATTTTGAATGCAGGTCCCCATTGTGCCTTATGGTGGAGCTACATCAATTGAAGGACACACTTTAGCACCTCATGGAGGTGTATGCGTTGATATGTCAATGATGAAAGTATGTGCATATTTCCTTGATATAAATGCATGAAATGATGACAATGCAACATGTCTGAAACATGCACACACATCACAATGCAGAGCCTTAGAGATGTTGAGCCAAAACGTTTTGGGCTTTCTTGATGCAATTATATGCATTCTAGAAAGCTGTGCACATCCTGGACTTGCTCTGCTGAGATAAATGCGGGCTTAAGGCTTGTTTTTAACCAAAGCATATCGTCAATGATAAGAGTTAAATGCAACACTACAGTCTATTAATTGAAGGAGATTTTATCCTTCCTAATATGAAAGATGCAATAATGGATATAATAGGTCATACATTAATTGTGTTTTAAAGGTCCGCTCAGTTTATGGTGTGGACCTTGAGTTTTTGCAGTGGTTGTATTTCGTTAATCTAATGGCATGACAAATTGCTATGGCATATTATCCTAACTGTATCATTACGAAAGAGCCTGCTTGCTGCACATGTCATGCTTAGGTTTTTAATTTGTTCTTGCAATGCTTCCATGGTGACAGACTTTTTAGTGGAAAAAAGTAATTTGTGTAATGGTAATTTAGCTTTTTTCCCTTCCCACTAACATTATAGACTCCGAGGCTCAGAACAGACTTACGTTAAAATTTTGTCAAACTGAATAGTGAGTCTTAACTGCAATGATTTATTTGCTTTGTTGCATTTAGGATGAATAAGTTTACCACTAGTAGTGCTCGATCAACCGTATAAGGTGCATGGATAAACAACCTTAAAAAAGGAAATCAAGCAGAACTATGAATTTCTGAAAATTTCCTGAAGATATTTTCCATGTGTTGTTTCCTCACCCTATATTAAACCTAGTAAGTTAAATACGGTATTCTATTGAATTAAAGTATAAGTTGTGAAATGTATGGTATTTACTTGAACTTTGTTCAGTTATGCGACTGTTTATTTTAATTATTTGATAAGCATACCTGATAAAGTTGCTGAACTTTCTCATCACATACTCTTTTTTGAATCCTTAGACCATATCTTAAATACTTAGACTTTGTTTGATTATGTTGTCTCCAATGATATTCTATTTTTTAGAATACAGAAATCGGTTTTTGGGCATTTAGAGTCTCACGGGCTAAGTTATTTGGATTGCAACTTTGCTTTTCTAGCTTCATTTTTAATGGAATAGAAGAAGCAAATTTTGGTAGCTTGACAAACATTTTTTGGATTTTGTTTGTGGTCTTTTCCAGGAAAAACTTTCCCCACCCGGCAGCCTAATGCCCCACAATATTCTTTGCGATTATTATACTGTCTAGGCTCTTTCATATTCATGGCTGCTTCAGGATCTTTTTCAATCTTATGATCTATCTTAGTCTTAAGGTTTATGTTAGTTTTGTTCTAATTAAATAGTCATTTTCTCATTAATTTAAATTCATTGATTTTATGTGATATTAATAATAATGACTAATTTGATAGCTTTTAAATTCACATTAGAACCATAATTATTTTTACCAGATTGGTTCAATTTTCACGGCTATATATGTCACATTCCGGGATCTAAAGTGGAAGAATTTCATTTCTTTTCTCTTTATTTATTTATTTCAATAACAATCAATATTTATTCATTTACAATCAGTTCAATTTGACATCCAAAACTGATTAGTTGCATTAAAGAAAGCAAATGAACAACAAAAAATATAGTTATATTTATGTAGTCGATATTTATATTCTACTACAAAATCCAAAACAATATATATAGTAGTCACTATTGGCTACAAAAGAATATATAAAACCCAAGAACTAAAATAGAGCTAAACTAGTATCTTTGTATAGCCTCGCACTACATGCTCTTTACTTTTACCTGAAGTAATGTAAAATCATATAATGAGCATTATAGCTCAGCAAGTAATCAATTGTATCAATATTCTTATCATGTATCAGTACTATCTATCATGTTTAAGTACTCTTATCATTTATCATATATTCAGATGAGGGTATCTTGATCTTTCTCCTGCCATTATGACTCCCAATTAGTGAATCATGTGGATCAATTGCCTCGACTCTTTATGGCTTCCAATCAGTCTCCAACTTCTTATGACTCTCAATTAGTGAATCACGTGGATTTTGATGGCATTACGTAGGGTTATTATATATATCTGATATCAATCAATACATCATTTCACCACACCTTATGGTGATTCATATTACCATTTTGGCTTCTCAATTCTATACACATATACCAAATATTCCATTCTCTCTTATTAGATTTATACCAGTAATAGTATTACATTCCAATACATATCAATTCTATCAATCAATTCAGTACATATTACATCGAAGTATTATAATGTCAAATTAAAGTACTACACTTTTCACCCATTCCCAGTATACATTTTTCCTAATCATTTCACGTAGAAATTTTTATACATATTCTTAACTGGTAAAAGATGCTATAACATCATATCAAATTATTCAGAATGGTTAAATCTATAACCTATGATGCACGGACACGGACACGGCAACACGGATACGACACGAACACGAGACACGTTAATTATTGAAAATATATGGCACGTACATGGGTTGGATACGATATTAAAAATAGTGTATAAAAATCGAATAAGTATAATTTTAAAAATAATTTAGAAATAATAAGTCATTTAACTAGAGTTTGTGCTTAAAATAATTACTATTAGGATTTCGAGAGTTGAACGTTGATTTCGTTTATCAGTCATCGAGAGAGGAGATGCCAATATTGTCGAGAGTCGGGAATTAATGTTATGCAGAAAATATTGGACGTCGATGTTAAGAGGGCATTTATCGTCGATGTTGAGAGGGCATTGGTTGTGGATGTTGAGATGGAGTTGAATAAAGATGAGATGTCAAAGTTGTGGGTGTAGAAATTGCTAGTATCGAGCATCAATGTAAAGACAAAGTTAGACTTTGATATAGAGATCGTTTTGAAATGTTGATGTTGTAACAATGTCAGATGTCGATGTTGAGATGACATCGGGCGTTGTAGTGAAATCAAAGTTGTAACCCGCCAAAGAGAAATGAAAATGAAAATATTTGATGGGTGAATGAATTGGTGTTGTGGATAGGAAAATGAAATAAGAAATTTAGTTTTTATATTTTAAATTAAGTAAAAAATTTAAATACAAGAAATTATATTTTAAAAAAATTTATAAAATATTTAAGATACGAATGTCCAATTTATATCTAATATTTTTTAATCAGATACATTTTCGGCGTGTCCGACATGTGTCGGGCGCGTGTCGTGTTGGACACTGCACATCTCTTTGGGGAGATGTGTCGGTGCATCATAGTCTATAACATTTTAAAGTTACACTGTGAAATCCTATGAAACTAGGAGATAATGCAATTTTTAGCAAATTTAGGAGAGATAAAATTCATAAAAATCAAAATCATAAAAAATAGAAGTAAGAGAATAGTTACTTACAATGAGGAGAATAATTTTCGTAACAGAAATGATGGATGAGAAACCCTGACGGACTTTTTCTCTCTCTCATCCTTTTTCCCCTCCCCTTCTTTCCTTTCCTTCCCGGCAAAGTGATAAGTGTAAATAATGTATTATTTTATGTGTTATATTTTCAATGAAAATATGTTGTTTTAATTATGTAGTGTAGGAAAAATACAATAAAGACACAAAATTCTAAGTATCATTAAGCACCGCAGCGTTTGACTAATCAACACTGCTACGCCATCAAGGACACTGTCAGAGCGCCACATTATTGACATGGCACTGCAGACTTCTCTATTTGACAGCACCACGGCGTCAAAATGGTCACCATGTAAGCAAGAGTGAGGGAGGGGTGGGTGGATGTGAGGGATATTTAGAGAAAATATATTAAAAAATATTTTTAGTGCTAGCCCTGCGGCACTCCAACCCAACGCCGCTACGCTCCATGCCATTCCAGAGTTACTGTAAAACAGAGCCTCTAATGCTGCGGTGGAGATTTCTAGCGCTGCTGTGCTCTTCAGATAACACCGCTGTGCTCCGTTACGCTCGAGTTCAAATAGAATTTCAAATTTTCATTTAAAAATCATTTTAAAAAATTTAGGTTGTTATAGTATAGACAGCATTTTAAATATTGATTTAACAAAATGGTTATCCGCTTTACTAGATAGTACAAAACAATGTAATAGAGCACAATACATCACAACACTCACAAACAAAGTCTTAGTCACCTTAATGTAGATATCTATTCCAAGTTTCCAACCATGTGGCAGGTTCATCTTATGTTCTTTCCATGCTGCAGAACATAAAAGCATTGCATATTGAGGACATGGACGTAGTTGTTGAACCAGGGATTGGATGGATGGAACTCAATGAGTACTTGAAACCCTATGGTCTTTTCTTTCCGCTTGATCCAGGCTAGTATGTGTTCTTATTGTTTTTTTCTTATGGTCTTTTCTTTCCGCGTGATCCAGGCTACTGGAATTGGAAGTGAGAGTCAACACCAGTAGGCCACATGCCATTAACGTTTTTTTTCTCATATTGTTTGTTATTCATGAATTGCATAGAATTCTTTGGACTTTTTTTTAGAGGATAGAAATCTATCACCTATTTTTTTTACAAGGGCATAAGGTCAATAATAAGTTCTTGAGGAGATTCATTGAAGCGGGACATACCCTTGATATATGAGCCAATTGGAAATGCATGACTATTTTTTTCAAATGGATTTGTGTAGAATTCTTTGGAGTACTGTACATTTTATAAACATTTATGACTTTATTTTTTGGATTAGTGATAATCATGGGGACAAAGTTGTTTATTTCAGCTTTTATTCTATTGTGTCATTAATATGTTAAACATGGACATAAGGGCTATTCGGAAAGTATGATGTTATTAAACAAGAGAAAAATTGTCTCAAAATTCGGAGAGTATGATGTTATTAAACCAAAGAAAAATTGTCTCGTAGAAATTCCAACTTTTTATTGTCTATTAAAAAGTGTTAAGATACTACAACAAGAAGGTCTGATCTTAAAAAAAAAGAAAGAAAAAAAAAAGGTCTGATCTTGAAAATGGGTACACTTTCATTTTCATTCCTCAGTACTGAAGTAATTTTGGAAATACGTGAACCATTTTGTACATTATTCTCTTTATTCCT
This sequence comes from Dendrobium nobile, assembly GCA_022539455.1. Lineage (NCBI taxonomy): Eukaryota > Viridiplantae > Streptophyta > Magnoliopsida > Asparagales > Orchidaceae > Dendrobium > Dendrobium nobile. The sequence continues at coordinate 23,706,019 of CM039732.1, read as the reverse complement.
TAAATTCAGGGCCTGGCGCTACCATTGGAGGCATGTGCGCTACTCGTTGTTCTGGGTCTTTAGCTGTAAGGTTGGCTTTTATATTTGTTTGTTCAATGCAAGCTATTAAAACCTAAAATTCTGTTACGATCTATTACCGTGAATGTTATTTTAGCTCAAGAATAGGAAAAACTCAGTTTTAATTGGATTTGAGGATTTAATTATCAGTTTTTAGGTATGGAACTATGCGGGACAATGTTATTAATCTCCAGGTACTTTTTTTTTTGTTTTGCCTTCCGTATAATTGTGTTTTTCAGTTTTCATCCTTATTTCTAGGTGTGTGTTTCATCTTAGGTAGTTTTGGGAAATGGAGATGTTGTTAAGACAGCTGCTCGTGCTCGAAAGAGTGCTGCTGGGTATGTTGTAGCTCTCTTAATTAGAATAATAAGCATTAATATGGGTGTAACTAGTCCTATATTATTGATGGTTCACATTCCTACAAAGATCCAATTTTTTCGGATGCCCTGCCTTAGAGATTTGCTTATATTCAAGTAATTGAATTATTCTTTAGGAAATGAAATTATTGTTCCATCTCCTTGTTTTTGCTTCTAGTTCCAAAGGTGTTTGTCACAAAATATTGTGCTGCATGTCATTGCACTCATTAATATGGGTGTACACCGATCGATGCATTTATTTATAATATCCTAGAGTAATTGCTATTCAAATCCTGATTAAATCTTTCTTTGAAAGACTGCATCGAATCCCTTATTGTCTCAAAGTTTTTGACATTTTGAATTGGCCTTGAAGCTTGATGAGAATGTTTGTCTGAACTTCTGTTTCTCTTTTGTAACGTGCTTCTTCTAATAAGAACATAACAGCTTTTGAGTAGCAGATGATGCAGCTAATTCATTCAAACATTTACTCTTTAGGTATGATTTGACTCGGCTGATGATTGGAAGTGAAGGAACTCTGGGAGTTATAACAGAAGTGACTTTACGTCTCCAAAAGCTTCCTCAGCATTCAGTGGTATTTATTATTCTCTATACTTTGATGTTTCCTATGTTCTTTTTTTCTATGAAAATTTGCGTGCTAACTCTATCAAACATAAAATTGGCACAATAAAATTTCATTTTGTTATATTTATGATTATACTTTTTTTCTTACATGTATTTATATATGAAATTTTCCAATGTGAATATAAAGCTGCTTTGCTTAGTTTGTCTCTTAACATCTCTTGTGATTCAAGATCTATTAGTATTAGTGTTTACCGCTTTTCGTATCCCTAAGGTGTGATAGAGTGGTTACAAGATGATATGTTTTGTATTCTTTATACTTTAATGTTTCTGATGATAGTTTTTTTTTTTTTTGTTTTTTCTGTGGAATTTTGTATGCTAACTATATCAAATATCAAATTGGTGCAATCAAATTTCATTTGAGAAAATTATCAAAAGGGTCCCTTGACTTATGGTGAGATTATTTTGGTTCTTCTTTAAGGACTTGGGGGACCAAAATGGTCATGAGACGATTTTGATTCCTCTTTAAAGTTTTGGTGGACCAAAATGATCCTTTAATATAGTTGGGGATTATTTTGGTCCTTCATAAAGAGTCAAGAGACCATTTCATCTTTTTCTCAATTTTATTTGTTATTTTATGACTATACTTTTTTGCTTGCATGTGTTCATATATGAATCTTTATTCATAAAGCTGCTTTAGTTTGGTTCTTAACATCTGTCTTGTGATTCAAATCTAGTATTATCAGGGCAACCATCTTTCGTATACCCGAGATGTAATAGAGTGGTGTCAATATGATTTGTTTTGTATTAAATATACCAAGACTTTTCCTAGTTTAGGATTTGTGATGTTCTCCTTTTCATTTTTTATAATAATTATTATTTTTATGACTTTATGTTTTGTAGTACTAGTTAATTTCTTCTATTTTGATTTTCTCCATTTTATTTAGTTGTGCGGGATGACAACTAAGAGAAGAGTTGCTGACATCATTGTGATAGGAAGTACTTGAGTTCGCAAGTAACCCTACGGGTAATACTTGAGTTCGCAAGCAAACCTATCTCCAATTGGTGAAAACAACAAGGATAATGCAAAATTTGGGCAAAATCAGCCCCAAAACGATGGATTGCAATAAGAGAAACAAAGCCAAGCAAACACAAAACAAGATATAATTGTTCCTCAATTCGAGAGGAGGATCGTCTCTTTCAAATCTCTAGACAAGAGAGTCTAAAGCCCAAATGCTAAGAAACCCTAATTTTCAATCAAACAAAACATAATCCTCCATAATTCCCTCATGCACTTTAATACCCAAACTTTCCTAATCTAATTTCCCTCCCAAAAGCCAAGTCGCCCCCCTCCATTTCGTTTGAAATCAATTAGATGGGGCGGGCCCCATCTGTTTGGCGGACAAGCTGTGAGGAGGCTGTGATGCCCCAGATATCAATAGTGAAAGGATTCGTCGACAGTCTTGATCAATCTCCATTCCTGCTCCCTTGCTCGGACCTGAAAATTTTAACCACATATAATGAGCTTTACAAAGCCCAGCTGGTCACCAAAGCCTACAACTGAAATCAAAGCACGGCGATGCTATCAATATGCATGTCAGTCAATCAAATCTGTATCAGTCAATGGTCAATGAGTCTATGCAATACGGAAATCCATAGTCAATAAAATCAATAGTCGATGCAGCGGAAAAAACATCGATAAATCAATACGCCCCAGCAATCAAATTAGTAAGTGCTTCCAGTCAGTATCTATTCATTGTAGCAGTGTCTATCAATCAATACTATCAATTCAATCAATCGTGTCGTCTAGTTAATCCATTGTATCTATAACATTTGTCAAATCGATAGAATATCTGTATTAATCAATAGCAATCAATAGCATCAATTAATTCAATAAGAGACTCGTGTCAGAACGTACTCTTACAGATCAGTCAATCCCATTATTCAATACGATTTACTCGATATCAATCTACAATATTCAATGACACCACGGCAGCGAGGACAATTCAATAATGACAACGTACGATGCTACAATCGGGAAATCATCTCAATCAATATAGCACTTTCCAGTCAATTATATCTATCTGTAGGGAAATCCATAGAACAATTGAATCAACTCAATAGATCAACCTAGCAATTGAAAATAAATCCATACAATGAAATCATCAGGTCAATTGAAATCAATACAATCGGCTAATACAAGTGAAATCAATCAATACGATTACTCATTACAATAAAATCATATACGACAATCAAAACGATAATTCAATGAACAATTAACCCAATCAATCAATCCATCAATAATCGATACTATGAATCAATGTAATGAATCGATGTATCAATGGATCTGTAGTATCGGTATCAGTATCAGTATTATCAATAGTGTCCGTGAATCAATGAATCTATAATAGCGATGAATTAATCAATAATGTCGATGTCTATATCTATGAATCCATACGATACGATATCCATATCCATAGCGTCAATGAATCTATACAATATCTATATCCATATCAATATCTATGCTCAGTAGTATCAATTCACTGCTCAGCGATTAATCAATGAAATCAATGAAATCGATGAAATCGTACGATACAATAAATCCATAAATCCGTCAATAAATCCGTTCAAAAATAAATCAATACAACAAATCCATCAATAAATCAATCAGAACTCAATAGATTAATGCATATAAGGAAATCTATACGATGCAATATCATATACATACAATTCCATACAATGGTCTTACTGGACAAGCACAAACACTGGCTATGATCAATAGTGCTGTTGTAGAAATCCATAGTTCAACCAGGTTAAACACTGGCTATTATCAATAGTGCTGTTGTAGAAATCCATAGTTCAACCAGGTTAAACACTGGCTATTATCAATAGTGCTGTTGTAGAATCCATATTGCTGTTGTAGATATCCATACGTTGGTTTCTATAACCAACGTTCAACCAGGTTTCCACTTGTCTTTCAGTATCAATAATCAATTCAATAATCAATCAATAATCAATATTAAGCAATCTAGAACAATCAGATCAATAGTCATACGCATATCAATTCAATCTATCAATTTCATGCAAATCAGAAATCATACGAAAATCGGGCAGAGTAACGGCAGTCTATCAAATTTACACAAAAATCCTGCAAAAAGCACAAATTCCAAATTTCTCCAAATTACAGTAGAATATCCACGACATCAATACAAGACTATTGTTCTATAGAATCCAAATCAAATCAAGTCCCGATATTTTTCTATTCAATTAAAATCGCGTAGAATCAATTCCGACCGGTAAAATCGTCGCAGAAAATACTCAAATCGTGTACAATAGTCATATCTATAACATACCAAAAGTTGTGCGGTGAAAGTTGTGTCAATACCAAATCAGGTCAAAAGTTCGACTACGAAAACACAAAACAGTGCACAACTCGATCCAAACTCAATATCTTCGAAAACAGAAATGGGATTCGGAGTCCTTACCACGAGATCTTCACTTTTCCCAACAGCAGCGTCGGACGAAAAGCGCTCCGCGGCATCCGAAACCCAAGATTTCCTTTTTTCCTTTCTCTTTCTCTCTCCTCAAATCAGATATTTTGTTTTAAAATGATTTTCTCTCTCCTCAAAACGAGCTGATTTTCTTAAATCCTGGGACGATCAGACCAAAATCCATCGGCCTGGACGGTTCCTAGAACTATGCTCAGGACGATCCAGAAAGCAGCCGTTTCAGTACACTGATCGGCCTGGACGATCTCACCATCGTCCCGGCCGATCCTGGGAGGAAAATCCAAGTCAGAGAGGAACAGTAAGCGAACGAGGTCTCACAATCTCCCCACCTTAGAAAAATGTCGTCCCGACATTTCCCTACAGGTACGAAGCAAAACAACGCAAAACAAATCGATTCAAATCTAAATCCAAATCAAAACTCGTCGAAATCCGTACAAACACACAATGCAATCAATCACATGTCAATCACTATGTATGCAGAATGAATCCATTCTATCAAACTATCAATCAAACCCTTTCACTACACTTGCTCTGATACCAATTGTGATGCCCCAGATATCAATAGTGAAAGGATTCGTCGACAGTCTTGATCAATCTCCATTCCTGCTCCCTTGCTCGGACCTGAAAATTTTAACCACATATAATGAGCTTTACAAAGCCCAGCAGATCACCGAAGCCTACAACTGAAATCAAAGCACGGCAATGCTATCAATATGCATGTCAGTCAATCAAATCTGTATCAGTCAATGGTCAATGAGTCTATGCAATACGGAAATCCATAGTCAATAAAATCAATAGTCGATGCAGCGGAAAAAACATCGATAAATCAATACGCCCCAGCAATCAAATCAGTAAGTGCTTCCAGTCAGTATCTATTCATCGTAGCAGTGTCTATCAATCAATACTATCAATTCAATCAATCGTGTCGTCTAGTCAATCCATTGTATCTATAACATTTGTCAAATCGATAGAATATTTGTATTAATCAATAGCAATCAATAGCATCAATTAATTCAATAAGAGACTCGTGTCAGAACGTACTCTTACAGATCAGTCAATCCCATTATTCAATACGATTTACTCGATATCAATCTACAATATTCAATGACACCACGGCAGCGAGGACAATTCAATAATGACAACGTACGATGCTACAATCGGGAAATCATCTCAATCAATATAGCACTTTCCAGTCAATTATATCTATCTGTAGGGAAATCCATAGAACAATCGAATCAACTTAATAGATCAACCTAGCAATTGAAAATAAATCCATACAATGAAATCATCAGGTCAATTGAAATCAATACAATCGGCTAATACAAGTGAAATCAATCAATACGATTACTCATTACAATAAAATCATATACGACAATCAAAACGATAATTCAATGAACAATTAACCCAATCAATCAATCCATCAATAATCGATACTATGAATCAATGTAATGAATCGATGTATCAATGGATCTGTAGTATCGGTATCAGTATCAGTATTATCAATAGTGTCCGTGAATCAATGAATCTATAATAGCGATGAATTAATCAATAATGTCGATGTCTATATCTATGAATCCATACGATACGATATCCATATCCATAGCGTCAATGAATCTATACAATATCTATATCCATATCAATATCTATGCTCAGTAGTATCAATTCACTGCTCAGCGATTAATCAATGAAATCAATGAAATCGATGAAATCGTACGATACAATAAATCCATAAATCCGTCAATAAATCCGTTCAAAAATAAATCAATACAACAAATCCATCAATAAATCAATCAGAACTCAATAGATTAATGCATATAAGGAAATCTATACGATGCAATATCATATACATACAATTCCATACAATGGTCTTACTGGACAAGCACAAACAATAGTGCTGTTGTAGAAATCCATAGTTCAACCAGGTTAAACACTGGCTATTATTAATAGTGCTGTTGTAGAAATCCATAGTTCAACCAGGTTAAACACTGGCTATTATCAATAGTGCTGTTGTAGAAATCCATAGTTCAACCAGGTTAAACACTGGCTATTATCAATAGGGCTGTTGTAGAAATCCATAGTTCAACCAGGTTAAACACTGGCTATTATCAATAGTGCTGTTGTAGAAATCCATAGTTCAACCAGGTTAAACACTGGCTATTATCAATAGTGCTGTTGTAGAATCCATATTGCTGTTGTAGATATCCATACGTTGGTTTCTATAACCAACGTTCAACCAGGTTTCCACTTGTCTTTCAGTATCAATAATCAATATTAAGCAATCTAGAACAATCAGATCAATAGTCATACGCATATCAATTCAATCTATCAATTTCAGGCAAATCAGAAATCATACGAAAATCGGGCAGAGTAACGGCAGTCTATCAAATTTACACAAAAATCCTGCAAAAAGCACAAATTCCAAATTTCTCCAAATTACAGTAGAATATCCACGACATCAATACAAGACTATTGTTCTATAGAATCCAAATCAAATCAAGTCCCGATATTTTTCTATTCAATTAAAATCGCGTAGAATCAATTCCGACCGGTAAAATCGTCGCAGAAAATACTCAAATCGTGTACAATAGTCATATCTATAACATACCAAAAGTTGTGCGGTGAAAGTTGTGTCAATACCAAATCAGGTCAAAAGTTCGACTACGAAAACACAAAACAGTGCACAACTCGATCCAAACTCAATATCTTCGAAAACAGAAATGGGATTCGGAGTCCTTACCACGAGATCTTCACTTTTCCCAACAGCAGCGTCGGACGAAAAGCGCTCCGCGGCATCCGAAACCCAAGATTTCCTTTTTTCCTTTCTCTTTCTCTCTCCTCAAATCAGATATTTTGTTTTAAAATGATTTTCTCTCTCCTCAAAACGAGCTGATTTTCTTATATCCTGGGACGATCAGACCAAAATCCATCGGCCTGGACGGTTCCTAGAACTATGCTCAGGACGATCCAGAAAGCAGCCGTTTCAGTACACTGATCGGCCTGGACGATCTCACCATCGTCCCGGCCGATCCTGGGAGGAAAATCCAAGTCAGAGAGGAACAGTAAGCGAACGAGGTCTCACAATCTCCCCACCTTAGAAAAATGTCGTCCCGACATTTCCCTACAGGTACGAAGCAAAACAACGCAAAACAAATCGATTCAAATCCAAATCCAAATCAAAACTCGTCGAAATCCGTACAAACACACAATGCAATCAATCACATGTCAATCACTATGTATGCAGAATGAATCCATTCTATCAAACTATCAATCAAACCCTTTCACTACACTTGCTCTGATACCAATTGTGATGCCCCAGATATCAATAGTGAAAGGATTCGTCGACAGTCTTGATCAATCTCCATTCCTGCTCCCTTGCTCGGACCTGAAAATTTTAACCACATATAATGAGCTTTACAAAGCCCAGCAGATCACCGAAGCCTACAACTGAAATCAAAGCACGGCAATGCTATCAATATGCATGTCAGTCAATCAAATCTGTATCAGTCAATGGTCAATGAGTCTATGCAATACGGAAATCCATAGTCAATAAAATCAATAGTCGATGCAGCGGAAAAAACATCGATAAATCAATACGCCCCAGCAATCAAATCAGTAAGTGCTTCCAGTCAGTATCTATTCATCGTAGCAGTGTCTATCAATCAATACTATCAATTCAATCAATCGTGTCGTCTAGTCAATCCATTGTATCTATAACATTTGTCAAATCGATAGAATATTTGTATTAATCAATAGCAATCAATAGCATCAATTAATTCAATAAGAGACTCGTGTCAGAACGTACTCTTACAGATCAGTCAATCCCATTATTCAATACGATTTACTCGATATCAATCTACAATATTCAATGACACCACGGCAGCGAGGACAATTCAATAATGACAACGTACGATGCTACAATCGGGAAATCATCTCAATCAATATAGCACTTTCCAGTCAATTATATCTATCTGTAGGGAAATCCATAGAACAATCGAATCAACTTAATAGATCAACCTAGCAATTGAAAATAAATCCATACAATGAAATCATCAGGTCAATTGAAATCAATACAATCGGCTAATACAAGTGAAATCAATCAATACGATTACTCATTACAATAAAATCATATACGACAATCAAAACGATAATTCAATGAACAATTAACCCAATCAATCAATCCATCAATAATCGATACTATGAATCAATGTAATGAATCGATGTATCAATGGATCTGTAGTATCGGTATCAGTATCAGTATTATCAATAGTGTCCGTGAATCAATGAATCTATAATAGCGATGAATTAATCAATAATGTCGATGTCTATATCTATGAATCCATACGATACGATATCCATATCCATAGCGTCAATGAATCTATACAATATCTATATCCATATCAATATCTATGCTCAGTAGTATCAATTCACTGCTCAGCGATTAATCAATGAAATCAATGAAATCGATGAAATCGTACGATACAATAAATCCATAAATCCGTCAATAAATCCGTTCAAAAATAAATCAATACAACAAATCCATCAATAAATCAATCAGAACTCAATAGATTAATGCATATAAGGAAATCTATACGATGCAATATCATATACATACAATTCCATACAATGGTCTTACTGGACAAGCACAAACAATAGTGCTGTTGTAGAAATCCATAGTTCAACCAGGTTAAACACTGACTATTATTAATAGTGCTGTTGTAGAAATCCATAGTTCAACCAGGTTAAACACTGGCTATTATCAATAGTGCTGTTGTAGAAATCCATAGTTCAACCAGGTTAAACACTGCCTATTATCAATAGGGCTGTTGTAGAAATCCATAGTTCAACCAGGTTAAACACTGGCTATTATCAATAGTGCTGTTGTAGAAATCCATAGTTCAACCAGGTTAAACACTGGCTATTATCAATAGTGCTGTTGTAGAATCCATATTGCTGTTGTAGATATCCATACGTTGGTTTCTATAACCAACGTTCAACCAGGTTTCCACTTGTCTTTCAGTATCAATAATCAATATTAAGCAATCTAGAACAATCAGATCAATAGTCATACGCATATCAATTCAATCTATCAATTTCAGGCAAATCAGAAATCATACGAAAATCGGGCAGAGTAACGGCAGTCTATCAAATTTACACAAAAATCCTGCAAAAAGCACAAATTCCAAATTTCTCCAAATTACAGTAGAATATCCACGACATCAATACAAGACTATTGTTCTATAGAATCCAAATCAAATCAAGTCCCGATATTTTTCTATTCAATTAAAATCGCGTAGAATCAATTCCGACCGGTAAAATCGTCGCAGAAAATACTCAAATCGTGTACAATAGTCATATTTATAACATACCAAAAGTTGTGCGGTGAAAGTTGTGTCAATACCAAATCAGGTCAAAAGTTCGACTACGAAAACACAAAACAGTGCACAACTCGATCCAAACTCAATATCTTCGAAAACAGAAATGAGATTCGGAGTCCTTACCACGAGATCTTCACTTTTCCCAACAGCAGCGTCGGACGAAAAGCGCTCCGCGGCCTCCGAAACCCAAGATTTCCTTTTTTCCTTTCTCTTTCTCTCTCCTCAAATCAGATATTTTGTTTTAAAATGATTTTCTCTCTCCTCAAAACGAGCTGATTTTCTTATATCATAATGCTGATCGGCCCGGCTGATCGCAAGATCGTCCTGGGACGATCAGACCAAAATCCATCGGCCTGGACGGTTCCCAGAACTATGCTCAGGACGATCCAGAAAGCAGCCGTTTCAGTACACTGATCGGCCTGGACGATCTCACCATCGTCCCGGCCGATCCTGGGAGGAAAATCCAAGTCAGAGAGGAACAGTAAGGGAACAAGGTCTCACAGAGGCGGACTTGTTCCGACTCCTCTATGTTTGTTGAGCTAACCAACGGGCCGGCTGGGCAGGTTCATTTTGAACCGGCGTAACAATACCGCCCTCCCAAAGAATTACCTTGTCCTCAAGGTGAAAACCCGGAAACTGCTGTTTCGTCCTCTTGTATGGCTCCCACGTGTCCTCGTAATCAGGAAGATTCTTCCACTGGATCAACAGTTCCTTAGTTCCATCTTCTTTCTAGCGAACCCCTATCAGCTCTAAGGGTTTCATAACCACCACTAAATCATCAATAAGTGTTGCAGGTAACTCGGGGTTGGTTGTGTAGTCACCAATGACCTTCCTCAATTGCGAGACATGAAAAATCGGATGTATCGTCATCGTTGGTGGTAATTTCAGTTGATATGCTATTGCCTCAATTTTCTCCAGCACTTCATAAGGCCCATAGTACCTTAGAGCCAGCTTTTCATTCCTCCTGTTGTCCACTGTCTTCTGTCTATATAATCGGAGCTTCAAGAACACCTGCTCCCCCACTTCAAACTGGATGTCATTCCCATGCCCATCCGCTTGTTTCCTCATAATTTATTGAGCTCTTAGTAAATGCCTCTTCAACTCCTCTAGCACTCGATCCCTCACCTCTAAGTACTCCTCTACTGAAGAAACGGGAGTACTACTACTCCCAAAGTGCACCAAGTGTGGGGATCCCGTCTTTACAACACCTTGAATGGGATCATCTGTGAAGCAGAATGAAAAGATGTGTTGTGCAAGTACTCAGCCCATGATAGCCACTTAGCCCATAGCTTGGGTATCTTTGACACAAAACATCTCAGGTACGTCTCCAAGCTCCTGTTGACTACTTCCGTTTTACCATCCATCTGTGGGTGGTAAGTTGTGCTCCTCTTGAGAACTGTCCCCTATAGGGGTGTAAACGAGTCGAGTCTTGGCCCTTATCGAGCTTGGCTCGTTAGATAGAAAGCGAGCTCGAACTCGAGCTCGTGTCACTGTTAACGAGCTCGAGCCGGCTCGCCAGCCATGGGCGGGAATTTTTAAATTTAGGCGGGATTTTAAAAAAATTTTAAAATTAGGCGGAATTTTTAAACTTTAAGCGGGATTTTTAAAACTTAAACAAATTTTTTATAAAAATATGAAATATTTCACTTTTAAATAAAATTTAGGTGATTATTATTATAATTTTTTAATATTTAAATTTAATAAATAAAATAAAATTATTTTTAAAAATATTAATATTTAATCGAGCCGGCTCGAGCTTGAGCTCGACTCGCGAGCTTGATAAGCTCGGCTCGCGAGCCCATAAACGAGTTGAGCTCGAGCCGGCTCATGAGCCGGCTCGGCTCACTTACACCCATAGTCCCCTGTAATCTGAACAACTCCCTCCAGAAATGGCAGAGGAACACCTTATCCCTATCTGATACGATCGCCTCTGGTACTCCGTGCAATCTGAACACCTCCCTAATGAATGTTGACGCTACTATCACTGTAGTGTAGGGGTGTTGGAGGGGAATGAAATGTGCATACTTGCTCTGCCTGTCCACCACCACTAAGATCACTATGAACCCCTCTGAGCGAGACAACTCATCTGTGAAGTCCATAAATATCTCCTCCAATACTCTTCCCAGTAGAGCTAACGGCTCTAGTAATCCTCATGGTGACATGGCCATGTACTTATTCTTTTGGCAGATCTCACATATGGCTATCATTTTCTCTTCATCTTTATGCATCCCCTTCCAATACAGCTCCGCCGTTAGCCTCCTGTATGTCTTCTGTACGCCTGAATGACCCCTCACAGCGCTTCCGTGAAACTCTTGGAGTAAGTTTGGGATGTGGATCAAGGTTCGGGGCATCACAAATCTCCTCTGATATAGCAATTTGTCTCCCTCCAATGAGTATCCTGGGTGGCTATCCTCTTCTTTCAATAAATCTGACCTGATCTTTCCCAAACTTTCATCTCTAGCATTTTCTTCTCTGATGACTTCCCAGTCAAACATCAAAGAAACATATAGTGCAACTGTCTACAACTCCCCCATACATCTGGACAAGGCATCTGCTTCCTTGTTCTCCACCTCTGACCTATACTGAATCTCAAAATCGTACCCGAGCAACTTAGACAACTACCTTTGATGCTCCTCTGTCACCATCCGTTGTTCCAGCAGGTATTTCAAGCTCCGTTGATCTGTCCTGAAATGAAATATCTCCCAAGTAGGTAGGGTCGCCACTTTTGGATGGTCAAAACGATGGTCATTAATTCTCTCTCATAGACTGACTTCAGTCTTACTCTAGTAGTCAAAACCTGGCTGAAATAGGCAATGGGCCTCCGATTTTGCATAAGCACTAAGCCAAGTCAGTATCCGGACGCATCCATCTCCACAATGAAGGTCTGAGTGAAATTTGGCAAAGCTAGGACTAGTACCGTAGTCATCGCCTTCTTCAAGCTCTCAAACACTGTTGTGGCCGCCTCCCCCCATAGGAACTCGTCCTTCTTCAACTGCTCATTGAGTGGCTATGCTATAGTGCTGTACCCCTTCACAAGCCTTCTGTAGTACCCTGTCAGTCCAAGAAATCCCCTCAGCTCCTTCAGATTTTTCGGCACTGGCCACTTTAACATTGCCTCAATTTTGGACTGATTTGCTACCATCCATTCTTTTGATACGACATGACTCAAGTACTCCACACTGGCTTGTGCGAAGCAACATTTCTTTAAGATGGCCCTCAGCTGGTGCTCATGCAACACCTCTAACATTCTTTTTAAATGTTCCCAGTGCTCTTCCTCTAACCGACTGTCGACCAGGATGTCGTCAAAGAATACCAGTATAAATCTTCTGAGATAAGGTTTGAAAACAAAATTCATGAGGGCCTGGAATGTAGCGAGAGCATTGGCGAGGCCAACATGCATCACTAGGAACTCATAGTCTCCTTCATGAGTTCTAAAGGATGCCTTGGGCACATCCTCCTTCATCCGGATCTGATGGTAACTTGACTTCAAGTCTATCTTGCTAAAGATCACTGTTCCACTCAATTCATCTAATAACTTTTCAATGACTAGTATAGGAAACTTGGCAGGTACAGTTTCCTTGTTGAGTACTCTGTAGTCCACGCAAAAATGCCAGCTGCCATCCTTCATTTTCACCAATAGAACCGGACTAAAGAAGGGAATGACGCTGGGTCTGATGATTTCTGCCTCCAGCATCTCTCTAATTAACTTTCGATTTCATCTTTCTGGAAATGAGGGTAGCGATAAGGTTGTACACTGATGGGTGACACTCTCTCTTTCAACACGATGGCATGCTCCTGCTATCTCTGCGGTGGCAATCCCTGGGGTAGCTGAAACACCTCCTAGAACTGCTACATCAACGGCTGAATTGAGAGGGGTATGCCCCATCCCTCCTTCATTCTCGCTCCCTCAAAACTGTGCAACTCCATCAAATACCCTCCGCCAACCAACTGTATATCCTTCACCATCATTTTAAGAGAAACCATATATTTGGATAGCCCCGCATCTCCCTTAATCACCACTTTCCCCCCATCTACCATCAACTCCATCGTGAGTGCTCCCCAATTCACTTTGGTGTCTCCCAAAGTTTATAGCCATTTCATTCATCCCCAGGATAACATCTGTACTCCCAAGCTCTAGTGAAAGAAAATCTTCCTTCACCTGAATCCCCTAGATCGTCTGTCGCACTCCTTTGCAAATCCCGTCCTTTCTCCACCTTCCCCGTACCCATCATCACCCCGTAGCAGCCGGTATCCACTAACCTCACTCCTAATTGGTCGATGACCTTGGTGGAAATGAAATTGTGAGTAGCCCCACTATCTATCAGCACCATCACCTCCCTATCCTCTATCTCTCCCTTCACCTTCATGGTATGATTCGTAATGAATCCTACCACTGAGTTCAGGGAAACCTTAGCCAGATCCAAGTGTAGCTTCTCCTCCATCTCCTCCTCACCTCCCTCAGTTTCCTCATCATCGTAGACGGTGAGAACCTGAAGAGTTCGGTCCTTGCACCAATGCCCTGGCGTGTACTTTTCATCGCACATGAAGCACAACCCCTTAGCCCTCTTCTTCTGCATCTCCTTCTCTGTCAGTCTCTTGAAATTTCCCCCGTTTCCTCCTCCAGTCTTCTCCTTGGTGGCCTCTCGACTCCCTTCTGTTGCAAGACCTTTAGGTGCTAGATGGGTTATTATCATCCTATAAGTCCCCCATTGCTGCTACTCCTGACTCCTCTCTCTAAATTCCTCTGATTCTCCACCAGTTGGGCCAACTTCATGGCCTCTCCCAAGTCACGGGGCATCAAAACCTTCACTGCTGCTCGGATATCCGCCTTCAACCCCTTCATGAAATTTCCCTCTAATACTGTATCCGAGAGTCGCTCCACCTTGCTGGCTAGGTGCTCAAATCGCTCCCGGTAGTCTGCTACTGATCCCTCCTATGTCAGAGCAAAGAACTGCTCATAGAAATCTCCTCCCCGATCAGTTTGAAAACGTTCTATTATGCAATATTTGAATTCCCTCCAGTTCCTGATAGGCCTCCTCTGGTCTCTCCACGGGAACCATGACGGTGCTTTTCCTTCAAAGCACAATCCCGCTATTGTCAGCTTCTCCTCCTCCGTCAGCCCATTGACATCTTTGGTCGCCACCATTTCCCCTGATTCTCCAATAATTTGCCCTCTCCCAATTGCTAAGTCCACCCCATGTTTCCCGATCTTCCCTTTCTCTGCCATAGCCCCAACCGCCTTCGAAATCTGTCCTTCAAAATCAGCACCTCGGCGGCTGTAGTATCCCTCCTGACGTTCCCCATATCCACCTCCTCTTTCTTCTCTTTGGACAGGCTCCAGATGGGTCTTCTTCCTTCTCCTTCCATGATTTCCACCTCATCTTCCTCCCTACGAATTTCGGAATTCATACTTTTTTCTTCCACTCTTTTTGCCACGGAAGCCGCCGTTTGGTTTTGAATTTCTAACATCTTCTTTATCATGTCCCGGAGATCGGCGACTTGTCCTTCCATTGAGGAAATCCTTTCCTCCACCGTTGTTTTGATTTGATTCATTTCTCCTTCAAGCCTTTCTCAAGAGCATTCACATTTTTGGCCACCATCTCGATCCGAACATTTGTAAATCCAAAAATTCAGGATTTGGATTACAAAAACAGCAACTTCTTCTCTTTTCCACCAAATTTCAGCCGTTGAGAATCGCCAAATCAGCCCACGAACGGTCCCAAGACTCGCTCTGATATCAATTTGATAGGAAATACTTGAGTTCGCAAGTAACCCTACGGGTAATACTTGAGTTCGCAAGCAAACCTATCTCCAATTGGTGAAAACAGCGAGGATAGTGCAAAATCTGGGCAAAATCAGCCCTAAAACGATGGATTGCAATAAGAGAAACAAAGCCAAGCAAACACAAAACAACATACAATTGATCCTCAATTCGAGAGGAGGATCATCTATCCCAAATCTCTAGACATGAGATTCTAGAGTCCAAACGCCAAGAAACCTTAGTTTTCAATCAAACAAAACATGATCCTCCCTAATTCCCTCATGCACAAAACATGATCCTCCCTAATTCCCTCATGCACTTTAATACCCAAAATTTCTTAATCTAATTTCCCTCCCAAAAGCCAAGCCGCCCCCTCTATTTCATTTGAAATCAATTAGATGGGGCTGGCCCCATCTATTTGGCGGCAAGCTGTGAGGAGGCGGACTTGTTCTGCCTCCTATATGTTTGTTGAGCCGGCCAACAGGCTGGCTGGGCCAGTTCAATTAGAACCGGCGTAACACATTGGCACTAGCAATATAGTCAGAGAACTATTGGGGGAGCTGTACCTTTCCTTAGAAGCCCTGAATCTTGCAGTTGTCATATTGTTGCTGCTCAAACCATAGGAATGTTAGAGCGTCAATTCCTGACATTGCTACCCTTATTTAGATTGTGAAATAGAAGTGTCACACGCCTTATAAGCTTATTTAGTCGCTTAAATTGCTCGTACCATTCTATCAATTTGACAAGTAACCTAAACAATACAACGAACTTCCACTAATGCTTCTACCACTACAGGAACTCCGGCAAATCAATCAATTCTTAAGGCCCAAATAGCTAAAATGACATAGGAGAACGTAGCAACTCAATCTAATACAAGATTTATAGTTCCGTAAGTTGTACATGTTGGTGGAGGAGAGATGGATCGATTTATGAAGAAGCTTTTAAAGAATTATCCCCTTACATTTAATGTTGTTGCCCACATGTGTGGGCCCCACTTGGAGCAATTGTGGGAGGGGGATTTAGGCGACTAGGGTGAGAGGGAAAATTTGAATGAGGGATATTTGAATTAGGAAATTAATTTTATTAATAGGATGGTTTGTTTTAGGGTTAGGTTTATGCTTGATTTGAGTTTCTCTTGGAGTTCTTGGGTGTTTTGGCTCTAGATTTCTTTGTCTAGAGATTTGGGAGAGAATGATCCTCCTCTCGAATTGAGGATCACTTGAATCTTGCTTCGTCTTTGTTTGGCTTTGATTCTCTTATTGCAATCCATCGTTTTGGGGCTGATTTCGCCCAGTTTTTGCATTATTCTCGCTGTTTTCATCAATTAGTGATAGGTTTGCTTGCGAACTCAAGTATTTCCCTTAGGGTTACTTGCGAACTCAAGTATTTCCTATCAGATGTTAAGCAAACATTACTGCTGTTTGCTCACCTTTTTATTTCAGTTCAAGTTGTTTTAGCAGTTACGTCAGTCAACATGTCGCCCTATGATTTCTTACATCTCTTTATTTTGATGCCTCATTCTGACTTTAATCTAGTGATCTTCAGGTTGCCATGTGCAACTTTCCGACCATTAAAGAAGCTGCTGATGTAGCTATTGCAACAATGCTGTCAGGAATACAGGTAAATCAATGACATGGAATCTCTTTCTCATCAGACATATTAATGACGCCTTCTTATTGCATTTTTCATCTTATTCATTTATTTTTCATTAGCAAGAATTTAGTGCCACTAAAAATTACTGAGCAATTACAATTTAATTTCCACATTGAATTTCTGGAATTTGAACAAAATCAAGAGCAATAATCAACCACTATCAAAATTTTCAGATGAAATAAGAATAAGTAATGAAATCACGAAAATGATAAACGCCTCATGTCAATAATACAGTTGATAGATTTCTCCCAAAATTAGGTTGTCGCATCTGCGCTGCACTCATATGATTGAAATTGGAAAGAGAAAGTTTATTCAAGCCAAAGTTAATGGATTACATGCTTCATAACATCAATTTAAAACTCCTTAACCCCTAGGCTGCTAGATATGGTCGACATAAGATTCAGCTTATTCCCTTTTTAAATTAACCTCCCAAAAGATGATAACTAATTCAAAATTTTAATTTCAAATTACAACTCATCCCATCAGCTTTTATACACCAATTTCAAATTCTAATAACCCAATTGAAGATGTTAAACTATGCAATCCCAAAGATTCTAGAGACCATTAAGATATATATGCTTGTATAAAAGGTGTAAAAAAATATGTAGTAACAAAACTTATACATTTCGGAAGAAACACAACTGTAATAATGGCACCAACCACAAACAATTATTCAACTCCATAACCAAGCTAAAACTTAAGCATCAGAACCTTTTTTTTTTTAAGCATCAGGACTTATGTTCCTACTAATTTTGAAAGGATCACATGACCTTCCTTGTAGTTTCTTGTATCTTGTTCGGATGAAGCATTTGGGATGTACGAATCATGACAATCTTTTTTATATTGTTGACCGTTGCTCTTAATATTTATAATAGAAGAATATTTATTACTAGGCAATTTATTATATTTTTTTATCTTATTGTTTAAACTCTAAATTAGTCTCTCGACTATTCGTATCTAATTAATTTAGTCTCAAAATATCATGTTTATCTGATTTAGTTTATTGATCCAAAATTATCATTCAAGGACTAAATCGGAATCAATTTTGCATAGTCAAGGGATTTCATCAAGGAACTAAATTGGGATCATATTTTGGATTAATGTTGATAGACTAAATTGGAGAAATGTGATACTCTGGAACTAAATTAGAAAGGACACTAATTTTTTGAGAACTATTTTGGGATTTATTCTAATTATGTATTTGTTGTGCAAATGATATATAACATAATTAGAATGTGTATGTTGTGGTAAAGGTATAAGATTTATTGGCTTGTTAGAGTTAGTTTTTGACCAATTTTAAATGGCGTTTTGCTGATGGACTGGACCAGTTGATTTGATTGGGAGGGAATTAAGAAGTTTCCTAATCAAGAGGGAGTTATTTAAGAAGATTCTTTATCAAGGGATAATTATTTAGGAAAGTTTTAATTATAATTTTGAGAAAAGTATTTATGTCAAAAGATCTAATTTGAATTTAAATATGAGAGAATTATTTGGGAAAAGAGGGTTGATTTGTAGGGGATTGATTAGGAAATATTTTCTAATTGAAGAGGGCAGATTTGGAGGGGATTAATTAGGAAATTTTTCCTAATTGAAGAGGAAAATTTTGGGGGCTGATTTGGAAGGGATTAATTAGGAAATGTCTCCTAATTGAAGATGGTAGATTTGTGGGCTGATTTGGGTGAGAAATAATTAAGGAAATATGACAAATTTGGGAGGGAATTAGAGGAGGGCTATTTGGTTATTTGTTGTTTATTGTTTGCTTTATGTAGGTGATCTTCCTAGGGTTAGAGGAATGTGTTGTTTGCTTAATTTAGATTGTTCTTAGGGTGTTTGGGCTCTAGCAAGTGACTAGAGATTTGGGAGAGCCGCATCTTCCTCTCTAATGTGATTGTTCTCATTGAATTGATTCCTTAGTTCTAGGTTGGTTTCTATGGTTTTGCATGAGTTCTGGTTAGTTCGGTTTGTGGTTGATTCCATATTTTTGATACGGTTTAGGTTATGTCTATACTTCCAGTCATTGTTTTTGGAGTGCTTTGAACTTAATATATGAATTTCTTTTTAAGGCTTTGTTATGGTTCATCTGACCGCTACAACTTTGGGCTCTATATTGGGTACTTACGATCCTTCTTACTACTCACTACTGAAATGCTTCTTTGGATATGGTTTCACATGCACGGTCTGAGTTGATGTTCCTACCATTATTTGAGTTTTACCGTTTATTATTAGCAGTATTTGACTCTGTGGTTTACCTGATTTAATTTCAACGACTTATATTGTCGCTACTTTCAACACTGGATGATGTACAAGGCATTCACAGTTCATCTTATCACACTTTATAGGCGTTGAGGACATCTAGTGTGCTATTTGAAATTCACATGGCTTCATGTTGGGTTTCGCATCTATGTAACATTTACGGTGATATCCAGCTTCGTTTTACAGGAGCAATATTAAATTTGAGATGGAACTGATGATAAGTTCTATTAGTAACTTGAAACTGAGACTTGAATTTTAGGGATTAATGGAATTTAATTGAGCTGATTTATTGTCAACCATATCCATTGATAGAGGGTTGAGAAACTCTATAAATAGAAGAATTGAGGCATATAAATGATTAATTTCAAGTTCTTATTATCATTCTTGTGTATTTTTAGTTGCTGCCCCTATGGGGTACAAGATTGCATCAGGTGCAATACAAGTGTAATAAACTTAATTGCGGGGTTAAAGTACACTCGTTCCGGTGTATGGGCTTTGGATTATTTTCACTTGGTGATTTCTTACCATAATCTTTTTCTTCCTAAATATTTTGTTATTGTGTTTCAAGAGTCCTTATTCGGTCAAATTTTCTATAAATTAGATTTCAATTGGTACAAAAGAAATTCAATTGCTAGTTGTGAATCAAATTTCATGTTAATTTCTTTGAATTAATTGATCATTGCATTATTGCTTATTTTTTAAAGTATGTTTTAGTCTACATCTACAAACAAGTTTTTATATAAATAGTGGCATTTAATCCATTAACCCTTGTTTCGTTTGCATGTTCTACATTTAATACATTATTTTAGTTGCATTGTAAATCCTAAGCTTTTGTGTGTTGCATATCACAAATTATTCTCCAATGACTATGCATTTGAGCTCATTGTTTCGCTGGAGCATTCGATTAATCACAAAGCTCTATGTTCCCTTGAGTCAGCTTAAAATTACCCCCTTAACAAGCTTCCAGGGTGGGGTTATATGATCTCGTCGGACGAAATAACCTTTGGCTCCCAACAAGATCTTCCAAATTGGGTTTATTACCTCCGTTGACTAAAAAGAATAATTTTTTTAATGCAGAATATTTTAAGTAGATAATGAAATGAGTACAATTGAGGCAATTACAAATAATTGCCAAAGAAAAAGAAAAATTGCAATATCATAGAAAAAGATAAAAAATATTCATTTGGATCATCTGTCTTGAAACATAGTGAATAAAATTGCGGGCCAATAAATTTTCTTGTTATTCCTTCTACCCCTAATGATTTTTTTTCCATTGTTTAGAAATTCAACTGCATAGTTCTTTTATAATCCTTAATATTCTTGTTTTAATAGTGTTGACCTCTGACATAAGCTTAAAAAAAGGGATATATAATAAAAAAAATGCTAAAACTATTACATTTACCTTGCAAAAGTCCTACTCAACGTCCCTGCCAAAAGTCTCCAAACACCAACTGCCCATCTCCTTATCCAGCTGCCAAAAAGCCTGCTCAAATCTCTGCAGCAGCAGCCCAAAATCTCTGTCAAATCCTTATCTAGCAGCATATATCTCTCCATCATTTTAGAACGGAGTTTTTTATTTTATTTTGTTCTCCTAAGTCTAAAGCCAGCTGAACTCAACTTCTCCCAATCTCTCTATTATAAAAGCTTCCACTTCCTCCACCTCTAAAAGCCAAGAGTCACGCCTGCAGTCAGCCGCATCCCTAGTTTGATTCCCTCCACTAGATCCCATTGCTTCACCGTGCCGAGAGCAGCCTCAATCCACGACGTCAACCAAAGCTCAACTGCCTGCCAAGCCCGCCAGTGACCAAGCTTGTGACTCCCTAACTCACTTCCATTCGCTCATCCGGCTTCAGCTCCTGCAGGAGAACCTCCAAACGGACACTCCATCTGCTCCGTTTCTCCCTCTACCTCCCTCATTCTTAATAGCCGAGAGAAACACAGCAGCTGCCATTGCTCTTTTCACACCAAACCTGAACTTCACAACCCATTTACACTTATCTCTTCTGCTCTAATTCGTGTGACCTGCTCCCATTCACATGAAGATCTTTCTTCTGCTCACACTCACTTGAAGACCTGCAGCTAGAATCATTTAAGTAATTCCTTAACAACAGCATTTCCCATTCCCCTACTAGTTCAGCCCACATCAACCTGATAGCAAATCCCCTTCCTCTTTACCCACATCAGCAATCCAAAGCTATAACCTGTTAACCCCACAAACCAGCCCACTTGCAAGAGCACATTTCTCCACTTGAATTTAGTCTACCACAAGCCAGACAGCAGCCTAGTTCTCTACTAAATCAACTTAGCTTACTCAACGAAAATCTGAAGCCAAAACTGAGGGTATCTTTCTTTTGCTATCTCCCATTATCATTGTGGATATAATTATGATTAATGATAGTTATTAGCCTGTAGTAATATAATTAGTTTTATTATTATTATTATTATTATTATTATTTATTGTTATTATGTGTGTGTATATATATATAAGAAAAAGAAGAAAAAGATATTTCAAAAAAAAAAGAAGAGAAAAAATGTTGTCACAATTTTTGTACCCTCCGCTCGCCGGAATGCAAATGTATAATTCCTAAATCTTAAAACTTTGAGAACCCGCTTTCAATGTTTGCAACGCGACAAAACGACCTCATATACATGCTTTTCTTAGCGTGGTGGGAGGAAGTTTGTCGCGGTGCTCTCGACGAAACAGTGATCACCTAAAATCTCTTTTTCGGCGTTCGTGGCGCATCAGAAAATCGCCTATCCACGCTTTTCTCTAGCGTGATAGGATGGGAACCCGGCATGATGCCTACGGCGAGACGGGGATACCCATAAGTACCTGCTTGCTGGGAAACAACCGCTTTTCTTTTGCAACAGGTACCGAAGACTCATACACGCCTTTCTCTGGCGTGGTGGGGTTGAAGATTTCACAGCCGCAGTGTTCTCGTCCGAGGGAACCTATCATACACGCTTTTCTCTAGCGTGGCGGGAGGCCTAGTTTTTCATAGTTTTTCCCTAAATAGGGGGACGTTGGGAGGCTGTCGAAATTTCGGGTGAATACAAGACCGCACTTGGACTTAAATTTGAACCGACGGCAAACGAAAATGAACTTGATATTGGTTTAAATGAACATAAAAGATTTAATTTGAAACTTGCTAACCGAATGATAGCGAATTGAACCTAATTGAATTTGAATTAAAGCAAGTGACAATGAACCTCAGGGGACTATGATTGAACATGAACTCGAGTCGAACCATTGAAGGCTGAATGAACTTGAACATGAAGCAAGAAACTCGAACTGAGCAGGGGACTTTGACTTGAACGATCAAAAGGACCCGGACTTTGAATGTTAAAAGTTTAATCAAACAAAAAAATACAAATGCTAATTAATACTTTGAATTGTTCAAATGAAACATGAACAATCAAATAGAGGACTTATGAAATTCAACATAACTTGAAGCATATTTGCAAGCAAGTATCGAATGAGAAATGACATTGATATGCACTTGAATTTGAATGATTGAACCTAGATTCAAGCTAAGCTTGAGCTTGAAGCACAATATAAGAGGAAGGAGCAATAATGAAACTTCATTTGAACATTAAACAAAATGAACTCAAATTTGAATCAAGTGATGAAGACTTGTAAGCTTGGACTTATAAGCTTGGACTTGATTGGAATCAAGCATAGTGAATAAGAACAAAGAACTTGAATGAATCATAAAGGAGCTAACTTGAACGAATTACATGAAACAAGATCAAAATATCATGTGATGAACCGGTATTTGGTTTGACATGTATTCAAATGAACATCAATAGAAGAGTTATAAAGAAATTGATTTGAAGGATAATCAACGTTCCAACAGAATTATCATTCCAATTGGAATGCAAATGCTAATTAAGGAAGGTGATCCATCTAAATCTCATCCAAGCAAGCAAACACTCATATGCAAATTCATTACAAGTGTGATGAAATCTATGTGAGCAATAGTGATCAGACTGTATCAATTATTTCAATTGAAGAGAAG
This sequence comes from Dendrobium nobile, assembly GCA_022539455.1. NCBI lineage: Eukaryota > Viridiplantae > Streptophyta > Magnoliopsida > Asparagales > Orchidaceae > Dendrobium > Dendrobium nobile. The sequence continues at coordinate 23,682,457 of CM039732.1, read as the reverse complement.
GGATCGATGAATTTCATCTCAAGTTTATCGCAAAGAAACTTGCAAGTACAATTTGATTACAAGCAGCAAGAAGAGCATGAAGAATATGATTTTATATCAAAATCATAATATTGAGAGGAGGCCATTTGATCATAATGGCTCATTTACAACATTAGAAGTGATGCACCCTCAAGCAACGATCAATAGAGCTGGCAAAAAGTATGACAATTTACCTATAAGTTACAATCCAAGACATTTAATGGGTGTTATGACTGAGTCGTGAATATCATGCCAGTCGAAGTGCAAATTTTCAATCGATAATAGAACTATTGTTCTCACTCGCATCATGGATCCAATGATGATGTGATGGAAAATATATATTGCACACCGATGATTGCTTGGAGTTGGCAACAAGAGATACAGTCAGCACATGTATGAGAGGTACACTATATCTATAAGCAAAGGGAAGAAAATTTCTTGAAGGAGATTCTGATTATTATCAACAGCAATTGACAAGTGGACCAATACATTAATTAAATACTACTTAGTTTCCTACAAATGCTTTAAAGCTTTCTTGTCAAACAAGATATAAATGTCAAAAAGGATAATGATTATTTATACCTTAAACTTGTTATCTACAAGAGAATGCCATGTGATGTGCATCAGCGGAAAGCACCTACAAGCCATCGTAGAAGACTTGTCGTGGACTTGTCATGTCATCTATGAGCAAATGTTGTAGGATTATAACAAATATGGAATATTACCAATTGTTATAGAAGACCTGTTAACTCCCAATATATTATCCACAAGCGAAGTGCAAAGTGACTATATCAAATGCAAATGCATACGAGTTGCTATAAAAAGTTTGTTGCACATACAACAGATTGTCTGTGAGCGAATACAAAAGCACTGCAAAAAATGCAATCATCTACAGCCAAGCAGGAGATTAGTTAGTATATTATAATCCATCTACAAAAAGAGACAAGTAGTGCACGACAGTCTACCTGTACAAAATAACAAATAACTCAATGCCACTGGATCTGCAACACACATATAAGCAGATAGAAGGCGTTTACAAGTTATAATGCCACGCCACCGGATCTGCAACACACATATAAGCATACAGAAGGCATCTACAAGTTACAATGCCATGCCACCAGATCCGTAACATACATACAAGCGGACAGAAGGCGTGTGCGAACTTTCAAGTAGAGCGTTGCATTCAAATGATGGTTACTCGCTCAATTGATTAAAGCTAAATATCTTAAAATGCTCCCGCACATGCACCGTAGTTTGTATACACATAGATACACAAAAAAGGCAAGTGCAATCATAAACACCCGCATGGGCCCCGACGAGCATGCTATTGATACACACGTGACGTCTAGGGATGCTGCTCGGGTCGATAAGTGAATTTAAGTTCAAACCTGATCCTTTTATACGGATCAATAGGAGTCGACAGGGTTCGAACCATCAAATAAATATACTGTTGAGGGGACTAGTATATTTGTTTTAATACATTCATATTAGGTCTTCAAGGCCTATAATCAAGAGAATTTACTAATAAAGGCATAAAGCCTACGAAATCTAATCCTTTGTTGATAGCTCGACATAGTTGACAAGGTCATCCATAAAATGCAAATATTTTTAAATGGAAATAACCCCAAACACCCCGATGATGGCCGCGTTGAATGCAAATCTCAACCGGAGGGGTTCATTCCAAACATTTCAAATGCCTCCTAAATGTCCATCAAAATCCAAAACTCCACGAAGTTCAAGAAATTCAAAATCATTTCAAATTCCAGATATTTAAAAATGAAATCTAACCATTAATTACTTAAAGCAAAATCCTTACACCCTCCGTAACAGTTTACCGGGGTGGACAAATTAAAAATTACTTCAGCTCACATAGAGCCAAATGCCCAGTCAAAAATATCATTAGGATATATTCCCAAACAATCTACTGCCAGTACGGATGTGGTATGTGTCCTCTGACCGGCGGTTTTGCCGCTAAATGACACCGCATGATAAACGGTTATTACCCGGGGCCCTCTGAACCGAGTGGTTTTGACGCCGGATGGCACCACAAAATATCAATTATGGTCAGAGCTAATACGCTCCTTAATGGCATCAAATCTTTGAGATATAAATCAATAGAATATGATCGATAGGGCACAAAACCCATTGTTAGCTAAGGTGGATTCAAATTTGTCCCCTTAGACAAACATTCAATCTAGGTCTACAAGGTCCCCTTGGACGAAGCAACTCATGGCTGCCGACAAGGATCATTCTGTTAGGTTGGGTCGACTATCTCCTCTAACTAAGTAAACCAGGGACCATGATGACCCGAGACGACGGAATCATGGGATCTTGATCGGGTCCATCATCCATTCCCTCACCATCCGCTTTAAGTGAAAGATGGTGAAATTTCTATTTTAAATATCAAATCTTCCAACTTTCCAAATTTCCAAATCCAAGCCCAATGCTGCTACTATATGCCAGATAACACGTATCTTTATGTACCTGTTCGACGACTAGCCTTAATCGAAAGTTCTCTCTCGTTATCGGGAGGGGCAATTAACTATAGGGGCTTGCGCCTATAGGAAACCAGAACTCAGATCATAAAGTCCTCACAAAATGAGGGTGAAATCTCTGGGTAGTGTCTTATCTACAAACTCATCTGCCTTCCAAAATTTACCCCTGAACTTATTCCGTTAAAATTCCCTTGCCGAAAGAAAAAAAAAGCAAAAGCGGGCGGAGGCCGGGGCCAAATTTTCGGAGCCCACAAATAGAAACTAAAATTCTCGTTTCATTTGGATTTTTACCATTTTTAGTGAAAACGTTAAGTAATTGTTTCAAGATGAATACCTACTTTCCCATAAAAGTTGCATGTTTGTTGCATCCGTTAATTGCATCTAAATCTACATAATATGTTTGTTATTTAACCTAGACCCTAGAATGTCCTACCTCAAGAGTGTTACGCCGGTCCAGCATGGACCGGCTCAACCTGGACCGGCCCAGCCGGTCCAAATCTACGCGAGGCGGAGACGGGCCAGGGAGCAGGCGGAAATTTCAAAGGGGGTTGGGGTGGGGTCCACTTGAAATTCAAACATGGTTTAAGTGTTTTTGGAGGGAGAAGGAAGGGTAGAGAAGTCCTTTTGCTTTTATTTTGTATTAGATTGTTTTACTAGGGAGTTATGAGGTGATTTAGGGATCATCTTGATTTGAAAAGGAGTTTTGTGTTCTAGGTTTTCTTGTTTGGGCTCTTGGCGTTGCCGGAGATTGTTGGAGAGTTGTTCTTCCTCTCGAATTGAAGAACATTGTATATTGCTTTGAATTTTATCATCTACTAAGGAAATAGAATTATTTGCTATTGTTTTTCCAAAGTTTTCTCCCTTTTCTCTCAGTTTTTCCATTGTTGGTGGCTGTTTTCTATTGAAAACAGTGAAATATCGGTGAATCGGTGAAAATCCGATAGGAATCGCTTGGAATATTCAAGTGGTACCTATCAAATTGGTATCAGAGCGAAGATCCGGACGGTGGGGGGCTGTTTTCCACTGTTTCGCTGCAGATTTTTGCTTTTCGGAAGAGATCCGGAGACCATTTCATGGTTCCCATGGCATCTAAACGTGTAGAAGTCTTGGAGACCGAAGTGGGTCAATTTAAGGCGGATCTGGAGGAGAAGATGGCGACGTTGAGTGAGAATATGGAAGGGAAATTCATGGCATTGGAGGAGATGATGAAAAAGTTGTTGGAAGGGCAAGCAAGAGCTGTGCCAGCGGAGGAAAGAGGAGAAGGTAGTGGGAGCAAGGGTAAGGAGAAGGCAAAGCCGGAAGGGGAAGAGGAGGTGGAACTGCTTGGTAGCAACGGAAAAATGCTGCATCGGGAGTCCATCAGGCGGGAAGAAAGAGAGGATGATTGGCGTCGTCGGAGGCCCGACCCAGTGGACCGGCCATGGGGGATCCATAACCACCATGGCGGGGCGCGAGGGGAAGATGGCTATCGACGGCCGAGGAGGGATGATGAGCCCCGATATGGAGAGAGAGGAACTTGGGAAGATCCCATTGCCTGGGACAGAGGAGGCCATGGGTGGATGTTGACCCCTATACCTCAAACCACGTGCGAGAGGACCATATTGCCGAGTAAAGTGATACGCGCCTTGGCGCCACGTGTCACTTGAAGGATCAAACGACTTCTGATTTCCAAACGGATGGTGCCGTGACGATCAGAACATCGAATTCTGCTAGGTCGAGCCCCCTCGCTATCGAATCGGGCGAGATCGGTCAAAAGGGATAACCGACGCCCAAAATTAAAGTGCGAGGCTGCTTAAACAACGCCCGATCGAAAAAACGGACTGCATCGTTGTGTCCGGAATATCGATAATACCCTAAATACACTATCAATTCATTCAATTGAGGTGGTGCACGCAAATCGAGGTGGTCTTCATGTAAAATTACCCTCAGCGTCCTCAAACGACGTCTGATCGTGAAACAGACTGCATCGTTGTGTCCGGAACATCGGTAATACCCTAAATGCCCTATCACTTTGTTTAATGAGGTTGTGCACGCAAATCGAGGCGGCCCCATGAAAAAAATTAGCCTTGGCGTTGCTCAAACAACGTTGGATTGACGAACAGGCTGTGTCGTTGTGTTCGGAACACTGAAAATATCCTAAATGCATTGTCAATTTGTTCAATGGAGGTGGTGCACGCAAATATAGGTAATTCTATGTAAAAATTAGCCTCGTCATTGCTCAAACGGTCTCCGATCGTGAAACGGACTGCGTCATTGTGTTCGGGACACCGAAAATATCCTAAATGCACTATCAATTTGTTTTATTGAGGTTGTGCACGCAAATCGAGGCGGTCCAGTGTAAAAATTACCCTCGTCGTTGCTCAAACGACGTCCGATCGTGAAACGGACTGCGTGGTTGTGCTCGGAACAACGACAATACCCTAAATGCACTATCAATTTGTCCAATTTTGATATTCGGCAAATTCGACATGCAAAACGAGGCAACTGGCACACATTTCGAGAAAATTACATGCAAATTAAGGCTGCGTTTGACTTATGTAATGCAGCTTGGTCATTCTAAATTAATGCATGAATGACCAAAACACTAATATGGTGTTAAACCAATAAAATTTTTATGAAAGATCAGATGCTAAATAGGGAAATGAGATCAAATCCATTAAATGCGTGCTAATGTCATACCTTGTTCTGTCAGATTCGCCTGTTTTGTCCGTCAATCTGATAAATGAATACAGCTGGCTCTTGACGATTAAGGGAAATTGAAACAAATTGAGATGGCGTCTCTTCTCAGGTTTTGGTTCTTTTAGAAGCTGTTAATGTCAGCCAACGGTCTGCCCCTCTTGCATCAACTAAAGCCCAGAGTCTCCGCCCATTTTCCTCCTCCAGCCACGGAACTTCAGAAGACTGGCTCTCTTCTCAAACCATTCTTCTGTTCGCAAGCCTACAGCCGTTTCTCTTTAATTCCTGTAGAAAGGCTCAGAGCCGATTCTCTCTACAAGTACGAGATCCTCAAATCTTCAAAACTCCCTCAGCGGCTTGCGATCTACCCGACTTCCAGCCCCAGTTGCTGTTTTTTTTTCTGAAATCTGAGCCATCCTTTGCCCGTGCTTTACCTGGCTCCCACAACTCCTGCTGCCAAATACAATCAAGCAAAGGCAATACAAGCTCACGTGGACCTCCCGCCTCCTCCCTTTGATGTGGTCGAATATTCCTGCAGAATCAGAAAAGAAAAGACTCCAACTCCACCTCTTGCAACCTCCAGCTGAAGCTACTCTTCCTCCCCTTCTACTGCCTACGGCCTTGCTTTCTCGCTGCATTGAACATTTCTCATCTTCCAAAGCTCAATGGTGAACTTCTACTTCAGTTGAAGATCGGATGTGTATGAATGAGAGTGGAGATGAGCTGTTTTACTGCTATGTGGAGTAAGAGAGGAATCTTAATGAGGATCCATTCTTCCTTTGGCCTATTGGTGGCCTTGGATGTCCTGACTTCAACGGCTTGGCTTTAGACATGGAAGATTTTGATGGCAATCTGTCAGCCGTAGTTGCCAGTCCTCACGCTTGGACAAAGATTACAAGCATGATTTACTCCAGAAATTATAAAGACTATTTTACTAAGGAGGTGTAGATGGCTACACTTGTTGTCCATGAGATAGTTGAAGGAGGTGAAGAAGGTCAGCTCCACACGAGCAGATCTCCACAGCAAAGCTACCCCAGCCGGCTTCTCTTCCCTCTATAGATACAACACTCCCAACCGTCCAGGCTTAGTTCATCAAAACAGCATTAATTTATGTGAAATCAGATCTTTCTCATACAGCCCAAAACCTACAGCAAACAGCCCATTGCATATCTTGTTTCCACTTTGATCCAACAAAACAGCCAAACTCAATTCCTCCCACATTATTGCTGTCCATTTCAGCAAACAACAAACCAGCAGCTCTCATACCCAAATCCAGTGCAAACCTGCAGCCCAACTCAGCCCCTCTCACAACCAAATCAAGCCCAAAGTTATCACAGCCGTTCAATCCACTAAAAATCCAAAGGGCAGCACATTCCCCCTCTCAAGACTCATAACAGCAAGCTTTTGTTTTCATTATTTTATTATAATTGTTTACTAACATTTGTATTAGTTGGTGATCTTAATGTTTGTTATTAGTTTCAAATGTGCATATTTATTTAAGGGTTGTGCATTTAGAGTAAAAAAAAAAAAGAAGAATGAGAGGGATAAAAAAAAAGAGGAGTGTGGAGAGGTTTCAAAAAAAAAAAAAAAGAAAAAAAAAAGAAAAAAAAAGAAAAGGAAAGAGAAAAAAGAGAAAAAAAAAAGGGAGGATTAGAGATGATTTTGTGCATCTCACCACCGTCTCCAACCTTCGCGAAGGTATGAATTTCCAACTCAGATTCTCATTTCGGTGTTCGTGGCGAACCGGAGAACCACCTATACGCGCTCTCGTAGCACGGTAGGAGGGAACCCGGTGCGACACCTACGACGAGACGGGTAATCACCTAAAACTCATATTTCCCATTTCGGTGTTTGCTGCGGACCGGGGAACCACCTATACGCGCTCTCGTAGCACGGTAGGAGGGAGCCCGGTGCGACGCATACGACGAAATGGGAAAGCCCTATACACGCTCTTGTAGCGTGGTGGGGAGATCTACCTGTGCTCGCCTACGGATACTGTTGAAGACCTCATACACGCTCGAGTAGCGTGGTGGGATGAAAAAATGTACGGCCCGGTGTCCTCCCGACACCTACCATACACGCTCGAGTAGCGTGGTGGGATGGCCCAGTTTCCCGTAGTTTTCCCCTAAACGGGGGAGACGCCGGGAGGCTGCCGAAATTTCTACTGAAACTGAGGACTTGGACAAAAATGATGAAATTGGACTTGATTGAATGCAATGAACTTAAGTAAACTCAAATTCCAAAAGAATTCGAACTTAAGTAATAATATTGAAACTTCATTTGAATATTAAATGAGGTGAATTCAAATTGAACTCAAATTTGTGGACATAAAACTTGAGCTTGATATTTGAACTCAAGCAAAGAACTTTAGTTGGACCACAGGGGACTCGACGAACTGAAGAGGCTCACATTGAGCCTAAACTCTATTTGAACATATGGAGGACTTGTGAACTTTAACTTGAGCTTGCTACTTGAACTCAAGCAAGGACATGAATTGAGACCGAATTTGGTTGGAATATCAAGTGAATCAAATATAAATAATTTGAAACTTGAAGATTGGAGTCAAATGAACATTGAATAATTGACTTTAATTTTAACTTGGATTAAAGCATAATAATAAAAATTATCATGAATTATGTGAATGATAAAATCAAAGATTCATGTATAAATTGATCACATGCTTTAATATGAAAATTTTGGACAATGAGAATTTGCAATTATCATCTCAACTGTAATGGTGATGTTGGTGAGCACATAAAAAGCACATTGTAAGAAGGTATGGCTTGGTTACAAAGCCATCAATATTAAAACTTTGGAGCACGATAATCGATTTATAATATTGGGTATAACTCACTCCTAAGTGGCAATTGATTGAACAAAAATGAAGCATGTCATGAATAGGAGCAATGTACTTCTATCATGCTCTTAAAGGATTGAAGATGATTGGTGTCAAGTAATCGACACAAGATACATGGTGAAATTATCATTCAAACAATGAAGTTCCTTTCAAACTACAAGCTATATTCAAGGATAATGAAGACTGTGTGATCACTTGAAATGGTAGTGAAGGTTCATGCAAATGTTTGGCTTGAACAATTTACAAGGAGCGTGAATGATTGTGACAATTCATATACAAGCATATGCTAAGGATTTGTGGTAAATCAATTTTCAATTGCATACAAACATGCCATGTGACAATGGATTTGTAAAATACTGAATGAAATATTCATGAATGATAATGAAAGCTCCAACAATTGATCTCTTTTTGAGATAATTACAATACATGAACATTGAAGATCTTCAAGAATACAAATAACGGCTTGCAAGCAAGCAAGGATAGTTGGTGTATGGAATCCCCAACATCTCATTCATGAACAATACAATCATAAGGAACATAACCATAATGATTTGATGACAGCCCAACTCCAACCAAGTTCTGAATGTCAAATTGAAGAAGATTATCGAGGCTTATGAGTTCTCGATGAATCAGTGATCTCCGAAGCATACACTGATGATTTCATAGGACTCAAAGATGAAGGATATATGATGTACATCAGCTCTTACGGGCCGTTGTAGGAGACTATTGTACACACTAAGCATCACCTACGAAATAAGTGAAAAGATCTGCAATACATGCAATCTTTCTACGAATACGGGTGTATGTATAATATGCCACTTATGGGTAGATGCAGAAGGACTTCAATAAATGCAGTATCCTGAAGTCAATGTCAGCTTATAAATGAAGATGTGTACCTACCTACATGTAGCAGTTGCGGATGTGCTGAAAAGATCAAAGACCAAAACAAAATGCATGGAGAATATGACAAGTACAAGCTCTTACGACCCAAAGCAGGAGACTCGTTAGTGCACTATGATCCACATACAAAAAGCAACAACTAGTGCACGACAATCTACCTGTACGAAGCAGCAAACAACTCTATTCAGAAGCTGCTACGCCACGCCACCGGATCCGCAACATTCGTACTAGCGGACAGAAGGCGTGTACAAGATCTTAAATGAAAAGTTGTGTGCATCCAAACAATAGTTATATGCACGACTACAACCATTCCAAAATACCCCTGCACATGTGCACCGTAGTTTGTATACACATAGGTACACTAAAAGGGGTAAATACAATCTCAACCCGCATGGGCCCCGGCGAGCGTGTTATCGATACACACGTGACGTATAGGGATGCTGCGCGGGTTGACAAGTGAATTCAGGTTCGAAACCGATCCTTCTATACGGGTCAATAGAAGTCGACAGGGTTCGAACCAATAAACAAATATATGATTGTGGCGACCGTCATATTTATCATAACACATTCATATTAGGTCTTCAAGGCCTATAACAATAAGAATTCACTCTCAAAGGCATAAAGTATACGAAATCTGATCCTCTGTCGACAGCCCGACAGGGTTGACAAGGTTCAATCCATAAAGAGAGATGACCCCAAACACCCCGATGATGGCCGCGTTGATTGGAGATCTCAACCGAAGGGGTCCATTCTCAAATAATTTCAAATGTCTCCCAAAAATCCAAAAACCCAAAACTCCACAAAATCCAAATTCTCAAAACCCCAAAAATCCCAAAAATATTTAAAAAATGAAATAAATCCATCAACGCACTTAAAGCAAAATCCATCCGCCCTCCGCAACAGTTTGTCGGGGTGGACAAATCAAAATTTACCTCAGCTCACAAAAGAGTTAAATGCCTAGTCGAAAATATTACTAGGATCCATTCTCAAACAATTTATTGCCAGTAAGGACGTGGTACGTGTCCTCTAACCGGCAGTTTCGCCGCCAAATGGCACTGCAGGTAAACGGTTATGACCCGGGGCCCTCTGAACCGAGTGGTTTTGCCGCCAAATGGCACCACGAAGTACCGGTTATGGCCAGCGCCAATACGTTCCTTATTGGCATCAAATCCTTGAGATATAAATCAATAGGATATAATCGATAGGGCACTAAGCTCTTTGTCAGCTAAGGTGGATTCAAATTTGTCCCCTTAGACAAACATTCACCCCAGGTCTATAAGGTCCCCTTGGACGAAGCAACCCATGGCTGCCGACAAGGATCCTTCTGTTAGGTTGGGTCGACTACCTCCTCTGACTAAGTAGACCAAGGACCACGATGGCCCGGGACGACGGAACCATGGGATCTTGATCGGGTCCATCATCCATTCCCCCATCATCAGCTTTAAGTATAAGATGGTGCAATTTTTATTTTTAAATGTCAAATTTTCAAACACCCAAAATTTCCAAATATCCCAAATTCTCAAGTCATTCCAAAAATCCAAACCTATGCTGCTACTATATGCCAGATAACACGTATATCCTACGTATCTGATTGACGACTAGCCTTAATCGAAAGTTCTCTCTCGTGATCGGGAGGGGTAATTAACTATAGGGGCTTGCGCCTATAGGAAACCAGAACTCAGATCATAAAGTCCTCGCAAAATGAGGGCGAAATCTCTGGGTAGTGTCTTATCTACAAACCCATCTGCCTTCCAAAATTTACCTCGGAACTTAGTTCGTTAAAACTCCCTCGCCGAATAAGAAAAGCGAGTGGAGGCCGGGGCCGAATTTTCGGAGCCCACAGTGGAATAGGGCATACGGGGTGGACACGAGGGCCAGAAAGCTGAAAATGCCAGTTTTCGAAGAGGGGAATGTGGATGAGTGGATCCACAAGGTGGAGAGGTATTTTGCAGTGAATGGCCTGATGGAGGAGGAGAGATTGATGGCGGCTAGTATGTGCTTGGAAGGGGCGGCTTTTGCTTGGTTCAAGTACATGGATAAGTGGGATCCGGTGAGGACTTGGAGCGAATTCAAGGAAGCTATCAGGGAGAGATTCAGGGGGAGCAGCCCATGGGAGATATCAGAACAGTTCTATGCCCTCACTCAAGAGGGAACAGTGGAGGAATACAGGAAGAAATTTGAGAGCTTGGTGGGAGACATGGAGGGCCTATCAAACAGTACGCTGGGGGGGAACTTTATGAAGGGCCTCAAACCCGAGATCAGAGATGCAGTGAAGGTCATGAGACCAAGAGATCTGAGGGAGGCGATGGAGTTAGCTCAGTTGGTGGAGAACCAGAAGACCAACGCCCGCACGTTGAGGAACAATCACTCAGGAGGGCCCACCAGGACAACGACCACTTACTTGGCTCCAAAGGGACCAAGCCCCATTCTACCTAGAGAGAGAGGAAAGGAGAAGAGCGGGGTGACTAGATCTGCTGGAAGCTTCAAAAAATTGACTGAGGAGGAGATGCAGGAGAAGAGGGCCAAGGGCCTTTGTTTCAGATGTGAGGAGAAGTTTGTTCCAGGACATAGATGCAAGGATCGCGCTCTTCGGGCTCTCACCGTCTATATAGACGAGGCGCCTGAAGAGGGTGATGATACTGATGAGGAGCAGATTGATCCACAGTTGGAGGTAGCCGAGGTCTCCCTCAATTCTGTGATGGGATTCACTCCTAGCCATACAATGAAGATGAAGGGGGAGATTCGGGGGAGAGAGGTTGTGGTTCTGATTGACAGTGGGGCAACCCACAATTTCATATCCACCCAGGTGACGGAGGAGCTAGGGATGGAGCCTACTAAGACAGGCAGCTACGGGGTGATGATGGGGACAGGGAAGATTGAGTCCAGCACCGGGATCTGCAAAGGGGTGGAGATGAAGCTACAGGAGATCAGGGTGGTAGAGAATTTTCTGCCCCTGAAGTTGGGTAGCACAGACGTCTTTTTGGGCATGAAGTGGCTACAGACCTTGGGTGAAACCAAGGTGAATTGGGGGACCATGGTGATGGAGCTGAGCGTAGAGGGGAAGCAGGTAAAGCTGAGGGGAGAACCAGGATTGTCCAGAGCTGGAGTGTCACTCCGATCCATGGTGAAAATCATACAGGAGGAAGGAGGAGGATTCTTGGTGGAATTGCAGAGCTTGGAGGAGCAGGAGGAGGGGGAGGGAAGACCCATCCCCACTTTGGTTCAACCCCTGTTGCAGGAATTTGAGGATGTGTTCCAACCTCCAGTTGGACTACCACCTGACAGAGAGCAGGAGCACCAGATTATCCTGAAAGAAGGAGTATCTCCTATCAGTGTGAGACCTTACAGATATCCTCAGGTGCAGAAAGATGAGATTGAAAGATTGGTGGGAGAAATGCTAGAAGGAGGGATCATTCAGCCCAGTGTGAGTCCTTTCTCTAGTCCAGTGCTGCTTGTGAAGAAGAAGGATGGGAGTTGGAGGTTCTGTGTAGATTATAGAGCTCTCAACAAGGAAACTGTGCCTCATAAGTTTCCTATCCCGGTGATTGATGAGTTGATGGATGAGCTACATGGAGCAGCTTTGTTCACCAAGGTCGATCTGAAGTCAGGCTATCACCAGATCAGGATGAGGAAGGAAGATGTGCAGAAAACGGCCTTCAGGACTCATGAGGGTCACTACGAGTTTCTAGTGATGCCTTTTGGCCTCACCAACGCTCCGGCAACATTCCAAGCTTTGATGAACCGGATCTTCAAGCCACACCTCCGCAGGTTTGTGTTGGTATTTTTTGATGACATCCTAATTTATAGCAGGATTGAGGAGGAACACCTAGAGCACCTGAGAGTGGTGTTGGGTGTACTGAAGGAGCATCAGTTGAAGGCCAACTTCAAGAAGTGTGACTTCGCTCAGGCACGGGTGGAGTACCTGGGGCACGTGATATCCCAGGAGGGAGTGGCTGCAGATCAATCCAAGATAGAGGCAATGCTGGCTTGGCCTCAACCCAAGACCTTGAAGGGACTCAGAGGGTTTTTGGGACTGACAGGCTATTACAGAAGGTTCGTGAGAGGATATAGCACCATAGCATGGCCTCTAACAGAGCAGTTGAAGAAGGACGGGTTTTTATGGGGAGAAGCAGCTTCAGAGGCCTTTGAGAAGCTGAAGAAGGCCATGACGACGGTGCCAGTGCTTGCTCTGCCAGACTTCAGTCAGGTGTTTGTGGAGACAGATGCTTCAGGCTATGGATTGGGAGCAGTGTTGATGCAGAGGCACGGGCCCATAGCTTACTTCAGTCAAGTCCTGTCAGCCCGGGCTAGGCTGAAGTCGGTCTACGAGAGAGAGCTGATGGCGATTGTACTGGCCATCCAGAAGTGGAGACCTTACTTATTGGGCAGACACTTTATTGTCAGAATTGATCAGAGGAGCCTGAAGTACTTGTTAGAGCAGAGGATGGTCACAGAGGAGCACCAGAGGTGGTTGTCCAAGCTGTTGGGATATGATTTCGAGATACACTACCGACCAGGGCTAGAGAATAAGGCAGCGGATGCCTTATCACGCTGTATGGGGGAGCTCCAGGGGATCGCTGTATCAGTACCAGTATTGATAGATTGGGGAGCCATCAAAGAGGAGAGCATTCAGAATGAGGAGTTGAGGAAGATCAAAGAAGAGGTGTTAGCATATGAGAACAGCCACCCGGGCTATTCAGTTGTGGGAGAAAGACTGCTCTATCAGGGAAGGAGTGTGATTCCTAGGTCTTCCATCCATATTCCCCAGCTGTTACAGGAGTTTCATGAGAGTGCTATAGGAGGGCATTCAGGAGTGCAGAAAACTTATAGCCGGTTAGCTGCTGAATTGTACTGGAGGGGGATGAGGAAAGACATAGAGGAGATGGTGGCTAAGTGTGATACTTGCCAGCGGAGCAAGTACATGACAATGGCACCAGGGGGATTACTGCAGCCTCTGGCCCTACCAGAGAAAGTTTGGGAGGATATTACTATGGACTTCATTGATGGGCTCCCAAAATCAGAAGGCTACACAGTTATACTGGTGGTGGTCGACAAGCTGAGCAAATATGCTCATTTCATTCTTTTGAGACACCCGTACACAGCAGTGTCGGTAGCAGCAGCGTTTGTGAGGGAGATAGTCCGCCTGCATGGGGTACCAGAGTCCATTGTTTCTGATAGGGACAAGGTGTTCCTGAGTCATTTTTGGAGGGAACTGTTTAGGATGCAGGGCACCGTATTGAAGAGGAGCACAGCCTATCATCCACAGACTGATGGGCAGACAGAGGTGGTGAATAGGAGTTTGGAGACATATTTGAGGTGCTTCGTGTCAGATACACCGAAGCAGTGGGCCAAATGGCTAGCCTGGGCAGAATACTGGTACAACACCTTGTCTCATTCGGCTACTAAGATGACACCTTTCAAGGTGTTATATGGTAGGGATCCCCCACATCTAGTACACTACAGCCATCAGAGCACTCCAGTATCTGCAGTGGATCAGCATTTGAAGGAAAGAGATCAGGTGTTGGCCGAGCTCAAGAGGCACTTACTTAGAGCCCAACAGATTATGAAGAAGCAGGCAGACAGCAAAAGGAGAGATATACAGTTTGGAGTCGGGGACAAGGTCTATTTGAAGCTCCGACCATACCGACAGAGGACTATGGCCCAAAGGAGAAATGAGAAACTCGCAGCGAGATATTTTGGCCCTTTTGAAGTGGAGGAGAAAATCGGGGAGGTGGCATATAGATTGAGGCTTCCTCCAACAGCCAGAATACACCCTGTTTTTCATGTCTCACAGTTGAGGAAAGTGGTGGGGGAGCATGCAGTAAGCCCAGAGTTGCCCAGCACATTGAGGGAGGACATGGAAGTGACACTGGAGCCTATAGAAGTAGAAGGAGTGCGCATCAATGCGAAGGGGGAAAAGGAAGTGAAGATTAGGTGGAGCGGCCTCCCAGACTATGAGGCCACATGGGAGCCACTGGAGAGGATTGCAGAGCAGTTTCCGACCTTCCACCTTGAGGACAAGGTGGTACTTTGGGAGGGGGGTAATATTACGCCGGTCCAGCATGGACCGGCTCAACCTGGACCGGCCCAGCCGGTCCAAATCTACGTGAGGCGGAGACGGGCCAGGGAGCAGGCGGAAATTTCAAAGGGGGCTGGGGTGGGGTCCACTTGAAATTCAAACATGGTTTAAGTGTTTTTGGAGGGAGAAGGAAGGGTAGAGAAGTCCTTTTGCTTTTATTTTGTATTAGATTGTTTTAATAGGGAGTTATGAGGGGATTTAGGGATCATCTTGATTTGAAAAGGAGTTTTGTGTTCTAGGTTTTCTTGTTTGGGCTCTTGGCGTTGCCGGAGATTGTTGGAGAGTTGTTCTTCCTCTCGAATTGAAGAACATTGTATCTTGCTTTGAATTTTATCATCTACTAAGGAAATACAATTATTTGCTATTATTTTTCCAAAGTTTTCTCCCTTTTCTCTCAGTTTTTCCATTGTTGGTGGCTGTTTTCTATTGAAAACAGTGAAATATCGGTGAATCGGTGAAAATCCGATAGGAATCGCTTGGAATATTCAAGTGGTACCTATCAAAGAGCTTAACGAGTTTTTGCAAAATTTAAGACATCCAACCCCAAAAAAGAGCCAACTATAAAGATAAATGATGTACGCCAAAATTGTTTCTCTAAAACATCTCTATTTATTAACCTTGAAACCATCATATGGATGCCTTAAATTGAGGTTTTTACTGGGTTCTTACATCAATTTGAAGATTGTAATAACTGTTGCAGTATATGTGCTGATTTTTCTCCTGGTCGTATAGGTCTCAAGAGTTGAACTCTTGGATGAAGTTATGATGCAAGCTATCAATATTGCAAATGGAAAAAAATTGCCTGAAGTTCCAACATTGATGTTCGAATTTATTGGCACAGGTAATCATTTTTTACTTCAAGCTTCAACATGAACTATGTTTTTCCTAACAAAAAAAAAGGTATTTTCTTGTCAGATAATGAACAGTTATGAGATGTAATGAAAGCTAACAATTATAAAATTTACCGTAGTTGGCAAATTTTTCTCAATAAAAATTTATAGTTCTAAATGTAATCATCAATTCAGGTCATAGTGCACATACAATTAATGTTGAAAATAGTTGAAGCCTAATCTAAGCATAGAAAGAGTAAAAAAGATAATAAAAAAAAAATGAAAGAATACCAACACAAAAAATACACAAGAATTTTATTTGGGTTGACTTCACCAAATTGTTGTTATCAAGATTTTAATCAAAATTCCTTCAATATTACATAAAGCTCTCCTCCCCCCCCCCCCCCCCGGTCGGAGGGCTTTGTAATAAATTGAAATTGTTTTAAAAATTTAAAATGAATAATTTGGGTTGGAGTGCAACGGTGCTGGGAAAGCGCCGCTGTGGCTCTGAGCTCTCTGTTTCACTGTAACTCTAGGAGTGGCTATAGTGCTGTGGAACTGGGCATTGAAAAGTATTTTTTATTATATAAATTTCCACTTTATCACCCCCAGCATTTCCTCCCCCTCCATTTTCTCTTGGCTTGCCAGGTAAGGGAAGGAGAGGAGAGAGAAGAGAGAGAGGAGAGAGAGAAAGTGATTCGGGTCATTTTTTTTCTATCGATTCTATTCAGAGATTTCTTCTGATCGTGGTAGTTAACCCGGATCCTACATTTGTTTTCAATTATTTTGAGTTCTACAATTTTAATTTTTTCAAAATTGATAAAAATATAATATCTCCTAGTTTATCCAACTTTCACCTTATAACTTTTTGTATATGATAGATACAATTTTTGTGAGCATTTTGACTGTAATATTATCGAGTTTCACTAGATGAATTGCAAATATTTAATACCTTTCATGGGTTGAGCTCTCGAACCTATGGGAGTGGGAGAGGGCCAAACCCTTCCAATTGTGACGGCAATTTTATCATGAGGGTCAACTGCAACTACGTTTGCATATTACATGTTTTTCTTAGTATAAAAATTAGGTTACACAATTTAACATTTAACTCTTATGATCCTAGATGGCCGCCATCACGCTTCACCAATAGATAAATCATTAAAGCATAGACTACGATGTGTAGTCCTAGAAAAGGACACACACACACACACACACATATATATATATATATATATATATATATATATGTGCACTTATATATATGCACTTATATGTATGAATTTACAATTGTTTGTGCATGTATATATGTTTGCTGATAGGTTATGGGGAGAAAGAAAATTTATCAACATTTGATTGAATTGATTTTTAGCTCGGATAGATCTGGAGTTGAAGTTTGCTTGCTATGCATGAGATCGTAGCGAATGGTTTTGAGCTGATATTGAGCTAAGATTTGATTTTCTTAAGATATTTGAATAATAGAAACCTAGCATTGATATTTTATTTGTGATATGGTGGACACAAAATTTATTACAAATATTTTTTGGGCACAAAGGCAGTTGCAGATTTGAACTCATGTAATGAAAAAGAGGAATGACAAAACCGAAACCTATGCCCTTATGCCTTATAAGCCCTAAAGTATATTGCTTGAGTCAAAGCCTTTTAATTGGAGATTGAATTGTTAGCAACCCTCATATTAAGCCCAAATGACTATTGTGCTTATAAATTTTCTTTAGAAGATGAGAATACCTTGTTATTTGAAATAAAGAAGTTCTCTGAAAAAATGAAACTTTTTTGCCGAAGGGAATAAATATAAGGGAAAAAAAAAAAGTGCAGCCAGTTAATAAAATCCATTAGAATGTTTTAATGCAATTTTGAAGTTAAATTGCTATCAAGATTTGTAAAGTTAGGCAAAGAAGTTAAAATAGCTATTAATATTTATTTAATAGATGTTAGGGGATAGAAAAAAAAAAGCTTGTGGTGGCTCCAAATCCAGTTTTCAATTTGAATAAGCATTTGGTAAGGCAGACATCTTGCCCTCTAGTCTGAATTTCTTCTTGAATGATTTTAATGGCACTTTCTTCTGCTATAGATTTATTTTTGAAACATGATTCAATTCATTCTCATCATGTGCTGTTGATCATATCTTACTCAAATTTCTTGATCCATTTTATTAAATTTTCAGAAGCATATGCACGAGAGCAGACTCTTATTGTTCAGAAGATTGTTTCTGAACATAATGGCTCTGATTTTGTTTTCGTTGAAGATCCGGATGCTAAAACAGAATTGTGGAAGGTGATCAGTAAAAATGTGAATATTCTTCTGCTTATCGTCTCTTAAAAACAAATAAATAAATAAAATAAAATAAAAATAAAACAAATTAAAACTGTTTTATGCTATGTTGTACCTTGTATAAAGAAATGCGAAGAAGAAAAAAAGCATAAAGGGATGCTAGTTGATCAAGGAAACTATTAGCTTTTAAGATTGCATAGCAATGTAGCCTTCATATTATCTAACATTTAGGTTTTTTACTCTGCAATTCCCACGGAATATTCGACCAATGAAGACTGATGAGAAGCATTTGGCTTTTTGTTTTTTGACCTAGCTTTAACTTTCCGCTTGCTATTCTGTCCACAGATAAGGAAGGAGGCTCTTTGGGCCTGTTTTGCTATGGCACCTAATTTTGAAGCAATGATTACGGTTGGTTTGTTCTTTCGCTTTCATAATATGCTTTTGTATTGAGTCTTCTTTTGTTCATTTCCATAATAATAAGGTGGTGCAGTTGATAGTGAATTTGTGAACTGTTTCTGATTTTTTTAGTAGTTTTCTTTATAAGAAAAAATAATTCATTCTGTAACTTAGGTGCTATACTGTGAGTTTTCTATTGATTTACTCTTGCAATTATTCTCTTAAGAAAATGGAAACAAATAATTTTTTTTTTGGGGATTTACATACATACCATTGAATAATTTATTATGTATTTAAATATTTACATATAAATTTTTATATTTACTTATGTAATATCTTAATTTTTAAAATGACATTAAAAATATCACTAATACTAGCTTATCTATAAAATGCAGTTTTTTATGCTTGTGTTTTGTGTTAGACCGGTCCATATTGGACTGGTACAACCGGCCCCTTGCCAAGGGCCAGCTCACGTGTATAGGAGGCAGGCAGCAAGAGAGAGGGGGAGGGAAATGGGGCCCACTAATTCAAATTCAATTATTTTGGAGCCAAAGGAGGGGTCGGCAAGGGCAGATTTGTCCTTTGGGACTTAATTGATTAATTGCATGCTTTAAGTAGGAAGGGAGGATTAGGGTTAGGGTATGCTTTGTTTTGGTGGCTGATTCTGGAGTTCTTGTCTTGGTGTCTTGGGCCCTAGATCTGTCTAAGGATTGGAAGAGAACGATCTCGAATTGAGGATCAATTGTATCTTGCTTTACTGCTTCCGTTGTTTGATTTCCACCATAAAAACTACTGTTTTGCTATTTTTCCATTAGATTCGTGAAGTTTTATCGCTGTTTTAATCAATCTTGTTAGGGTTTACTTGAAATATTCAAATATTTCCTATCATTTTGATGTCATTTAGATATTATAATGCTATTATAAGTAAATATAAAAATTTAGGTTTTGGAAATATTAATGTATAAAATTTCTGTGGTATGCATGGAAATCACCCTGTATTATTACTGACTGATATGCTCTATTTGTCTAAGCACGTCACAAAGGATCACCTTGAACAACTATTAGAAGGTATGCCTAGATAGTCTTTTGTTAATGGAAAATATGGTCTTGTTCCCACTCATTTTAGCTGGATCATATATCTGAGAACATCTTTGTTTGAGAAGCTTTGAAAACGAGAAGCATAGAATAACTTGATTTGAGTTGTGATGGATCCTCAGAACCACTTGTATGAAGAGGCCTAGAAAATGATGCAGTTTTCAATCAATTTGGCTATTTTTGCATTAGAGCCATTGTGTTATGAAAAGTAAATTGAAATTGCATCTAGTTTAGCGTCCACATATGAACACTGTTGTTCTAATGAACGATTTATCCTACTGCAAGTATTTACAAGCACAAAACTAAGAATTGCATCAAAAGATGCATTCTTGCATGTTGGTTTTGTACTTGAAGCTAAAATTTATACACCATTTCAGAGATTTGTTGTTTATTTGACGGGAAATTTAAGCATCCAATCCAATCTCTTATGCCACGAATCTCAACATGGATGGCAAATTGTCTACCGATGATGTTAGATCCTGGGAGCCTTTGCTAGCAAATCTTATCAAAACTTTTACCATGTTCAAGCTTGTCAGTATCTAGTTATGATATTAAATTACGATATAGTCTCATTTTTCAGAATTTTATTAAATGATTGGTGATACAACATCACTGCACAAGCTAAAAGAATTTTTGAAAAGAAAAACATGTTTCCTGTGGAAAATGTTTCCCCGTTGGCCGTTGCATACCCTGCATGTTCTCTAGCACCATAAAATATTTTTTATTGTAAAGCTCATCTTTTTTTCCGCATAGTATTCATAATTCTTAATGATATTTTGTAAACATCCCTTCCATACAGCATCCTTCTTATCCATTCTCTTCTTGCAGGATGTTTGTGTTCCTTTATCAAAGCTTGCGGATTGCATATCAAAATCTAAACTGATTCTTGATGAATCACCATTGCTGTGGTATGCTGTTTATTAAGAGAAAAAGTGATAATTAAAATTTGTTTTGATCCATTAGTTGCATTTTTTCTTTATGGCATGCTTGAAAGATACTTCTGCTTGGTGTACTGAACTATGCAGTTCTTGTTTACTATTGAAATAATTTATTAATTATTTCTTTAAGAGTTTTATATTAATATTTTATATTTATTTACTATTAAATAATTTATTTAGGAGCTCATATGGTATTATGGCATCATGTGAGCAAGATTATTTATATTTAATTTAATATATAATACAATTTAATTTTCACCCTCAAAGACTTATGACATCATATGAGTAAGTTTATTTATATTTAGTATTTAATATATAATACAATAAAATTTCGAAAAATAATATATACCATTTCACGTAAGTTATGATCGGATCCTTAATTGGAATCCTAAAAAAAAAACTATGCTGTGCTTTTTTACTATTGAAATCAAAATTATGCTTTATGCAGCACAGTAATTGCTCATGCTGGTGATGGAAATTTCCATACTCTTGTATTATTTGATCCAGAGCAAGAGGAACAGAAACGAGAAGCAGAGAGGCTAAACCACTTCATGGTTCATACGGCATTGTCAATGGAAGGTACACGCTACATGTTTAGAGATATAAGCAATATCAGCCCCATGCATAACCATAAATACATTCACAATAAAACTAATAATAAGATGGATATTCTCTTTTTTATTAACTTAACTAGAGAAACCTAGGAAGATGAGAAAACCTCAGAATATTGATACATCTTATAAATTTTGAACAGGAACATGCACAGGAGAGCATGGTGTTGGCACCGGTAAAATGAAAGTGAGATTTCTTAAGCTATCAGTCTTTTTTTGGTTAAATCAACCGCCCTATTTTTGGAGAGATTATTTTGTGCGGATATCGGACCGTCTGGAGGCGAATCAGAGCGCACCACATCACCTGATACACAGTGATACATAGCCGCAGTACACAGCAAAAGGGTGATGTGGCGTGCTCCGATTCGACTCCGGACGGCGTCCACTGTCCGCACAGAATAATTTTTTTTTATTTTTGAGAGGACTGGGTCTTTTGCCAAAACCTGTATTTAGATATTTATTCTATGATCTGAAATATTGCACTTTAAGTTGGATTAATTCATGGATTCAAAATTCAATTTTGGGTGAATTACATCTAGGCTGCTGATGAACATCGCAATTTCATGTTGTCCTACATTTTAAAACTTATTCATTTAAGAGTTCCCCCATGTTACATGTCTACTACCATCAACCACTTTGTTAAAGAAATATTGTCTTCTTTCTCTTTTTCTTTCACTCATGCACACTACATTCCCCCGGCAAACCCACAAATGTGTTTGGTCGGGTTATAGGTGGCTGCAAGCACCCCACCATCTCAAAGTATCTACCTGCACTTAGGAAGATAGAGAAACATTATGCGGATGAGCATAACCAATCCTAACTCTCTTAAACAATATGGTAGGTGATTTTATCCACTCCTACCACTTCTCTAATGGATCATGGTGGGGCAGGGTTCAATCCACGATCACTTATCCTCCCTTTAGCTGCGCTGTCTCTATCTAACAATGCTATTTTCTCTCCGTGTGTTTTTCTTTTCCTTGTGAGCATTTTAGCTTGTAGAAAAGCTATTTTCTTGCTATGTTTCGGCCCATTGGAAATCATTGAAATACGGTTGAAATGGACTTCAATGAATTTTCAAAATGGTGCTAGGGAAAGATAATCTTAACATGCTTGTTTTTTTGGAGGCATTTAAGTCAATTAAGGCAAACTCACACACATCAAATACGCAAAATTTGAACCCAAAACTTCTTGGTAATAATTAAAACTTCCAACCAACATACCAAGTTGAGTTGCATCTTCAACATGATTATGAACATGCATGGAACTTCGCTATTACCATGTTTTTATCGCATTAATTGATTTGTAAATCTCCATTATTTCTTTTCTTTTGCCATCACTTCATACATCGTGTCATACATTTTTCTTCTTTTTTAGATTTCGTTTGGAACCACTTTCTTACTGCTTTTTAAAGCAGCTTTCTAGTTTAAAAAATTTTATTTTTATATTAAAAAGCTATTTTGAAAACCGTAAGAAAGCCATCCCAAACGAAACATTAGTTTTAATTGCCTATATGTGTATATTTTTTCAACCACAATTGAAGGGACTAATGCAGCATCTCTCTCCATTCTTCATTCTTTTGAACTACCAATTACTTTTTTTGGTTTACATTTTCTTTATATTTCAGTATCTTGAGGAAGAGCTTGGCATGGGGGCCTTGATGACCATGAAAAGAATAAAGACTGTTTTAGATCCAAACAGCATCATGAATCCTGGGAAGATCATTCCTCCTCATGTATGCATATAATGTGAGAATTCAAATCATTAATACTTTTTATTACATGCAATTCTATACAAAAAATAAATCACTAACTTTATGATGTTTGTGCAACTTATTCCATGTAATTTGAATCAAATGAATATTGTTTCTCTATATTGTCCTATTTAGAGTCAAATTTTGATTTAAATCTGATAAAAAAATATTTTTATTATTATCTAATCAAATCATTTTAGATCTATCTTTACTTTTATTAATATGGACTAGATTTAATACATTTACTCTTGTAATTGGGTCATCATAAGGTTGACATATTATGTGACCAAATCATTTAAGATGACTCTAAATTTATTTGTTATTGGAGCTAACAACCTTTTTCTATAATATTCTTACATTGAAATATTTTTCAGACTAAGGCTTAGTTTGGGATGGGTTTTTTACTGCTTAAAATAATTTTTTAATATAAACAATTTAATTTTTGTATTAAGAAGTTGCTTTAAGCAGCAGTAAAAAAGTTATCACAAATAAAATCAAAGTCTTCGTTTGTGATAGCTTTCTTATTATTTTTTAAAATATATAGATTTCTCGTATAAAAATTTTTTGAATTATAAATTTTTATAGTAAAAAATTATTTTAGAAAGTAATAAGAAATCATCTCAACTCAAACAAAGCTTATTGTAATTATGTCTGTAAAAAAAAATTATGAAATTCTTTGAAGTTTCCTATTTTTTTCTTTTTTTAAAAGGTCAAAAGCTGTATTAGTCTGCTTTGACCAAATTCATAATTCAAAATTCTTGCAAGAAGAAAACAGGACTTTCTTATTCCAATCAAAGTCCTCACTTTGAAATATAAGAATAAATGTGTTAGATATTTTAATAAAATAAAAATAAGCTTGTTGTGACCTGCCAGACATTTGAATGTAGATATCTAAATTTGATGATTTTAGGCTTGTTGGATTTGTCTCGTCGGGCTGTTCGATTCAACAATAAGTATGTCATGTTTGAAGACTCATTGGTAATCCAAATTATGGATTGAACCTTTCAAATGCGCTTCAGGTTTTTTTATTTTGACTCAGTTGGGCTTGGATTGAGCTGAATTTGGTGTCGTTGGGTTTACATTTTCGAGACGTTCAATTTGACTATAAGTTTGCTGAAATCAGACTTTAGATGATCTTCGATTTAATTTCGGAAGTTTCCAACTTGATTTTGTCTCGAAATTCATGCCCGATCAAGATAATTTTTTGATGTTATATCAAAGCTTAATAATTATTTGATATATTTTAAAATTGATATAATATATATTTTACAGATCCAGCACTAATTTTAAAATAATTTTAATAATTTTAAAATATATCATAACAAAAATTATATCAGAATATGATTTTTTTTTTCTGAAGCACAAAATAAAAATAAAAATAAAATCCATAAAGTTCTCAATAATTTGTGAAACTTTGAGGGATAGTGCTGTCCACTACCTTTCTTTCCAGATTGAACTCAAAAGTTTGGACCCTTTGTTGTCAATAATTAAGTAAGTTTAAGAGGCCAATTGCCATCATAAGTAGAAATAATTAAATGAATAGAAGGGATTTGATAATTTCCTATTAAAGCTTTCATCATCACTGATTTTCTTTTTTGAACTTTATTAATTCATGATTCTAATAAAGATCACAAGTGATTGTTCCTTAAATCTTCCTACCTAATCTGATAGTTAAGGTTTGCCTCTCAGCATAATCAATTGATTGTTAATTATGATTTGTGATTTTAATTATAGTGAAAATTTTAAATCTTTGTTGCTAAGCAAAGATGAGATTGTGTGTTGATTTAGGTCAGATATCAGATTCAACTCGGAATCAACTTAACTTTTGATAAATAAGACAAGTTTCAAATTGGAGTAAGATTTAATTTGGGACATTTTTCTTATTGCTATATAAAACACTTTTTTAGTATTATTATTTTTTTCAAAATATTTTCGCACTAAAAAGTTGTTTTTATAAAGCAATACAAAAAGTGTCCCAAAAGAAGCATAAGTTTATTTTTCAGTGCCTTCAAAATTAGAGTGTGTGTGGAAAAATTATTAGGTGCGGAGTGCGCATCATCCGCACAAGTACTGGGTACCTAGATGTACCCAGCGGTACCGAGTGTGGGGGGGGGGATATATTTTTTTTTTCCTTTCGTGAAACCTGATCATAACTCAAAAGGTCTATGAAATTTTAAGTGTAAAATGCTAGTTTCTCCAAGGATCCCCTTCATTTTCATATATATACACAGTGTAAGTACACTTTGTTTTCTAGGAAGCTAAGCATTTTTTATGGTTTTATGATATACATTTTTTGTTTTTTATTTCCATGGAAATGATGAGCTCCAAAGCATAAATATTAATAAAATTAGAACAAATTAATTTGTTCGAACTCAGATCAGAGGCATGGAGGTACAAATTGCAATTATTCCTCTCTCACGACTCACAACCTCGAGCACGCTTTTTATTTTTCCTTCCGCTCCACTCTCGACATATTATTTACATTCTTAATTTTGATCTTACAGTTTCTCTTGGATCCTGTAATTAGACGGCAAACATTACTATTTTAATATATTCTAACATAAAATTTTTGGCTCCGTCACTAGTGTCGAGTTGGTTTTAAAAATGGTGATCACTTGATTAACTTGATCAACATAAATATTGGTGCACAACAAACATTAAGTGCAAATAAATGAAAGAAAATAAAATGAAAAAAAAAACACACACACACACAACACAACAATATAATTTATATAAATCTTTTTGAGATTTACATACATACCACATAATTTTAATATTTTAATACGTGTAATACTTAAAATTTATTATTTACTATATAATATCTAAAATTTTAAATTATACCAAAATTAATAATATTAATTTCTTTGAATGAAATATCTCTTTTATATATTTATTTTAATATAAGTAAATCACTAAATATTATATAAATTATTATTAAGATTTAGATATATAACAAGGGGTATAAGTGAGTCAAGCTGTCTTATGATGGGCTTGAAAAATGGCTTATTAGTTAAGAATGAACTAAGTAGTCAAGCTTGAGCTAGCTCCATCACGACTCGTTAGCTTTCGAACCAGTTCATTTAAAAAATATTATTATTAAATACCATTAAAATATTTTAGCATCTAAGAGCTAAAAAAATAAATTGCTAAAATTATTAAAAATTATGTTACACTTTTTTATATCAAATAATTTTTTGTTATTTCGCTTATAATTTATTATTATTTATCATTTTTTTTAAATAATTATTTGAATCATAATCATATTCTCTTTCACAATAAATAAGTCAGCTTGTGAACCAACTCAAATTCATAGAATTAAGCTCGAGTTCGAACACAAATTCGATATGTTAATCAAGCTCAGACTCAAATTAGAAGTAACTCAAGCTTTGGCTTAATTCATTTATACCCCTATATATAATTATATTAAAATTGCCTGGTATTTTTGTAAATCCCCAATTTTTGTTTTTTCTCTAGCAACCACTTTTGGGTAATTGGGAGGCAGAATCCGACAAATTACTAATTAAGGCTCTTTCTAGAATTTCTTATCTACCCTTCCCTTTAAGTCCGTGCATTGGTTAGGTGGGGACCCATTGGACGGCTATGATTTGTAAACGTGGCTGAGTCCATGTCGGCGACAGAAGGGAAGGGACGGCCAAGATTCTCCGTCTAGATATTTTTTGTGGGCAGATAAAAAACCGAGGCAGAAAGTCCCAACACAAAAGGACACGAAAATTATTAGTCCCCAATCAACAGAAATTTTCAGGAATGCCATTCATTGTTGCAATTAGTTGAGGTCATTCTTCAAATTTATAATTTGAATATCGATATTTAAAAAAATAATAATTAATGTCATGTTCGTAAGGATGTTGAATATGATTGATTGGTGTCAAATTTTTTGACCAGAGAATTATTATTCGGATAGTCCTTAGTCCTACCTGCATTATTTATGTTTAATATATAGTGTATAATAATGTTATGAATAAGAACTGTATACGTGCATATGTCTTCATAGG
Source organism: Dendrobium nobile (assembly GCA_022539455.1). Classification (NCBI taxonomy): domain Eukaryota; kingdom Viridiplantae; phylum Streptophyta; class Magnoliopsida; order Asparagales; family Orchidaceae; genus Dendrobium; species Dendrobium nobile. Next base: position 23,655,510 of record CM039732.1, on the reverse strand, counting down.
TATTTAACAGGCAGTTCACGGGTCAAGATAGAGGAACATGCCTTTAAGAGGGGCCTATGGTTGAAACTCGCATAACAATCTAAGAGATATTGTATTCCTAAAAATCATAGAAAAACTCACTTGACATGATCGACAGGTGTTACTCGCCCGAGCTTGCTAAGCAGTTAGCCCTTTTCATAGGGCATATTAGGAATTCCTAGCCCTTTTCATAGGGCAGATCAGGAATTTCTCATCAAGCTATCAGATCAACACTTGCCATGAATCTGATCCATCTTCTCAATCACTTGCTCTCTCTCAGAGCAATTGCTCCCATGCAAGCTAACCAAATTCAGCAACATAAATATGCCTAACATAAGGGCCTATGAACTCATCATATCGATATTGACTATTGAGCTCTTCTTTTTAGTCACTTCAACTCACTCACCTTTCTCTCCTGAGACTGAGTAAGGCTCAGCACTGGTTACCCACTCTCAAATCGAGGCCCAACTAGCTAGCTCACCTTGCTTGGCATATGCTCATAGATTTGCTTGCTCCAACTCACCACTATGATTGTTCACCCAACTTGCTAAATAAAACTAGCCCTAAGTTTCAAAGCAACTTGCAAGCCGAATATAAAGTTGAAGAGTTCATTAGAATTTCACGAAGGAAAGTGAAGTTGACTATAGTTTTAATTGTCCTTCACTCAGAAGTCAATCTTTATTTTTAATGTTATATATAGCTTTAAACTAGTAAGTACATTCATTTTACAACAAGTACTCATTAAGGCTTACTATATAATTTTATTTAGATTGCTTGAATCTACCACCATGCCATGATTCAAGTCTACAAATAAAGGGTTAGAAAATGAGCCAGACATATCTAATCTATTGATATTGACAATGCATTTTTCACCAATATAGTAAAAGTTTATAGCTTCTTTTTAAAGCTTTGCTTGTGACAATTTTTATTTATTTTTTAAAGCAATTTTTTAGTACAAAAATTTTTAGCAGTAAAAAAATTGTTCCAAACGAAGCCTAGGTCTTTTCACCCTCTTCTACTTTTCCCTTTAATTTAACCCATGCTTGTTAATAAAATTCTATTATTACATGCAGAAAAAATTAAGTGAGATTTACATACCACCTAATACTATTCTATTTACATATTTAACACCTAAAACTTTATTATTACATGCATATTACCCATAGTTCATTTTCATATCAAATATGAGTGGTAGGAAAGAAATATAAGTGGTATATTTGATATTAAAATAATATAGGGTGATATGCATGTAATATTAAAGTTTTGGGTGTTAGATATATAAATAGAATATTATAAAATGGAATGTATGTAAGTTTCCCAAAAATTAAATCTAACAAGTGAGAACATTATCAATTTAATAATTTTATGCAAATCAATGGAACAATTTATTTATATCATACAACTGACGCTTACACTCGTTTATATCATGAATGATCGATTTTTAAAATGTCATATTTTCCTTAAATTCTTACCTCTACATTCACCTCTAAAATATCTATTGAAGCATTGTTATCATTCTTATCATGCGCATTGCACATTCCAATGGGCCTCGAATTCTAAGTCTTATTTGGTTCTTAGAGGATATAAATTATATATTGAGAATCAAGGATAGAACCAGGAAGAGCTAAGGGTGTTTATTTTTCTTAGAAAAATAAGTATTTTTACTATTTTGCTCACCTTCAATAAATACAGTTGTCCAAATTCTAAAAAATAAATTTAATTTCTATGTCACATATAAGATTACATGGTTAATAATTTTATTTTTTCCACCCTTAAAAGCAAGGTTTTAAAAATTGGTTTCGATTCAACCGGTTGAATCGCGAATCGGCTGGTCGACTGATTATGATTTCCTTAAAAACCGAATTTGCACAAAACCGCCGTCGGCCAGTTAAACTAGCCGTTCGACGAACCGCCCAAATGCAAAATTGGTTTCGGTTTTGAATAACCAAGCGGTTCAATTAAAGGTTATTTTCAATCGTTGAGATGGCATAAAATAAATTAAGGAAAATCTTATACCCATATATGAAACATAAAAGAAAAACCCTTCGGTTGTTTTTAACGATTCTTCCTGTTATGGCGTAGCTTCCCTCTGACTTTCTCTCATCGTCTCATTCTCTTTCGGTAAGTAGAGAGAACGAACTGAACGCCCTTGCCGTGCTCGACTCCCCTCCGACCCACTGATGTGAGTTCATCACTTCTTCTCCTCTCATTCACAACTCACCCATCTCGTGTTCTATGATTCTTTCATTTATTTTTTATTTTGACTTTTGTGAGTCATATTTATCAGAATGTGGTCTCAGAAGATTGAAGAAGATCTAAAGATGTGATTTGATTTCCTTAAAAAAAAACTGCAATCCCTGTGTGTTGTGTTTATGAATGTCAAAATTTCTATTTTGTACCATTGAGATGCAAGCATTATTTATTTTAAGTAAATGATATACATATCAAAGTAAATTTTAAACTTTCAATCATAAGTTACTCAAAATACAACCTTATAAAATAAAATTTTTAACATCTCCAAGACATCTGAAGACCCAAATGTCGAGAACCTAAACTCATAGATAGCAGAAGTGGGTTGGTTTACTTGGATTAGTTGTCTTGTTGTTGTATACTTAATGTTAGCTTGATTAACAGTTCATGTGGATATTTTTAGTTCAAAAGAGTGAATTATACTTTTATTGTATAGTGCTATATAGTTAAAGAAGTTATTATTTCTAAGACAATTGCCTAATATAACATTGTTTATTAATAAATTTGTTCTTGATTGATCTATTAATTTATATTATTGGTGATGATTATGGTGGAATTTAAAAACAAGTGTCACTATTAATGATTTGATGCTTGATACGTCATCACAAAATTAGCTTGATCGGGCACGAATCTCGAGGCAAAAACTAGTTGGAAACTTCAAAAATTAAATTCGAGAGCAAATGAACTCCGATTTCAGCGAGCTTACAGTCAAACTGAGCGTCTCGGAAATACAAACCCAACGACACCAAGATCAACCCAATCCGAGCCCAAATGAATCCGAATTAAGGGCTCAAAGCGCTGTTGGAAGGTTCAAACTGCAATTTGAGTTACCAAGCGGACTTCGATTTTGACGAGCTTATACTCGAATCGAAGGGCTCGACGAGACGAATCCAACGAGCCCAAGATCATAGAATTCCGACATCATTAAGGCCTTCAAATGTCCAATGAACGGTGCACGATCGTAGGATTCAATATCGGCCGTCCATTTGACCACTCCCTATTCGCCCCTGATCTCACACCTATTTACGGGCCATGCCACTCCAGAAAATCTATAAATAGAGCCCTCATTTCTCATAAGGAGAGGATCCTAAGCAAGAGAGAGAAGAAGAGAAGAGAAGGAAGGAGTTCCTCCTCGACAGCCGCCGGACCACCGCCGGACCACCGCAGAACCTCGCCGGACCACCACCTTAAGGCCCGACGTTCATCCCCGACGTCCTGCCAAAGACCCGACGTCTTGTTCAAGGCCCGACACTCAGTCCCTACATCCTGCCAAAGACCCGACGTTAAGTCCCGACGTCCTGCTGAAGACCCGACGTCCTGTTTAAGACCTGACGTCCTGCTTAAGACCCGACGTCCTACTCAAGGCTAGACCATCAACATCCGATCTTCCAAGTGACACTGGGACTAACACCTGACTCCTTATCTCCCACCGCCTACGGTCCTTCAGGCCTTCATCGCCTATTACGATCCGTCCGATCTCCATCACCAGACAACGGTCTTTCAGACCCCAGTCTCCTACCGCCTACGATCCTTCAGGCCTTCATCACCAACTACGGTCCGTCCGACCTCCATCACCAGACAACGGTCTTTCAGACCCCAGTCTCCTACCAACTACGGTCTCCAGCCGACTACGGTCTCCTGCCGACTACGGTCTCCGGCCGGCTACGGTCTCCTACCGACTACGGTCTCCGGCCGACTACGATCTCCTGCCGACTACGGTCTCCTGCTGATTACGGTCTCCGGCCGACTACGGTCTCCGGCCGGCTACGGTCTCCTACCGACTTCGGTCTCCGGCCGACTACGATCTCCTGCCGACTACGGTCTCCTGCTGATTACGGTCTCCGGCCGACTACGGTCTCCTGCCGACTACGGTCCTTCAGGCCAAACAAACCTGTATATGTAACTCTTACCATGTAATGCAATCTATATGATGTACATTTGCTACATCAATCCAAGGCCTTCTCCTAAGGAAGGGCCTCATTTGTAATCGACTACAAATACTAGTGGATTCATTCAAACTGGGCCAGGCCCCGTGGTTTTTCCCCCTTTTTCAGGGGTTTTCCACGTAAAAACTTTGGTGTCTCTTATGAACGCTACACCCTCTCACTTATCTGATTGTGTGCTGGATCTTCGTACAACGCTAAGACGTTAAACTATATATTTCTCTACCGCCGCGAATATTCCAGGACGCAACAGTTTGGCGCCGTCTGTGGGAAAGTGATTCCCGACTAGGGGGCAATTAGTGCTCTAATCTCAAAAGATCACACATATCATCAGTATCATAAGAAGCAAAAGCGGACTGGGGGGCAACTATGACTCAAACCATGGTCAAATAGATCCTCCAATACCTTCAACATCAAGTTGATATTTCAGGAAAATCCAAGCAAATGCAAGGATACTTTCTAACACCTATAAATTTCATACAGTCCCCTACAGGACTCATACTCCTTGGGCAAGGTCTTGATCTCGACCTCAAAAAGGTAGTAACGGTCTAAAGATAGACCCTTCATTATCTTTGATTCGGGATACACGAGGCATTCGCCCCCTCCCAATCAAGGCAAAATCGATCCCAGGGGGATCCGATTTGACCTCTTCCACACAGGTTAACGTCGTCGAGCAGGGCTCCGGCATACAACCTCGGAAAGGTCTCACATCCTTGGTGGATTCTCCCGGCCTCTTCCACACAGGTTAACGTCGTCGAGCAGGGCTCCGGCATACAACCTCGGAAAGGTCTCACATCCTTAGTGGATTCTCCCGACCTCTTCCACACAGGTTAACGTCGTCGAGCAAAGGCTCCGACATACAACCTCGGAAAAGGTCTCACATCCTTGGTGGATTCTCCCGACCTCTTCCACACAGGTTAACGTCGTCGAGCAGGGCTCCGGCATACAACCTCGGAAAGGTCTCACATCCTTAGTGGATTCTCCCGACCTCTTCCACACAGGTTAACGTCGTCGAGCAGGGCTCCGACATACAACCTCGGAAAGGTCTCACATCATTGGTTAACGTCTCCAGAATGTCGTCAATGGACTTCTATCTGACTTCTCCACAATGTTAAAATTCTACATGATTTTGAATTTTCTCCTATCGCTGAACTTTTGCCTTGCAGGACTTTCGACGGACTTATGCCTGTCGTTGGACTTCTACCCGACATCGGACTTCTCCATATCGTCTGACTTCTGCTCGTAAGCAAACTTCTACTCGTCCTCGGACTTCTGCCCGTCGATGAACTTTCATCGGTCTTCTGCCCGAGGCCGTACTTCTACGCGACGTCGGACTTCTCCTTGTCGTCGAACTTCTGCTCGTCAGCGGAACTATACTCGTCATCGGACTTTTGCCCGTCGATGAACTTTCATCGGTCTTCTACCAAAGGCCGTACTTCTACACGACGTCGGACCTCTCCCTGTCGTCAGACTTCTGCTCGTTAGCGGACTTCTACTCGTCGACGAACTTTTATCAGACTTCTGCCCGAGGCCGTACTTCTACACGACGTCGGACCTCTCCCTGTCGTCAGACTTCTGCTCGTTAGCGGACTTCTACTCGTCGACGAACTTTTATCAGACTTCTGCCCGAGGCTGTACTTCTACGCGACATCGGACTTCTCCCTGTCGTCAAACTTCTGCTCATCAGCGGACTTCTACTCGTCGTCGGACTTCTGCCCGTCGATGAACTTTCATCGGTCTTCTGCCCGAGGCCGTATTTCTACGCGACGTCGGACTTCTCCTTGTCGTCGAACTTTTGCTTGTCAGCGGACTTCTACTCGTCGTCGGACTTCTGCCCGTCGACGAACTTTCATCGGTGTTCTGCCCCAGGCCGTACTTCTACACGACGTCGGACTTCTCCCTGTTGTCGGACTTCTGCTCGTCAGCGGACTTCTACTTGTCGTCGGACTTCTGCCCGTCAACAAACCTTTGTCGGTATTCTACCCGAAGCTGCACCTCTACCCGACTTCGTACTTCTACCGGGTGTCGGACTTCTACCAGTTAATAGACTTTAATCGGTCTTCTGCCCGATCCTGTATGACTACCCGACGTTGAATTCCTACCTGTCATCTTACCTCTCCCCGACGCTAGAAGTATGCCCGTCATTTCAACCTCCCTCCTTACAACGGTCTCTCCGACCTCCATCTCCAACCAACTGATTAACATCAGACCTCCATAGGATCTCTCGAAGAAGGAGGGGAAATCTCCGGACTTCCTTGCCAAGAGAGGGGCCTCGAAAAATCGAGGGAATGCCTCAATAGAAAGGACAGAGGGAGAAGAGAAGGAGGGGGAATCTCCGGACTTCTTTGCCAAGAGAGGGGCCTCGAAAAATCAAGGGAAGGCCTCAATAGAAAGGACAGAGGGAGAAGAGAAGAAGGGGAAATCTCCGAACTTCCTTGCCAAGAGAGGGGCCTCAGAAAACTGAGGGAAGGCCTCAATAGAAAGGACAGAGGGAGATGAGAAGAAAAGAGAAAAAGAAGAAGATGTGCAAGTTTTCTAAAGGCCTAAGGGGGCTATTTATAGGTTTTGGAGAGAAAGGAGGGGAGTCATTGCCATTTCAGAATTTTCCTATTTTTCTAAAAAAATTTCGAATTTTTTGGCATTTTTTCGGAATTTTTTGGACCTAAAAAGGTCAAAAAAATGCATTTTTTCGGCAAGTGGGACCCACTTAAGTCGGTGCAGCCAACCGACCACGCGAAACGACGCGACAGCGCAGCAATCCGCGGGCGTGGCATGCAGATCGCGGCTGACCGCGCAAGGCCAGCAGCCGGCCACCGCCGGCGGCAGCAGCAGCCGCGGCATTGCCGCGCGGTCCGGCTCACGCGCGGAAGCCAGGCGCGGGTGCGGTCCGGCCTGCGGGTGCGGTTCAGCCCCAGGCGCGGGGGCTCGAGAGCAGCCTGGGTGCGGCCCAGGCGTGGCCGCGGGTGCGGCCTAGGCACGGCAGCAGGCGCGCGCTGCCACAATGCGCGGGCGCGGCAACATTTCCACGCCGCCAGCGGGGCAGTGGCGGCCGGCCGGCCGGTCCGGCCGGTTTGCCGCCCAGACCATTCCGAGGCTCAATTCCGTCTAGAAAAGTCCAAATTCGAAGTTTTTGGAGTCCCCGGACACGTTTTTCGACGTTCCGGACTCGATTTCGATACTTTCAGAGCATTTCGAGGCTCCTACACGCAAGATTGATCCTGAGTCACTCGGAAAAAATTCTCTAAAATTTGTGACGCATATTTTCGGACTTCTGAAGCTACGACGTCCGAAAATAGGGGGGCAACTGATACGTCATCACAAAATTAGCTTGATCGGGCACGAATCTCGAGGCAAAAACTAGTTGGAAACTTCAAAAATTAAATTCGAGAGCAAATGAACTCCGATTTCAGCGAGCTTACAGTCAAACTGAGCGTCTCGGAAATACAAACCCAACGACACCAAGATCAACCCAATCCGAGCCCAAATGAATCCGAATTAAGGGCTCAAAGCGCTGTTGGAAGGTTCAAACTGCAATTTGAGTTACCAAGCGGACTTCGATTTTGACGAGCTTATACTCGAATCGAAGGGCTCGACGAGACGAATCCAACGAGCCCAAGATCATAGAATTCCGACATCATTAAGGCCTTCAAATGTCCAATGAACGGTGCACGATCGTAGGATTCAATATCGGCCGTCCATTTGACCACTCCCTATTCGCCCCTGATCTCACACCTATTTACGGGCCATGCCACTCCAGAAAATCTATAAATAGAGCCCTCATTTCTCATAAGGAGAGGATCCTAAGCAAGAGAGAGAAGAAGAGAAGAGAAGGAAGGAGTTCCTCCTCGACAGCCGCCGGACCACCGCCGGACCACCGCAGAACCTCGCCGGACCACCGCAGGAATCTCGTCGGACCACCGCCGGACCACCGCAGGAACCTCGCCGGACCACCACAGAACCTCGCCGGACCACCACCTTAAGGCCCGACGTTCATCCCCGACGTCCTGCCAAAGACCCGACGTCTTGTTCAAGGCCCGACACTCAGTCCCTACATCCTGCCAAAGACCCGACGTTAAGTCCCGACGTCCTGCTGAAGACCCGACGTCCTGTTTAAGACCTGACGTCCTGCTTAAGACCCGACGTCCTACTCAAGGCTAGACCATCAACATCCGATCTTCCAAGTGACACTGGGACTAACACCTGACTCCTTATCTCCCACCGCCTACGGTCCTTCAGGCCTTCATCGCCTATTACGATCCGTCCGATCTCCATCACCAGACAACGGTCTTTCAGACCCCAGTCTCCTACCGCCTACGATCCTTCAGGCCTTCATCACCAACTACGGTCCGTCCGACCTCCATCACCAGACAACGGTCTTTCAGACCCCAGTCTCCTACCAACTACGGTCTCCAGCCGACTACGGTCTCCTGCCGACTACGGTCTCCGGCCGGCTACGGTCTCCTACCGACTACGGTCTCCGGCCGACTACGATCTCCTGCCGACTACGGTCTCCTGCTGATTACGGTCTCCGGCCGACTACGGTCTCCGGCCGGCTACGGTCTCCTATCGACTTCGGTCTCCGGCCGACTACGATCTCCTGCCGACTACGGTCTCCTGCTGATTACGGTCTCCGGCCGACTACGGTCTCCTGCCGACTACGGTCCTTCAGGCCAAACAAACCTGTATATGTAACTCTTACCATGTAATGCAATCTATATGATGTACATTTGCTACATCAATCCAAGGCCTTCTCCTAAGGAAGGGCCTCATTTGTAATCGACTACAAATACTAGTGGATTCATTCAAACTGGGCCAGGCCCCGTGGTTTTTCCCCCTTTTTCAGGGGTTTTCCACGTAAAAACTTTGGTGTCTCTTATGAACGCTACACCCTCTCACTTATCTGATTGTGTGCTGGATCTTCGTACAACGCTAAGACGTTAAACTATATATTTCTCTACCGCCGCAAATATTCCAGGACGCAACAATGCTAATACATTAGAGATGGTTGCAAAATGATTTGTATTTTGATTTTCACTTTTTATTAAAAATTTGAGATTTTGGAATGCTATTATTATGAGTTTATTTGTATGTGATATTATTTAATTAATCAAATTAGAATGGAAGCACCAAATAATTAAATTTCAACTTCCAGTTATATTATATATGCATGAGAAAGTGGACATTATTTGAAATCATTTCGTTGAAGTTAGAGGAGTTGATGGGAAAAAGCTGTTTAAATGTTTGCATTGTGTTATTATGTATAGAAGGGAGGAGGAATAAATAAAATAAAATAACTTTTAGTAGGAATAAATGAAACATAGCTACATGCAAAAAGGTTCCATGCGATGTTCGATATCAAATACAGAAGAACTTAAGGAAATTTAAAAAAAAAAGCACAAGATAAGTTGGTTAGTACACCGTTTCATTTGGATGATGTTGTTGAGAAAAAAAGAGATTTTTCTTCTCAATCTAAAACACAATCTTCAGAAGCACATGTATCATAAATAGGTAAAAGAAAAGAAAAAAATTGGTTATGTTGATACTTTCTTTGCCCTTTGAACTAAACCAAGTTACCAACTTTTAATTAAGAGCGTTTTAGCATCTAAGGAATAGTTCACTGTGTAGATAGGACTTTATCAAGATGATTTTTTAATTGTTGCATCCCATTTAAATGATCTAACTTTAGTATATGCATAAAAAGATGTAGATGTTATTGCTGCTATAGGTCCTGGTTATAAGCTCTTCATTTATCACAACATGAGAGTAAACCTACTTAAGGATTATAAAGAGGAGTGTAGGCTACTCATTAATAACTATAAAAAAAACATGGAAGGAAACAAGTTGTACACTCATGATAGATTGATGGATTGATAGTAGAAGCAGAATATTAATCAATTTTTTTATTTACTGTCTACATGGTGTATCTTTTCTAAAATCAGTTGATGCTTCAAACATCACCAAAGATGTTGTAAACTTGTGCTCTTTATCCATTGAGGTTGTTGAGTGGGTATGACTAGAGAGTGTGGTTCAATTAGTTATTGATAATGCAGCTAATTACAAGAAAGCAGGTCAGATGTTACATAAAAGATTCCACAACATCTATTGGTTACCTTGTGCTGCACATTGTATGAACCTAATTTTTGAAAGATATTGAAAGCATGTCTCTCATAGATGATCAATAAGAAAAGCTTCAAAGGTGATAATTTTTTTATTATTATAATCATATATTTATACTTGCATAGCTTAGAAAAAGATTAGGTTGGAAGAAGATTATACTTCTAGGAGCAACCTGTTTTGTAATGACCTTCATAAATTTGAAAGTATCCATAAGAACCACCATGACTTTCAAGCATTGATTACAAGCAAGTTTTATACAGATTCAAATATATCCAAAACCTCGAAAGGGAAAGAGGTGGATTCAATTTTTTTTGAATTTGAAGTTTTGAGAAAATTATCTTATCATTTCAAAGATATTGAGCCCTTTGATTCAATTGTTGCATATTATTGATTCTGATGAGAAATCGTCGCTTGGATATCTATATGACGGCATGTATATGACACATAAGAAAATCAAAGCTATGTTAAAAAATGTAAAGAGACCATATATTCCTTTCACCACTATAACAAAAAAGAGATGAGTTATTCAATTAAGGCATAACATCCATGCAGTAACATATTTTCTCAATCCTCATTTCCAATATAATAGAGACAACTATTATCAAAAGCCAAAATTTTGTAAGGTCTAATTAAATTAATTGGAAATAAAGATATTTATTCTAAGCCCACAATTACAATGAATGAGGTCAGATTATTCCATGATAGCTTAGAAAGTTTTGGAAAACTATTTGCATTAACGATGACAAAATAAATGCAACATGATAATTATCTTTTAATGTCAACATGTAGTTATATGGTTATATTTTAATTTATAAATATGCATACTCACTAAGATCTCTAACTTGATAATATATAGATGAGTTGTGAAAGATGTTTGGATTAAGTACTCCAAACTTATAGAAATTAGCTATAAGAAGTCTAAGCCAAACATCATCTTCATCAGGATCTAAAAATAAATTGGGGTGTTTTTGAATAAATTCACTCAAAGAGACACAATTATTTGGAGCATCAACGACTCAACGATCTTGTATATGTTTGATATAATTAAAATTTAAATAATAGATACAATCTTACACTATATTAATGCTCATTTGCAAATGTGATTTAAAGTGTAGGTATAATCTCTAGCTAAATTTATTTCTTTATTTTTTAGGTTTCAGCTTTAAAAAAGATATTACGATCCTCTGGACTACATTTGTTTTGAAATGGTAGATTTCTTGGTACTTAAAGATGAGACAATGCCAAATTTTGACTTACAAGAGTTGGAAAATGAGATATACAAAGATGATGCAATACCAGTTGTTAAAGAACAAAACATATCGTCCAATTGGTCAAAACATAATAAATTGATAATGAAATATGAATATATCATTTAAATAAAAAAAAGAATTATGTCTAATTTTGTATTTATTATTTGTTGGTGAATATGATTTAGAGAATGAAGGAGATTGAGATGATATAATTGAGTTCGATCAATCAAATGCTTTTGGATTTGCATATTTCGGTGAAGCGAGACCTAGAGACTCAACTTATGTCGATACATTTGATGATGTAAATTTAGGATATCTTTGATTTTTCTCTTGTGAAACTATTGAAAGTTTGAAAATATTGAACCGAGAAAATAAAAAAGTTTAACTTCATCTCTATATCATGAATATAGTTTTTATTTTGTTATATGTTAGTATAAAATATTAAAATCTTTTTATAATTGGTTGTGTCTTCAAGTAAAATGTATTATTATTGATACGGCATCACAAAATCATCTTGATCGGGCACGAATCTCGAGGCAAAAACTAGTTAGAAACTTCAAAAAATGATTTCGGGAGCATATGAACTCCGATTTCAGCGAGCTTACAGTCAAACTGAGCGTCTCGGAAATACGAACCAAACGACACCAAGATCAACCCAATCCGAGCCCAAATGAGTCCGAATCAAGGGTTCAAAGCACCGTTGGAAGGTTCAAACCGCAATTTGAGTTACCAAACGGTCTCTGATTTTGACGAGCTTATACTCGAATCGAAGGGCTCGACGAGACGAATCCAACGAGCCCAAGATCATCGAATTCCGACATCATTAAGGCCATCAAATGTCCAACGAACTGTGCATGATCAAAGGATTCGATATCGGCCGTCCATTCAAACCACTCCCTGTTTGCCCTTGATCTCGCGCCTATTTACGGGCTATGCCACTCCAGAAAAACTATAAATAGAGCCCTCATTCTACACCAAGGGGGCTCAAGTGAAGAGAGAGAAGAAGAAGAGAAGGAGAAGGAGAAAGGGGAATAGGAGATTCCTCACCTCCTCGACCACCGTCGCCGGAGTTTTTCCTGCCGCCTGAAGACGCCGGAACTCTGCCGGATTTTCAGGAAACGCAGGGAATTCGCAGGATTTCGTGAATTTCGTGGAAGAAACAAGTTGTATTTGGATTATCCCGACTTGTGGGACGAAATCCGCCATTTGTAATCTACAAAAACACTAGTGGAAATTAGCAACTGGGCGAGGCCCCGTGGTTTTTCCCATTTTTGGGTTTTCCACGTAAAAACCCTTGGTGTTCACTTTCTCTTTTCTGTTTGTGTGTGAAATACTCGTGCAACGCTAGGACGCGAATTTACAAACTCTATCGCCGCGTATATTCTCGCACGCAACAGTTATATTTTTTATTTACTCTATATTTCATTATTATGTTTACAATTATAATAATTATCTCATATTTATTTTATTTTCACTTTTCAGAGCCTCATCAATTGCAGATATAAACTACAAGATCTCAAGAGATTTCGATTTCATCTCTCAAGTTATGATTAAAAAAATGTCAGTTGCTCAAAATAATAATGTATTCAAATTTAAATTTAATGAATTTATTTGTTATGTTTTTTAATTGTTCCATATTATGATTATGTTAAATTTTTATTATATATTTACAAATGATCTTCTCATTATTTTAAAATTTAAATATAAGAAATATTTATTATATCATTTGGTTCAACCTCGGTTTGACCTTGGTCGAACAATTGAACCTTTAACATCTAATTCTTCTAGCTTATTGTCCTATATAATTTTAGAACTCTTGCTTAAAAGAGAGGTTGGTTCCACCCTTCTTGAGAATGATAAAATTTAAAGAAAGTTAGATATAAATATTTATTTCAATACTTCATAAAATTTTGTTGTATTTTTTTTTGAGTAAATATTTTTATTTTATGCAAAAAAATAAACCCTTTATTTATAAATTTATCTATGTACAATCAAATGAGCCTCCGAATATCTTATGCATAATTTTCCTTCCCGAGCCGCAACGTTGATTGAGATTCCGTGTGACTTTCAAGCAGTAGCTCAGTGGCAAGATGTAAATATTTGCTTTTCGAAGGGTAATTACAGATCCCTATTTGTTACCAAAATCTGTAGGTTTTTATTACGCCTGGATTCGGTTATTACGAGGGAAACGTAAAAGCCCGCGATTAAATATCCAATCAAGCAATAATCAGCCGAGATTACGAGGAGCTTAAATCTTGGTCGGTTACGGAAACCTAATGATCGCAGAATTTGAATTTCTTCGAACCCTTTCAATCTTCTTGTTTGTTCTACTCTCGGATTCATACGAGGGGTGTTGGAATTCTGGCTGTGGAGATTCGATTTTCTTCATCTTTCTTGGATGCCGCTTTGGGATAGATGGATCCGGCGAGTCCGACCGGCTGCTGCAACTGCGGCTGCCCTTGCTGCTTCGAGCCATCGTCCCCAACTTTCCGCCGATATGTGAAGCGCAAGGCGGACGGGCGGGATGCGATGGCGCAGGCTGGGTTCGCGCGCGTGGAGGTGGAAAACGAGCTGACAGCCCTCCGTGAAACCCTAGCTAGTCAGCAGGTTGCGATCCAGGAGCTTTCCGTTGAGCTCGAGGAGGAGCGGAACGCGGCGGCGACGGCGGCGAGCGAGACAATGTCGATGATCCTTCGTCTTCAGCGCGAAAAGGCCGAGGTACAAATGGAGGCGCGCCAGTTCCGTAGATTCGCGGAGGAGAAGATGGCCCACGACGGTCGTGAGATTGCTGAGCTCGATGATCTGCTATTCAAGCGCGAGCAGCAGGCGCAGGCTCTTTCCTGCGAGGTTCGCGCTTATAAGGACCGGCTGTTAAGCCTCGGCATCAATGTCGGAAGCGACCCTGTCTTCTTCAATTCTGATGGTAACGAAGGAGAACTTGATCTCCCGCGGGGTGACTGCTATCCTCCCCTTCGCTGTGTTGCGGCAGTTTCCTGTGATGACGACGATACCTCGAATCTTGAGCGGCGGATCTACGAGCTAGAGAAGACCCCCTATGGAGCCCAAGTCAATATCCCCAATTCACCCCAGGGGCATCTCCACCGTTTCTCTTCTGTGGACTCTTTGAGGCCGCAGGAATCGTCGGCCATGGTTGGTGAAAATGGAGAGGGGGAAGATGATGAGACTGATCGAATCTACACAATAGATGCAGTTCACGGTGTTACACTTGTCGATGAAAGTGAGGACGAGGAATTGATTAGCTCAAGGATGAAGAAAGAGAGTGATCAAAAGGGGGGATTTGATGGAGGAGAAGGAGAGGAGGGTGATATAAACAAGCTTTACATGAGGCTGCAGGCTCTGGAGGCAGACAGGGAGTCGATGAGGCAGGCAATCATTTCAATGAGGACAGAGAAGGCGCAGATTGTGCTTCTCAGGGAAATTGCACAGCAGCTCTGCAAAGAGGCGAAGCCAGAAAGGAATGTTGTGAAGAAGAACCCTACTTTGTTTGGTGGATTTACGTTTGTGTCTTTGATCAAGGTAAGTTTCTTTGCATATTTGGTTGCTTTTTCAAGCTATTATGTTTCTTGGGCATGTATTAGAAAATTTATTTAGGTTAGCCGTGCAGTATGCATCTGTAAAACTAAGGAAAATTTACGATAAATATAGGCTTGAGGAAAGTTATTAATAGATTTAAATTGCTTTTATGTTTTGCTATCGAGATAATTGATTCCTCAATTTTGATTATAATGTGGATTCGCTTCTTTGGACAAATTTGGTTTCTTGTTGATTGAAAACATATTTTTGCAAATGATGATTCTATTTTTACTCATTTCAATTTTTGACTTGAAATCATTACATTTGATTAGATTTTGAGGGGATTGTGATTAAATGTTGATTTCTAACTTCATCTAAACCAAATGATGGACCTTGAAAATCTCATTATTTTTTAAAACATGTTATAAAATTTTAAGCAACTAAATGAGCCCTATCAATAGTGGAATTCTTTTGAAAGAGCTTTTAGTTTCCTCTTAGGTTCATGTTTTATCACTAGTGTCTTGGAGAGATCTACAGAAATGGCGATGGTTTTTAACAACCGTGAAATGTGAAGCCTATGAGGATGGAGTTCAGCAATATTGATGACAGTTGTATTTTTTTGTTTGGCTCAAAGTTATATATCATGAAATTATAGTTGGTAAGAAATGCATATTCTCATTCTTGCACTACAAGTATGAGCTAGAGCGCTTGATTCTTCTACTCTTACCAGGAACAAGTCAAGTGTGAATTACTTTCAATACATTGAGTACACTTCCCTCAGTTAAAACATGAGGGGGGACGCTTAGCAGAGATGATATGTCATGCTTGCCGAAAGAAAGGAAGTGTACTAACTTCAATCAGCTAGAGCTTATTATTCTAGATTGGTTAGTGTTTTGCTACATTTAGTATCTTGGGGTTTGAAAATAAGTATTGTAATAGTCACAATGGAATCAAATAAGGTTACTTTGCGGCAGGTGTTAAACAATGAACATTCATGCCGAGTGTTGTCAGGATATGGATATGGATGATGAATGCAATGAAATCATGAAGTTTTTTTTATTATTATTTTTTATTCTTTGAAGGGAAATATACAAAAAAGGAAAACAAAAATGATGTATAAAATTCTGTTTTGTGATCTCTTGAGAACTGATGTATAAAATTCTGGGATCTCAGTTTATTTTATTTTCTGATTTGATTAGCAATGTAAGTTTTAATATGGACACCGAAACCTCTTCCAACTATTGCTTTACAATGTTCACCTGGCAAATTGCAGAAAAACAGCTGATTGTATTTAGCACACCTTGGAATATAATTTATTCATGGAAGATGATTATCAATATCTTAAATGTCTAAATCTCTTTAGAAAATGTTGAGGAACATAATAATTAAACTTGAGAAGTTCAAGTTTCTTGACATCACGGTAGCCTAGAGGGGATCTGATGTCCTTTTCTTATTTCTTTTATTGGTGTTTTAAATTTAGGCCTTACTGGAGAATTGTTACAAGTTAACCTTGTTATACCTAGTTTTTGTAAGATATCTATGGATGTTCGGAATGCTTAGCTTAGCTTCTATTTCTATCGTGAATTAAACATTTTTACCTGCTTCTAAAGCAGCCCTTTTATGGTTTAGGTTGCTTTATGCTGGACTTTATTCATCCTTACTTTAAGTAAAATATTTAGTGCCTTTTAATCTAATTAGCTTAAGGGTTTGTCTGAGGTAGCTTTCTCAGTGTTTTGCTCTTATGCCGTTATTATATTTTCATTTAGCTATTACTTTCTTATTACTTTGCAGTTTGCATAAATTTTTATGGTGCTAAATTATTTTTGAACAACTGGATCTGTTAGAGATAGCTACAAGAAAACAACTATCCAATTTTTTTCAAAAAAAGTATATTTATAATACTCTTAATACTTATTAAAAAGTGCTTTTCCCACGTTAGATTTATAACCACATTTATAATAAGCCAAAGCTGTCCCAAATGGACCTAAAAAATCTTTCTTTCTTTCTTGCATGAACCGTGGATTATCTTATATGATGTGCTGCATAATGCAAAACCCCTTCAAAATGCTTTTGCTTTATTCAAAGCCAGTTCTGAAGTTTGAACTAGTAAAGCATGCAATTGCTTGAATTTGATAAATACCAGCCTATGTGGACATAATACTTAATATCCACACTCACAATTTTAACTTTCTACTTGCTCCTTATAGTGCACCCATATGGTATCTATATAATCTTAAAAAACTAAATGAATAATATAAATTAAAAAAAACCTGAAATTTATACAATACAATCCATAAAATAATAATTTTTTTCTTCAAAAGAAACATGAAATATAGACCATCTAAACCAACTAATTAATAAAGTCTAGTTTTAATTGTTTATTTCAAAATTCAAAGAATATTATTATTATTTGAATCTCTTATAATTCCTTCATTGTCATCATCATTGTTTTATCAAACCCATGATGCACGTCTAATATGCATGCTTTTTTTTTTTGTTATTTTTCTAATTAGACAAGCTGATTAAGGCTTTGTTTGGGCAGGTTTCTAATTATTTTGTTCTTCAGACAGCAAATCATAATTTCATTTAGTTATTACTTTCTTACTACTTTTTACTATTTTCTAGAAATTTTAGCGATGGAAAGTTGCTTTTAATGACCAAAATAGCTAAGTTACTTAACAACATCACAATCAACTTTATAAAATACTGCATCTTAGTTGTTATGTTTTTGTTTCCTAGTTTTATGATTTTTTTTTATTATGCTTTTGTTGATAAACATTATGTTAGACCGGTCCTGTTGGTCCCATAGGGACCGATTCACGCAGACAGAGGCGGGATTTCTCCGCCTCTCCTGTACATTGACGCCGATCTAGCCGCAGAGGCTAGCTTAGTAGATTTGGAAGGTTTTTTGAGGGAGTTGGGAGGGAAATTTGAATGTATGGACTATTTAGATATTTCCTTTTTGATTGTATGCATTAAATTGTTTATTTTCCTAGGATTAGAACCTATGATGCACCGACACTTCTTCTCAAAGAGGCGTGCAGTGTCCGACACCGTGTCCGACACGACACTCCTCCGACACGTGTCGGACACACCGAAAATGTATCCGATTAAAAAATATTAAATGCAAATTGGACACGCGTGTCGGACACACGTATCTTAAATATTTTATGAACTTTTTAAAATATAATTTCTTGTATTTTTGCGGGATTTAAACTAAATTTCTTATTTTCTATCCACAACATGAAATCAACGTTCGCACTTAATACACAATCATCGAATATTCTCATTTTAATTTCTTTTTGGCAGTGAAGGTATTTTCATCTCCTCTCTCGGTGACTGATAAATAACATCGACGCTTGACTCTCAACGCTTGAAATATTAATTGTTGTTTTTTGAAACTTACCAAAAAAGCTAATGTACATGCTCGGTACCGCTTCGTGCATGCTTGGTACCGCTAGGTACAAGCTCGGTACTGTTAGGTATATGCTCGGTACCGCTCAGCACATGCTCGGTACTGCTCAGTACATGCTCGGTAACACTAGGTACATGCTTGGTATCGCTCGATATCTTTCCATACAACTAACTTACGAACTTTAAAAACAAGCAAAACTTCAAAATTACTCTTATCCTGACAGGTCGAACCCCACTAGGGGAGAGCCCCATTGGACCCCGAAAGATCGATATATTGTTGTATTCATGTTGTCTTATTATTGAGATATTTTGATTTCACTTCATATCAATTATAATTTCTATGTTGAAGGATAGTAGTTCAAATAGAGAATATCCATTATGATTTAGGAGGAATATAATCTGTCTTCTATCAAGAAAAACCTCACTTTATATGACATGTGATAATAAGATATGGGATGTTACTGGAGATGAGTTGGAGTGCCTTGATGATATGAGATTATTGGAGGTTGCAAATCTTTCTCTAGATGAACCAGAATTGGAAGCAATGATATTCAATGATAATGATGTTGATGGTCAAAAACCAACATCTGAACCTAATTCTATCATTCCCTCTATTGAGTAGTTGGACCTTCATGTTGTACTAAATGGTTTTTTGTTTATATTTTTGTGGTTGTACTGATATTTTGTACTAAATATTTTTATGTTATAATCTAAACAAGTTATCATGAAATTGATTTATTATTCCTTGTCATTTTTAATATAATGTCGTCTTAATTTCTATATATTATATTAAAAAATTATTATGTCGTGTCCACGCCGCACCCGTGTCCTATATTTTTAAAAGATGCCGTGTCTCGTGTCCGTGTCGTGTCGTGGCCGTGTCGACGTGTCCGTGTCGGTTCATCATAGATTAGGACATCTTGAATTGGGCTGACATTTGAGATCTCTTATATTTAGGTTTTCTTTTGGGCTCTAGTGGCGTCCAGAGATTTGGGAGAGATAGATCATCCCCTCGAATAGAGGATCAGTTGTATCTTACTATTTTTTGTTTCCCTTTTATCAAATAATACATATTATCTACTGTTTGCGTGGTTTGGTGTGGATTTTTGTGGAGAATTCTCGCTGTTTTCTAGAGATTCATAGGAAATACATGAGATCTACAAGTGTTTCCTATCAAATTGGTATCAGAGCACGTCGATCGAAGGGGAACCAATGGCCAGAAGGAAAGTGAAATTTTTAGAGGGAGAACTTGTGCAACTCAAAATAGATTTTGAGGAGAAGATTGTTGATTTTCAAACAATAAAATGATGGAGGAAAAATTCACCGTGGTGGAAGACATGTTGAAGAAATTGCTTGAAGCCAAAACCAAACCGGTGAAATCAGAATCAAAGGAAACTATCGGCGGCCATGGAAGAGATGGGAACCATAACATATTTAGGGGAAGGGAAAATCTGGAAGTTGAGATCCTGGAGGGAGAAGACGAAATGCCTCATCTATAATCACTTTCTAGGGAGGAGATGAGCATTGGCTATGCAAGAAGGGGTGTTGAATTTGTAAGGAGAGGGGATGATTTCGATAACCGGGGTGCTGATTTTGAAAGAAGATGAGAGGATTTTGATGAAAGGTTTGGTTATGATCGCCGGAGGGAAAATCGTAACAATTGGGAAGCACATTCTCTTTAAGGAACGGGAGGTTATGGAGGATTTAGGGGAAACGGATGTGACCCGAGGGTGAGGAAACTGAAGATGCAAATTTTTTAGGGAGAGGATGCGCACGGGTGGATCTACAAGGTAGAATGATATTTCGCCGTCAATGGGTTGACAGAGGATGAGAGACTAATGGCGGCATGCCTATATTTGGAAGGGAAGGCTTTGTCTTGATATTAGTGAAGTTACATGCGACGACCCATACGAAGTTGGAGAGAGTTCAATGATTATTTGGTAGAACGTTTCCAAATTGGCAGGGGAGAAGATTTCTACGAGCAGTTCTTTGTCTTAACACATGATGGTTCAGTGACAGAGTACCAAGAGAGATTCGAGTACCTTGCTAGTTGATTGGATCGCCTTTTCTGAGGTAGTGCTAGAGAGAAATTTTATGAAGGGATTGACACCAGATATCCGTACAACGGTTAGATTAATGAGGCCTCATGACTTTGGAGAGGCTATGAAACTAGTTTTGTTGGTGAAGGATCAAAGGCACCTAGAGAGAGAAATATAAGGCAGTAGCTCAGTAGGTTCGTACAGGATGACCACCACCTTATTAGCATCCAAGGAGTCAACAGTTGATACTCTTTGTGGAACTTCAAAGGAAAAGATTGCAGGAGGAAGATCTAGGGACATCATCAAGAAGCTCACGAAAATAGAATTACAGGAGGAGAGAGCGAAGGGGTTCTATTTTAGATGCGACAAGAAGTATACTCTAGGGCACAGGTGTAAGGACCGAACTCTTCAAGTTCTTATCATTTGTGATGACCAGGGAATGGAGGAAGGTGTTGTCTTTCCACCTTGCGGACAAGGTGGATCTTTGGAGGGGAGTATTGTTAGATCGGTCCAGCCGGTCCCATAGGGACCAGTTCACGCGAACAGAGGCGGGATTTCTCTTCCCTTCTTGTACGATGATCCAACCGTAGAAGCCAGCTGAGCAGATTTGGAAGGTTTTTTGAGGGAGTTTGGAGGGAAATTTGAATATAGGGATTGTTTAGAGATTTCCTTTTTGATTGTATGCATTAAATAGTTTGTTTTCCTAGGATTAGAGCATCTTGAATTGGGCTGAAATTTGAGATATCTCAGATTTAGATTCTCTTGGGTTCTAGCGGCATCTAGAGATTTGGGAGAGATAGATCATCCTCTCGAATAGAGGATCAATTATATCTTGCTATTTTCCGTTTCCTTTTTATCAAATAATACTTATTATCTACTGCTTTCGTGGTTTGGTGTGGATTCTTGTGGAGATTTCTTGTTGTTTTTCAAAGATTGACAGGAAATACTTGATATCTATAAGTGTTTCCTATCACATTCATTTCACCATGCTTTAGATTTGACCGCCTCTTATTGTTGACCAAAGTCTTAGTAGATTGGACTCAGATTCTTTAAACTTGCTTGCTATGATAACATTATGCTTATGCTTTATATTATTCTTTAGAATGCAGTTTTAATCTTCAACTTTTCTCATGCATTATTGTGAACCGGTAACTACAGTTATACGGTTGCTCAGATATAATGATTCTAATTGATCTTAAATTACCGTAATGTTTTTTTTTATAATAATATTCTTATTGTAAATATATATGTTTTTAAGTTACTCATTTCTCATTTTCTTTTGCTTTGATTTAGTGGGTCATGCCCTTTCTTTTCTGGAGAAAGAAGGCATCTCGTAGCAGGTAAGCAAATAAAACACCCTCCAACTAGATTTTTTATTTTTTTTGTTCTTGCTACCCATTCAACTGCATGCCTTCTTGCCTTGCGTTTTTGCAAATAAGCCCTTTTTCCTTTTGTTGAAATTGCTAGGTACACCTTTGGCTTATCAAACAGCAATGTTGGCCTATTGCTGATCCTAGACAACTCACCACAGATGGGTCAGTGGCGATGCCTCACGAGAACCACCCCAAGGAGATAACAAAATGCAAATTGATTGATCCATCTGGATTAGATTGGGAAAATATTATGGGGAATTCTCTCTTGTTCGAAAGTTTTTTCCCCTTTTATTTTTAGTGTTAATTGTTAAGGCTAAGAAAGATAACCCCGAGTTTCTGTACAGGGCACAAAAATTGTGATTTGTGTGTGTATTTCATATATTTTTCAGATTACTGCTCCATTCTGGTTGGATGACTTTCGCTTCGTTTGGGACATCTTATCGCTTTTTAAATTATTCTTTTTTGTTCAAAAAATTATTGAATTAGAAATATTTATACTAAAAAAGTTATTTTAAAAAGCAATAATAAAAGATTTTCATTGTTTCCTTTCATTTGGGTTGTGAAAAACTTTTTGAATGGCACCATTAGTGCTAGTCTGCTTCCCGTCATTTTGATG
Source organism: Dendrobium nobile (assembly GCA_022539455.1). Lineage (NCBI taxonomy): Eukaryota > Viridiplantae > Streptophyta > Magnoliopsida > Asparagales > Orchidaceae > Dendrobium > Dendrobium nobile. Next base: position 23,632,956 of record CM039732.1, on the reverse strand, counting down.
GGATGCAGTTCTGAAATGGTGCTCAACTTGACTGAGGAAAAATTATTCTGTGCGGATCCTCGACGGCGTCTGGAGATCCACTAAAACATGTCATAACACTTTTTTGCTCCGTACTGTTCGGTGCTGGGTGATGTGATGTGTTTTGGTTGGTCTCTGGATCATCCGGAGTCGACATAGAATAATTTCTACACCATGGGAAATTAATTTTGAACAGCCTTTGTGATTTTCATCTGTCCTATCGTTTAACCGAAGCAGCATTGCTGAACTGTTCGGAGGAATTTTGCATTGTGATTTTGGTCGACATATCTATTATGTGAGTAAGTGGAGTCTGCTCAATTTGGACTCAATGAAGGGTGTAGGAGTAAAGTTTCTTGTGCTGTGAGTTCAAGTTGGAGCTTAGATATTAAAAGATATTGAATTCGGCTGGTTGGAGTGGCTGATAATCGCTTTTAAACGGTTGGTTAATGGGGAATAACTGCTAGTGTCTTTTACTCTTTTCATTAATAAGGCAGGCAGTTATTGACGCAGGTTTAGACAACTTGTCATTATTAGCAGGGTTGCAGGCAAAAGTTGACAGTTTAAAAGAAGCTTAAAATAAGCAGCCAACATGTTTACCCAAACAAATAGAAAGGGTGGTAGGCAAACTATGTATTCTTTTACTCTGGCAAACAAAGTTGGTGGATTTTGCCCCAAGCTTACGAGATGGCTCGTTAACCCCTCTTTGTTACTAAAAGTTAAGCTCTAGTCTGCCCTTTAAGCTCAACTCGAACCGGCGGGCTGAGCTCAAGATTTGGCAGGCGGGTTGAGCTTGTATTTCGCCTGATTTAAGTTTGGCTCATCTCGTTTACACCGGTGGACTTATCAAATACTCATAATTTTATTAAATTGGTATAAAATATTGTGTAGATTGAAAAAAAAAATTTCTTAGCTTATTTATGCTAAGATTTTAATATTTTACAAATAATTTTAATGAAGCTATGATTCTTAAATATATTTTGAAATTTATTTCACCCCTTATTAATTCTTCTTTCTTTTTTTTTCTTCATTTTTTTCAAAGTAAATCATACATATGATTGAAAAATGACGCACTTCATTTGATATATAAAACAAACAGTTAATCAATTATGATGATAAACATTTTCGAATCCCCTCTCATGCGGTGTGGCCCTTTAAATGTGGGAAAAATAAATGTGGGTCCTGCACCTGTGGGGTTTGTTGCTGGTAGGTTCGCTGGTAGATTAGTTACGCTGTCATACGCCTCCTAAGGGGGTGGCAGCAAATTTTTTTGGTGACGAGGAATCGTCCGCTGCCACGCTTGGCTTCGCCAAGCGCCTTGGTGGTCCGTAAACCCCAGCCGACCTATCGGACCACCCACGCCACTGTACCCGTAGCCGGTGCTTTGGAGCACCACTTAAGAGGTGACTGCAGCTCTAGGGAATCGAACTCGGGATGGGGGATTCCCAACCCAACACACCCACCAACTAAGCTAAGCATCAGTGGGTGGCAGCGGTTAGATACCCGTTCTAAAAAAAAATTATGATGATAAACAATTATTATTCAAAGTTGAGTTTATGATTACAATCAATTATTGATTTGATTGCAAATTAAATGTTCAAATTTATTACGTTATATTATATTATAGGAGTTTTGGTTAACGTACTCTTCAATTGATGGCTTAGATTCATTGAATATCTCTAATAATTTAGATTGACGGTGAATATAAATCCCTATGATTTTCTATTGATGAAATAATAAACTGTTTGTCTATAATAATTTTGGAAAAGAAAAAAAAAATACATTTGGTTTTCTTACTGTCTTATAAGTATATTTTTGATATTGGGTGTCAAAAATTGATGTGAACCCAACTCGGCCCAAAAAATTCATATTCGGATTGACCGGTTTAATAAATGGTCAAGTTCGGATTGATCCGCGAACTTGATTTAGTAATGAAATAATTAATTTAAATTATTTTTTAATTAATTTATTTATTAGTATGATTATCTTATTTTTATTAATTAATTTAAAATCTATTGTTCAAGAGTTATTAGTTTATTTTCAAATCAAAACGGATTATTGGGTCAGTTTTGAGTCATTCGGGTTGCTAGCGGTTGAGTTCAAATTGATCGTATTCAGGCCGGGTCAATTTCATGTTGGATTCGAACCTAACCCATTGACCCAATTTAGCACCCCTCCTTTACATCATATTTCAATTTGCAGCATCCTACATAATAAAAAATTATAAAAATATGGTATTTACACTATTAGTGAACACCTATTAAGCTTAGTTGGCTTTCAATAAGTTAAAGATGGCCTGAAAAGTCTATCGAGTACCTATAAACACTTATTTAGTTATTTTTATCCTATTTTCTCCACTTACCTATTCTTACTACTTTAAAAATATTACATTCTAAAAATGTTTCCCTATTTATACATATTCCTTGCTTTTCCTCCCATTGTCCGATGGGTTTAAGGAAAGAAGAAGCCCACTTTCATCCTTAGAGAGGAAGCTTCATGGGTTCATCCATGGCAAGATTGGTTTTGTCATTATCTTAGGCTTCATTTGTGACGCTTTTCTTACTGTTTCTTAAAACAATTTTTCATAAAAAAAATTAAATTTTTGTACTAAAAAATCATTTTAAGAAGCAGTTAGAAAGCCGGACAAATGAAGCCTTAATCTCTTTACCAAAATCATTATATATATACAGCGGCGGTGCCAAAAATTTTATTCAGTGGGGGCCTAAATTAAAATAGTTTTGTTTTGCCGTCTCATTATCGAAGCCAAAAGGAGCTGTAAGATCAAAATTTAAAATAGAAATAACATGACCTTTAGAGCTTAGAATACAAAAATATTTGCTACGAGCGAGAGAGGAGCGAAAGGGAAAATGAAAGTCGTGCTCCAGGTCGTGAGAGAGACATAAAGGGGAAAATGAAGCAGACCGTTTGGGTCGAAGGCTAAATTTTACATGAGATTCTTTAAAATATTTTCATTTCAGCTAATTTAAGTGAGTTTCAAATTCAATCATTTTAATACAATTTCAGCTAAAATTTACTCCATATTCTTTAAAATAAAGTTTCAAATAAAATTCAACGAATTCAATTAAAACTTTTGTATTTTTTTAAACAAATTTTTAATAAAACAATATTGAAAAAAAAGGAAATGCATTGATTTCGGAAGACAATACACTTTAAAATATATGCATATATAATGTAATTATATCTGCAAAGTTTTACTCCAATAGTACCTGTATGCAACAAGAAAATTAAGAAAAATTAATTATTTGCTTGATAAGTATAAGTAATATAATTCCAAATTAGATATTAGAATGTACTTTCTTGATTCCAACTGTACATCTCCTATTGGTTAAGCCAAAGCTATTTGGCTTATATATACTCTGGGTATTAGGCTGTAACACGACGATGAAATAATATTTTCCTTACTTGCTTTACTGTTCTTCTCTTTCTCTCCTCTCTGTCTTTTCGTTTCTTTATGGTATCAGAGCGGGTCAACAATGGTCAGCTCCTCCACCTCGGAAAACTCTGAAGGATCACGCGCAGAGAATCAAGAAGAGTTGCAGATCTCCTCGTCACTAAAATTTGTCGTGACGAACATCAAGAACATAGCTCCGATCCATCTTGAATCGGAGAACTATGCTATCTGGAAACCGCAAATCCTCAAAATCTTTAGCGCTCATGGATTTCACCGGTTCCTGGACTCTTCCATCTCTCCTCCAGCTAAGTTTACCTCTCAACCAAATGGATCCTCCATCAACAATCCCTCCTTCACCCAATGGCATCTCACCGACAAAATACTTGCTGCCGCTCTCTATTCCACCATCTCTACCTCTATCTTGCCCTATATCGTTAACCTTGAATCAACTGCTGAAATCTGGGCAGTTTTTGCAACTCGTTTTCAATCCTCTAATAGATCAAAAGTCATACAACTCAAGAACACTCTCCACAATATCTCTCTCAAAAATCTCACCATGACTCAATATCTTGCGGAGATTAAAGTTCTTGTTGATCAGATTGCTACCGCCGGTTCTACGGTAGACACTGAAGATGTTATTCTTTACATTCTAAATGGGCTCCCCACATCCTATCAATCCTTCAAGACTGCGATAAGAACTATGCTCAACCCAATCTCTCTAGATCAACTATACCCTCTTTTACTAAGTGAAGAGATAAATCTCGCTTCTGACGCCGTTCGCACCACTGTGACCACAGATCCAGCCCTGACTCTTTATGCCAACCGTGGCAAGTTCCGGAAAAATAAAACCAGATTTCCCAATGTTGCGCCCAGTTCTAGCAGAAATTCTGCATCTTAACAAATTTTTCTGTCAAATCTGCCTCAAGAAAGGGCACTCGACAACAAATTGTTGGCATATACTCAATCCGCAATACGTGCCTACTTCACACAATACCTCCACAACAGCCCTCGTCGCTAGTTCAAACAATCAATACAACAATTGGCTACTTGATTCGGGCGCTACGTCGCATCTCACAAAGTCACTGGACAACATGTCACTAGCCAACTCCTATCAAGGAACCAACAGTATCACCGTTGGAGATGGCCGGATGGTAAACATAGCTCACACTGGGGATGGACTTTTGCCAACCCCAACTCGTAAGCTTATTCTATCTCAAATCATGCATACCCTAAACCTTCACTACAATCTTTTATCTATCTCCAAACTAACAAAAGACAATGACATATCTATTTGTTTTAATCCCTCTGGTTTTATTCTCAAGGATCTCAAGACGAAGAAACCTCTTCTTCACGGGCCGTGCATCAACAGCCTATATCAGGTTCCGACTACAGTTTCACGGGATAATCACCAAGCTCTATCGGCTATATCCAACTCGCATATCTGGCACTCAAAACTTGGACATCCGCATGAAAGAACATTATCTACCATTGCTCTCAATAATTCGAAATTAAACATTTATTCTTTTGTTTCTACTTGCTTATCCTGTAAAAGTTCTAGAGCTCATAAACTGGTTTTTGATAAGTCTGCTAATCGGCACAATTCTTTACTTTCTCTTATACACTCGGATATTTGGGGACCTGCTCCCGTACCTTTTGTGCAAGGTTTTAGATACTACGTGATCTTTGTTGACGACTTTTCAAGACTTACGTGGCTTTTTCCACTTAAACAAAAATCCGAAGTTACTAATGTTTTTATAAATTTTAAATGGCAAATTGAAAATTACACATCTCAGTCTATTAAGATTCTGCGCACTGATGGTGGCACATAATACATAAAAAATGCCTTAAATCAATTTCTTATACAAAATGGCATTATACATCAGGTTTCTTGCCCGTATACTCCGGAGCAAAACGGAGTGGCCAAGCGAAAGCATCGCCACATTATCGAGACTACAAGAACACTGCTCCACTCAGCATCCGTTCCTTATCTATATTGGCTTGACGCCGTGCTAACTTCGGTTTATTTGATTAACAGGATGCCTTCCTCTGTTACATTCAATATAGCTTCGTTCGAGCTGCTTCATCACACCAAACCAGACTATGTGCATCTAAGGGTATTTGGATGTGCGTGTTTCCCGCTCGCTCCGCCGCATACTCATCACAAATTTCAACCCAAAGCCAATATGTGTGCCTTCTTGGGTTACTCCGACACTCACAAAGGATATCGGTGTCTTGACCTCAATAATAACAAAATCTTTATCTCTAGCAATACTACTTTTGACGAAAATTTGTTCCCTTTTTCAAGCAATGTTCATACTACTACTAAAACTGAATCATCATCTCCGTTTTTACTTATTCCAACTTCTGTCAGCAATTTGTCTCAGCCCAGCATACAAGAAACTTTGAATAACAGGATTCAAGATCAACAAAATTCAGCACCCTCTGCCATTCCCGAATGTACCCAAATGGCTTCCGCTCAGTCATCTTCCTCTCAGCCCGTATCCTCTGTACCTGAACATCATCACATGGTCACTAGGCAAACCGGGTCACTCAAACCTATAGTTCGTATGAATTTATGCCATAATATCACTAATTAAGATATATCTGAAGCTCCTACAACCTTTGCAGAAGCTAACAAATCGTCCAACTGGAGCCAAGCCATGGCTAAAGAGTTCTATGCGCTACAAAAGCAGGGAACATGGAGTCTCATCTCTCCACCACCGAACGCCTCTGTGCTAGGTAGCAAGTGGACTTATCATCTCAAGCTTCATTCGGATGGAACAGTGGCCCAGTACAAGGCTCGGCTAGTAGCTCTCGGCAATCACCTAGAATTCGGCATAGACTACAATGAAACCTTTAGTCCGGTAGCTAAACTGCCTACGATTCGCATTCTTCTTACTATTGCTCTTCATTTTAACTGGCAGGTACATCAACTTGATGTTACAAATGCTTTTCTTCACGATACTTTATCTGAGAAAGTTTACATGTCTCAACCGAAAGGGTTGGAAGATACTTTAACACCTAACTATGTTTGTTGCTTACATAAAGCCATCTATGGGCTTAAAAAAGCACCACGTCAGTGGTACAACACATTTACTCTTATCTGGTTTCTCTCGGGTTTTCTCATAGTAATGCCGATCATTCTCTTCTTATTTTTAATAAAAACAATATTAAAACTTACTTGCTTATGTATGTTGATGACATACTTATAACAGGTAACAACTCAAGTTTTATAAAATCCACCATTTCCAAAATTAACGATCGGTTTACTATGAAGCATTTGGGGGAGACAAGTAATTTTTTAGGAATTAAGATTACTCACACCAAAGACTCTTATTTCTTATCACAATAGCTTTACACTTACAAAATCTTGTAACAAGCACAACTTACCGATTGCAAATATCTGGCCAACCCGAACTGCACGAAGATACCTGAGCAAATTCCTTCGGATCCGGTACTATCCAATCAACATATTTACCGGAAAATCACTAGATCATTGCAATATTTAACGATCACTAGACCCGACATCGCATACAGTATCAATCAACTTTCTCAGCACATGCACAATCCTTTTCCTCTACATTTCTATCTCCTCAAACGGCTTCTACAATATCTCAAAGGTGCGCTTCATTATGGTCTTCCTATTTCTAAATCTAATCTCTGCCTAACTTCTTTGTCAGATGCGGATTGGGCTAGAGATCCTACTTCAAGACGATCTACGTCAGGCTACTGCTCATTCCTTGAATCTAATCTCATCACATGGACAGTCAAAAAGCACATACAGTTGCGCGATCCTCGACCGAATCAGAATATGGTGCGTTAGCTGCTCTAACGACAGATGTTCTTTGGCTTCGTCGCCACCTTCAAGAATTTGGTATATCACAATCAGATCCTGCTACCATGTATTGTGATAATACCTCTACTATAGCCTTAGCTAACAAACCCGGTCTTTCACGCTCGCACAAAGCATATTGAGATCGATCAAAAATTTAATCGAGATCATCTGCAAAATAACAACATTCGGCTTCTACCTATATCTATTGTGGATCAAACAACATATATTTTCACCAAAGCTTTGTCTACCTCTAGATTTCTGTTGCTCAGGGACAAACTCACGGTCACTCCTGACTCGTTAATTTGAAGGGGTGTATAAGTAATATAATTCCAAATTAGATATTAGAATGTACTTTCTTGATTCCAGCTATACATCTCCTATTGGTTAAGCCAAAGCTATTTGGCTTATATATACTCTGGGTATTAGGCTGTAACACGACAGATGAAATAATATTTTCTTTACTTGCTTTACTGTTCTTCTCTTTCTCTCCTCTCTGTCTTTCCGTTTCTTTAATAAGGAAGTCCTCCCTTTCCACTTTCCTTGAGGGGTTTCACAATCTATCAATGTATATATGTATACATATATGTAATATTTATGTAGTATGTATGTATTTGTAATTCAAATGCATCAAACCTTTTCAATAGCTTGTGGACTAGATCTTATTAGCTCTAACAAATATAAGATCTCAGTAGATTGAAACTTGTGGACATTCTCATTTAGCTTTACTTGATCAATAAGCAATGTGCTCATAAATAAATTAGATAAAAATTATCTTAAATTTATTATATAATTATTACAAAGAACACCCATTGAAGGCGAGTTAGGCTTTTGCCCCATTTTACTCGCATTTCATTAGCAAGAATCACATTTTTAGCCATTAATAAAGTTCTCCTTTTCTAACTGTCGCTAGTAAGCGACACTTTTTAGGCCTGTCACTAGCAAGTGACACTTTATGCCACTCACAAAAGGTGATATGCCGATATATAATAATAATAATAATAATGATAATGATATTTTAGTTATTTATTTTAATTATTTAAATAGAATTCTTGACTTTGATTAATGAATTTTAATTTAATTATTTAGATTAATAATATGACTATTAATTCATGAATTTATTTTAATTAAATGATTATTTTGACTATTCAAATGGCTGTTAATGAAATTTGTACTAATTACATAATTATTCAAGTTGATTATTTAGTTTATCATCTACACTATTCTACTACTCGTTAAATAAAAATGAATCCCGGTCTTTTATTTTTAAAATTAAAATAAATTGAGGCAATCCAATGCCGTTTCTTCGCTGAGAATTCAACTTCATAAGTTCAGCATGCGTGTCACCCCCCAATATTTAAATTTGAAAGGATTACATATTTTGTATTATCTAAACATCATCTAGAGCTTTCTAATTTCATGAACATAATATAAATAGTAAAAAATATAAATATATTTGTTGCATCCTGGAGTATTCACGGCGGTAGAGAAATATATAGTTTAACATCTTAGAGTTATACGAAGATTCAACACACAAGCAGGTAAGAAAGTGGGTGTAGCATTCATATGAGACACTAGAGTTTTTACGTGGAAACTCCAAAAAGGGGAAAAAACAAAGGGTTTGACCCAATCATATAGAGCGCATTATATGGTGGGAGTTACAAATATCAACATAGATATGTTTGTTTGGTCAGCAGGACCATCATCGATATGATAGAGGTCGAAAATACTATAGTTGGCGACAGAAGTTAGAAGGATCGTAGTCGGTAGGAGATAGGAGTGAGAAAGATCATTGTCCGGCGAGGGAGGTCGGAAAGGCCATAGTCGGTAGAAGACTTGGGTCAAAAAGTTCATTGTCTGGCGATGGAGGTCGGAAGGACCGTAGTAGGCAATGGTGGTCGGAAGGAACGTAGTCGATAGAAGACTGAGATCAGAAAGACCGTAGTCTAGCGATGGAGGTTGGAAAGACTATAGTCGGTAGGAGATAGGGTCAGAAAGACCGTTGTCTAGCGATGGAGGTCAAAAGGACCGTAGTATGCAACAGAGGTCAGAAGGATCACAGTCGGTACGAGACCAGGGTCAGAAAGACTATTGTTTGGCGATGGAGGTCGGAATGACCATAGTCAACAGGAGACCAAAACTAGAAAAACCTTTATTTGACGGGGGAGGTCGGAAGGATCAAAGTAAGCGATGAAGGACAGAAGGATCGTAGTCGGCAGGAGACTGGGGTCAGAAAGACCATTATTTGGCGAGGGGGTCGAAAGGACCGTAGTAGGCGATGGAGATCCAAATGATTGTAGACAACATGAGACTGGGCTAGAAAGACCATTTTTTGACGATGGAGGTTGGAAAGCGGCCAAGTGGAAGTCTGGCGGCAGTTGACGGCCAAGTGAAAGTTTGACGGCGGTCGACGGTGCTCTGACGAAGGCCAAGTGGAAGTCCGGAGGTGGTCGGCAGCCGGGCGGAGGTCCGGCGGTAGTCTGTGGCCAGGCGGCGGTGCTCTGACGAAGGCCAAGTGGAAGTCCGGAGGTGGTCGGCAGCCGGGCAGAGGTCCGGCGGCAGTCTGCGGCCAGGCGGCGGTTGGCTATCGGGCGGTAGTTCGACAACACTCAGACCAAAATTCGGCGGCGTTTGGTAGCCAAGCGGTGGTCTGATGATGGTTGGGCCAAAGTCTGATGGTGGTCGGGGTCGTGCGGAGGTCCGACGACCATCGATGGTCAGGCGGAGGTCCAGCAGGGGTTGACGGCCGGGCCGAAGTCCGACGGCGATCAGCGGTTAGGAGGAGGTCCGGCGGTGGTTGGCGGCCGAGCGTTTGTTAGACAAAAATCAGACCGAAGTCCAGTGACAGTCGACGGTCGGGCAGATGTCCGATGGCCATCGACGGCTAGGCGGAGGTGCGGTGGCTGTTGGCGGCCAGGAGGTGCTCTTACGACAATCGGACAAAAGTTCGGTGGTGAATACTGGCCGGGTAGAAGTCTAATTGTGATCGACGGCGGTTGGCAGCCGGGCTAAAGTCTGGCACTGATTGGCGATCGGATAGAGGTTACCGGTTGGGCCGAAGTCCGGTGGTGATCAGCGATCAGGCGGAGGTCTGGCAGCGATCGACGGCTTGCGAAGGTCCGACGGCGATCAATGGCCAGGTGGAGGTCCGATGGCGGTTGGCGGCCGAGCGGATGTCTGACAACTATCGGCTGCCCGGCGGAGGTCCGACGGTGGTTGGATGCCGCAACTGAAGTCTGGCTGTGATTAGTGGTCATGCGGAGATCTAGTGACGGTTGGCGGCTAAGCGGTGGTTCAATGGAAGTCAGACCGAAGTTCGACGGCGGTCGACTGTCGGGTATATGTCTGATGGTGATCGGCCGCCGGGTGGAGGTTCGACTGCTGTTGGCGGCCAGACGGTAGTCCAACGATAGTTGGTCCGAAGTGTGGCGGCGGTTAGCGGCCGAGCGAAAGTCTGATGGTGATCGGTGGCAGGGCGGAGGTTCGACGGTGATCGATGGCTGGGCGGTGGTCGGCGGCTAGGCGAAGGTCTGGCGGCGGTCGGCGACCGGGTCGTGGTCCGACGACAGTCAGACCAAGCCCTCTCCCATCTCTAGCCCCCTCCCCCTTATCATGTAAAGAGTTGAGATCTATTTATAAATTTTCATGTGGCACACCCCGTAAATATAGAGAAGATCTGGGGCAGGTTTGGAGTGCTCCATCAGATGGCTCCTATTAATTCCCTCGATCATAGATAGTTTTTCTACTATTTATGTGCCTTAATGATGTTGGAATTCAGCCATCTTGGGCTCGTTGAATTTGCCTCGCCGAGCCGCTCGATTTGACTATAAGCATGATATAATTGAATATTATTTTGTCATCTAAATAATACTTTGATCCTTCCAAATATAGTTCAGACTCCTAATTTGAACCCATTTGGGCTTGGGTTAGGCCGATTTTGGTGTCATTAGGTTTGTCTATTCAAAACGTTCAATTTGACTATAAGTTTATTGAAATTAGAATTCATATTATCCTGAATTTAAATTTAAAAGTCCAACTTAAATATGCATTGAGATTCATGCTCGACCAAAGCAATTTTTGGGAACGTATCAATATTTATATTCATCCAATATTAATGTGGGTCTCCAAAAGGATTCTGCTCGCGGGGAACAGAAATCAAAGGATATGACTGCACTATCTAGTAAGATAAAATGATCGTAGACCTTTACACTCGACACAAGCAGACCAATGAGAGGGTATACGAGATTATACATACGATTAACCATGGAGGATAGAGGCTTCCGCCTACACACCTCGATGGGTAATAATATGTATAACCCAAGAGTCTCGAGATTTCCCTCATTCGATACATCTGCTCGAATGAGGTTTATTTGATGTGGGGATCAGTTTCCCATGGGCGCAAGCCCCCGTTGTTAATTATATCCTAAGCCTCAACCTAATAAAATTATCGATCAAAGACGATGCATTATTCTCTTTTTAATTTGGTGCACAGAAAAAGTTCCTAAGTTCTATTCCAAAAGAGTAGAGACTCTTCTCTTTATCCTTAGTGATGATTAAACCTTTTCTAATATATAAAGATGTGATTAAAATTTTGAGTTTAAAAGATCAAAGATGGAGTTCACTATCCTAGGAGAAATGATAGATTCAAAATCCATCAGAAGTGAAAAAAGACACATTAAGGGGTGTACATAACGGCGGAGGCAAACTGGGGGCCATGGGGGCACCGGCCCCCACTGGATTTGGGAAATCGAATCAATTAATAGCATTAATCACGTATTAATTACATACTTTATTAAGTTTTCTTTTAACTTTTTTATCCTTTTTTATGATATTTTTGCCGCTGCCGTTAATTTCTATTCTATTATGGTCGGAGTCGGAAAGCTACCGCCGGAGTTGGAACGCTGCCACCGGCCACTTCAACGTCGTGTAATATCTCGCATCCAAGCCCGAATGTTGCAGGCTGCAGCCGACCGCCCATTCAACGGCGTCCAACAGTCCAAGCTTGACAGCTGCCGCCGGCCGCCCATTCAACATCGTCCAAGCTTGAATGCTGCCGGTCGTCCTCTTTAGTGCCCGACGGCCGACGCCCTGTAAGATCGCCTAGATCTTGTAACTTTCCTGCATATTATTTTGAGTTTGAAATTTTTTTGGGGGCATGATGTGTTCAATATGATGAATCATTTTAACTGTTGAGTTTAAAAACTTACATTTGATTCAAAAATATTTTTTTTTAACTTCATCTGATTCAAAAAAAAAATTTCATGATTTTTAAATCAGCCGTATAGAAATTCCGTGGGGAATTTTTTTTAATGAAATCACATAGAATACTTATTAAATAAAAAAAAGAAGGGACTCAAGACCAATAGTTCACACGTCATAGATTAATGAAATCAGTTGATTGCTACCAGATCATGATTTCCATTTTTTTTTAATAGTCGGACGCCCATTCAACAGAGAGGTGGATTTTTTCTTGTTTGATTGCAGTCTCCAGGTATGATCGTTTTCATATGCTTATATTTGACATGACACATGTTATAAAAAATAATTTTTATTATGATAAAGTGATAATATTTTTTTCATTCAATTTAGCATGGATAGATATTTCAAAAGAAAAGTTGAAGGAGATCAGCACAAAACAATATGTGAAGAAAACAATAAGCAAATCAAACATAGTCGTGTAGAAATTAACTTTGCTGATATCCTCGCAGATCCAGGATTGAGGAAAGAAATTCTGGATTATCATCCTAATGAGAGGGACAGTGTCAGGAGACATTATTTGTTGAAAGGACCATGCCAACCGCGTGATCATGAATTCCCTCATTCTCAATTTGGAAATATGTTTCGTAAATTTAATCCAGCATAGTTTGATGATCATAAAGCTTGGTTAGAGTACAATATAACAAAGGATGCAGCATGAATGTTGACAAGGATATCAGGTTTGCTTTTGAAAGACCTTCTGAGCAGAATCGCATGGATTATCGTACACGATTAGATGCAAGTGTAGATTATGTACGTTTTCTTTTACAGCAGGGCTTAGCATTCCGTGGGCATGATGAATCAGATGATTCTGAGAATCAAGGAAATTTTCTTGAACTGTTGCATTTTCTTGCTAATCACAATGAGAACATAAGTAAAGTTGTTTTGGATAATGCTCCTAAAAATAATAAACAAATTGCTCCAGAAATCTAGAAAGAAATCACAGAAGCAGCTGCAATTGAAGTCTCAAATGTTATAATCAATGAATTGAAGAATGATGTGTTTGCAATTTTACTTGATGAATCACGGGATATATCAGTTAAAGAACAAGTTGCCGTTGCTATACGTTATGTGGATATTTTAGGATGTGTTATTGAGCGATTCATTGGAATTGTTCATGTAGGTGATACAACAGCTAAAACACTAAAGTTGGCTATTGAGGATCTTTTTGCGAAGTATGGGTTGAGTGTGGCACAACTGCGTGGACAAGGGTACGATGGAGCAAGCAACATGCGAGGTGAGTTTAATGGACTAAAAATATTAATTATGAAAGAGAACTCTTCAGCTTATTATGTTCATTGTTTCGCACACCAACTTCAACTAGCATTGATTGCAGTCGCAAAAAATCATGTCCAAGTTGCTTCGTTCTTTAATATTGTAAACGGTTTGTTAAATATTATTAGTAATTCATGCAAAAGAAGAGATGTATTAAGAGGAAAACATTATGATAAAATAGTTGAGCAATTGGAAAGTGGAGAAGTCACTAAAGGTCAAGGTTTAAATCAAGAAATTGCTCTTCAAAGACCAGGAGACACTCGTTGGGGTTCCCACTATAATTCACTCATCAGCTTAATTCTTCTTTTCGAATCTATTATAGAGGTTCTTGATATAATGACTCATGAGGGATCCAGCAGTGACAAAAAAGGTGAAGCATATTCTCTACTTTAATCTGTGCAAAGTTTTGAGTTTTTTTTTTCAATTTGCATATGATGAAGACTATATTAGGAGTTACTAATGAGTTATCACAAGTACTGTAGAGAAAGGATCAAGATATTATAAATACCATGACTTTGGTAAAAGTTTCTAAACAAAGACTTCAAAATATGAGAAATGATAGGTGAGACAATTTGCTCAAAGAATTTGGACCATTTTGTGAGAAGAATAACATAAACATTCCAAACATGACTGATATATTTGCGATGCGAGGAAGATCTAGCAGTGACCAAAAAGGTGAAGCATATTCTCTATTTTAATCTGTGCAAAGTTTTGAGTTTGTTTTCAATTTGCATATGATGAAGACTATATTAGGAGTTACTAATGAGTTATCACAAGTACTGTAGAGAAAGGATCAAGATATTATAAATATCATAACTTTGGTAAAAGTTTCTAAACAAAGACTTCAAAATATGAGAAATGATGGGTGAGACAATTTGCTCAAAGAACTTGAACCATTTTGTGAGAAGAATAACATAAACATTCCAAACATGACTGATATATTTGTGATGCGAGGAAGATCAAGGCACCGTACTGAAAGTATAACAAATATGCATCATTATCAAATCGAATTGTTTTACACTATTATAGATATGCAAATTCAAGAGCTCAACAACAGATTTGATGAAATTAATACATAATTACTTATGTGTGCGGCATGTTTGAATCCATGTCAATCATTTTCAGCATTTGATAAAGAACGATTACTACGTCTTGTAAAATTTTATCCGGCGGATTTTTTAGAGATGGATCTCATCATACTAAACAATCAAATTAAAAATTTTATTATTTATATGAGATCAAATGATGCATTTATGAATTTAAAAGGACTTGGAGAACTTGCTCAAAAAATGGTGGAGACTAGAAAAAATGATATTTTTCCTTTGGTGTTCTTGCTTATGAAGCTTGCTCTGATATTGCCAATTACAACAACAACAGTTGAACAAGCATTTTCTGCAATGAAGATTATAAAGAATCGTTTACGTAATCATATGGGAGACTCTTGGATGAATGACTGTTTACTTACTTATATTGAAAAGGATATTTTCAATAGTATTGACAATGACTTGATTGTACAACGATTTCAAAAAATGAAAACTCGACGGGAGAAATTATAGAAGACATATAATAAGAATATCAAGATTAGTGTTCTCAATTGTAAGTTTTTTCCTTTATTATATATTTTCTATTTTAATTATGATTCTAATGATTAAATTTTTTTTTTTAAACTGCCAATGTCGGTCCAATGCCCGGATGAAAAAGGTTGAGGTTTTTTTTTAACTTTAATATTTTGTGCCCCCACATGAACAAAATCCTGGCTCCGCCCCTGGGTGTACAATCTGGGCTTACGCTTGTTTGGAGGAAGCTTCCAACTTACATCCTAAACACAATCAATCGCCCTACATGTATGCAAGATAAGAAAACTATATCCTTAGGAATCAAGGATTTTTAGTTCAGATCTTTAAATCAGGGATACATAAAATATATGAATAAATTTATCCAACGTCATGTATGATGCATGAAATAGATGCATGAATAAAAAATATTCTTAGGTCTGCTAAAAGATAAGATGACCAAGCTCCACAACAACATATATGAATTTCTACACCTATGAATGGAACAGACTTAAATGTGACTATTTGGCATCTTATGACTCCAAGTCTATACTATAGAATTCCAAAAGAGAACATCTTTCAAAGAAGGAATGATTATCTTTTGTAGCCCTATACGTGTGTATAAATAGTCACATTTAATCTTTAACAAATCTTTGAAACTAAAATATACATAAATACGATGAATACTTTACACGAAGTCCTAGATACATTATGCATTAAATCTTCTCTTTTACAAGCAACCAAGATATATTACACATTTATATTTTCACTTGAGCAATGATGATATAATGCATGTATGTAGATAAGATGCACTAAGAAATATAGTGTGTAAAGATGCACGCATGATATCAAGAGTATAAAAATTAAATAAACACACCAAGGATACCCTCCATGCAAGGTACCCGTATAACAAAAAAAAAATAGAAAATCATCTTAATAGTGCCCACTTTGTGTGAGAAAGCGGTGATACATATTGCATAAATATGTGACATACACTACAGGCTTAAAATGACCCAAATGATCTCTAGGGCTCACAAAAAGTGGGGGGTATCACACCCAAAACACGAAAAAAGGAAACACCCTAACGGTGCCCACTTCGTATGGGAAAACTACGACACACATGTCACAAATAGGACAGCCTACACTATAGGCCTAAGATGACCATAAGAGTTTCTAGGGCTCACAGAAGGGGGTAAGCATTGATCCACAAGGCCAAGGCTTTATTAGTATGCTAATCTAGAACCAGCTAACTAAAGATTCTAGAGTATATATTAAATTAAAAGTGGTTAACAAAGTGTGTATGATGTGTAACAATTTTGACATATAATTAGAAGTCTTTATAAGCAACAGAGATTATACCTAATCATGGCGTGCCCTCTCAAGAGCTCCCAAGTAAATTATCCAATTGATTCGCCTATGCAGGATATATCGTATCTCGTAAATAATAAAGCAAGAGAAAACATAGGGTAAGCGTAGATGCCATTCAGAAAAAAAATATTGTTAAGTAAGAATTAACTTAAAACAACTAGGATTTATAATTTGGAAAGTTATCTAAAGCATATGAAAAAAGAGCATGTATAAGTGAATGTGGCAAATAAGTAATATTAATAGCATATATAATTCTACATGTTTAGATATTGATTATGAAAGCTTGCTAACATGAGTAAGAAAAATCATATGTGAAGCATGTGACAATTTCATAACATAAAATATACACTCATACATGGAACACTTAAGGACTTGTTAATATATGTTTCAATCTTCATACAATGTAATTTCTAGCATACATAAAAAAGCTTCTTCAAAACTTTTCTGATTTACTTATAAGTTTCTTTTGATGTGAAATATTCACATAACCTTAAAGCTAAATCATACACATAAAAATTAATATAACATGTTCAATGAAGTTCAACAGTAACATAATGAATAATCAACAACCACATGATTTGCTTAAATACAAAATGATTATCAACATAACCTTCACATAAAGCTCCAACAAATACAAAAAAGAAAGAAACAAATTTAGAGAAAAAAGTATGTAAGCATCTCATTATTAGGCATGCCTTTTCAAAGCTAGATATGCCTTCAACAGATCTTTCGCTCCTATTTGACGTTTAAGCCAAATGTATGTTAAAGGAAGGGGATTTTGATGCTATTTATTATTCCCAAGTTTCAAGAAAGAACTCAAAATGTTCGACACAGCTACCCACGTCATTTTTCACATAAAACTTAAAATAATAAAGAAGAAACAAGTCCCTAGACCAAAACCCAAACAAGTTCTTCCACTCCCAACTCAAACACACTTCCATTCTCCACTTTTCTTTTAACCCATATTTAGAACCAAATGTGAATAAGAGAAAGAGGACTCATCCATTAAGATTTATTTCACTTTAAGGAGGCTTAAAGAGCCTTCAAACATCAAATTTTTCAAATGCGAAGCCATTCATAAAGTTCTCATTGCCCAAAACAACTTATGGAACCTTCAAGCAAAGCAATACATAAAACCTTTCTCACATGAAATTCACCATAACTCTTTCCGGTGCAAAATGAATGACAAACTTTGTCAATGTGGGATAAATTCATGAAAATTTTTCAACAAGTAAGTTTTGTAAAGCCTTATGTCATAAAACATTCGTAAAGAATATCATAGAACTTCTCAACACAAAACAACTCACAAAGCTTTTCCAACGGATACAACTCATAAAACCCTTTCTTAAAAAAAGCTTTTCATAAAACTTTCAATGCAAAGAAAGCACTCATATGACCTTTCAACATAAAATGACTTGTAAGACTTCCCATCTCAAAGTACTTTCCAACATGAAATCACCCTTGAAACTTTTCCAACATAAAGCAAATCTACCATGTTATATGCCAACAAATATATTAAAAAGCTTTTTCTGAACTTAGACTCACATATTTTCTTTCATGCCAAAACTATTCTTTAAATGAGGAGTTCATTCCAAGAGAGACCCATCTCAAGATAAACCAATGCATCTACCAAAAATCCTCCATAAAAGCTCCTCCAAACATAAAATCCATATGAAGCAAACCAAAATTATGTATAGGTTCATATTTAAAACATGTGAGAATTATCCACCACTTCTCCAAAAAGAATGTATTCCCAAATACAATTTATAAAATAACTATACATGCTTGCCATTAAGATAGAAGACATATAAATGCTCCCAATCATCTCAAACACCCTTCCAAAAGAGATTATGAAACCTTCCAATATAAAGCAATTTCCAACAATGAAAATAATTTTGAAACTTTTCTAACACAAAACATATATTTCCTTTAGAATGATAGACCAACTCTTAAACCTTGCCAACAAGTTTCAAACCTTTTCATTACATGCCATCGAAAATTCCAAGCAAGGCTTTAACCCAAACTCATGGACTTGCTCACATGCCAAATATACAACACTTTGCCAACATCACTTTTCATACAAAAATCAATCAAGTAGAGGAGAAACAAGTTCGAAGAATGCATAGAAATATTTTCACCATCCATGAATCTTTATAGCTAAACATGCTTTCAAGTAATGACAATGTAAACCCATCATCTCATTTCAAGTTATTTTTAAGAGTATATGTGAGAAATCCTTCCTCATTATTCAAGGAGTAGAACTGTCATAACCCCATGATCTAACATGGAAGAATTATTCAATCTATCCTTTAAATCAATCAACTACTAGAACTATCTATAGTCATCAATCAGTGATAAACAGTACAACAGAATTTATTATTTAAAAACATCAATGTTCACATTTATATTCATTCCCAAAAGTCTTTTACAATACTCAGGATCTACACATAAATCATATTTTTTATCCAATCATGAGTACAAAAGAATAACTATAACAAAAGGAACAAAATCTGAAGAACCCTGATCAACCTCACACTTTTGCTCCCTTGTCCTGACCTAAGATCATTAACCATATATAATGAGCTTAAAAAGCCTAGCAGGTCTCCAAATACCTACAATTGAAATCAAAACAAGGTACAGAAGCAATATCCATGTTAATCAGTCAAATCATAGCAATCACTTTCACATGATCATTGAATCGATGCAGAAATATAAATCAATGTAGAAATAGTAATCAATGCATAACCAGTATCAATACAAAAATAATAAAATTCATAATCGATAGTAGAAGAATTAGTAAACAGTAAACAGTATAAATGTTCGTAAAGCTCAATGAATCAGTATGTGCGTCAAATCTCTACAGTAATCATCATATCTATAACATCAGTCAAATTAATATAGAAATCCTCAGGTCAATAATATCAGTCAGATTAATGAAGAAATCATCGTATCTGTATATCAGTTAAACCAATAAAGAATCATCGGGTTAATAATGTCAGTCGGTATAAAATCGTATAAAGCATTAAATCAATACATCATTAATGACTATTGCAATCAGATCAATGAAATAAAATTATAACATCGTTTGAGACAGTTTGAATCAATCAATGCAGTAGAATCATATCAAAATGTTCACTTACAAATCCAACTATTCAATATCACATGCTCAGTGTATCACATATAATCTAGTAATCTACATCAAATGTTTAGTAAATCACATGTCACTTGCTAAGTATATCACATGCACAATATCAGTATAGTGAATCAGTAATATCAGTGTTTATATCAGTATTAGTAACAATCCAGTGATATGAATAGTAATGTTATAACCGTGAAATCGTGCAGTAACAGTAAATTCGTATAATATCAATAAATCCGTATAGTAGTAATAAATTCATACAGTAATGAGAACAATGATGAAATGCATGCTTTTCAATAATCATTCTCAACAAGTAAAAGCCCTGGCTATTACGGTGTTTTTCAATCTTGTATCAGTATCAGTATTTTATATCATTATCCGTTGGCTCAGTAAACAGAGTCGTCACTCTTTGCCCGTCGGCACAGTAATCATCTCCTTATAACTCCCAATTAGTATCATGTGAATCAGTAGAGGATAACACTAAACCATATTTAAAGGAAAGCGTGTCGGCCCACCATCCCGTATAGGTCAATAAGTCTCCAACCAACGGTTCAACTAGTCTTTACTTGTCTTTTACACACATAGTAGTATCGTAGTAATATAACAGTAATTTCAATCATATATCCATATTCATTTATATCTCATCAATGCATTGCATCAAATAGACATAATTTAACTTAATTTAGAAAACCCTTAAAAGATCGTACAATAGACAGAAATTCCGGACAGAATCAAAACACATAGTTTAAAAAAATTACCAAATTATCAGAGATGGTGTAAAATAATATTTCAAAGCTTTTATTAAACTGAAGCAATATTTTTTGACATCCAGAAAATTTTCTATTCGACAAAAACACTTCAGAATTCAGAATACCCGATAAAAATTTTCTAGAAAATATTACGTGCGGAATACGGATGGAAGAATCAGCTGATTTTTGTGGGATGCGTAATAAAATCAAAGTTATTATTCATCGCAATATTTTTATAATCCTGAGAGACGAAGAAATTGTCTAATTTTTATGAATGTACGCAATAAAAACACAGTAAAAAAATAGTCTTCACCACTCAGCTTTTAACTCAGCTTATACTGCCCTGCGCTTTAAAGGGCGGAGATTTGTCAGAGAAAAGAGATTATTAGGTTCCTATTTGCTCACATTAGAAGCAGAAACAACAAGAATTGTATTAAAGAGATTACCACTTTTGAAGGCCATTTCACTAGTTTTTCTGGCATATCTACGGCTATTATTAAGCATTTTGAGGGTTTGTTTAACTCTTCTCACTCCACTCTTAACCTCCCTCTTAACATCCCTAAAGGAAATTTGGTTCCTTCTTAGTTCTGTTGTATGCTTATGGCTCCCTTGACCTTTGAAGAAGTTAGAACTGCAGTTTTTGATGGAAACGAAAACACAGCTCCTGGACCTGATGGTTTTTCATATGCTTTTTATCAAAAATCTTGGCATCTTATTGGTTTGCAAGTGTTCAATGCTGTGAATAATTTTTTCACCTCTGGCTCCCTTCTGAGAGGAGTTAAGGCAACCGCCATTGCCTTAATTCCCAAGTCCTCACATGCTTCTCACATCAATGACTTTAGACCAATCTCTCTTTGTAATGTTCTATACAAAATTGTTGCTAAAGTCATAGCCAACCGATTCAAAGTTGTTCTTCCTTTCATCATCCATGAAAGCCAATTTGGTTTCATTTCTAAGAGGTGTTCTACTGATAATATTATTCTAGCTTCTGAGCTTCTTAGGGATCTTTCTGGATCTGCTAAGAAATTTTATGTTAAGCTGGATGTCAAAAAGGCTTTTGACACTATCTCTAGGGAATTTATCATTGCTAGACTCTTGTAGAAGGGTTTCCCTAAAACTTTTGTTTCTTGGATCAAGGGGTGCATTAATGATGTTTATTTCTCCATTTGTCTAAATGGTTCACTGGAAGGCTTCTTCAAATCTAGCTCGGGGCTTAGACAAGGATGCCCCTTATCTCCCCTTCTGTTCTGTGTTGCTATGGATGGTTTATCTAACATCGTTATTGAATCCCCTGATTCTCTAAATTTCAAAGGTATTACATGCAGGGATATTCATATTAATCATTTGATGTATGCTGATGATCTCTTGGTGATGGGGGAAAATTCTAAAGACAATGCCAATCATTTGAATAGAAGCTTACAGCTTTTTGCTTCCTTATCCGGTCTTCATATTAACACCAACAAAAGTGCTATTATTTTTTCTCATGATCAACCGGATAATCATCTAATTTGTGAGGAACTTGGTATTCATAACGTCAATCTCTCCCTTACCTACTTGGGAATCCCCATTTCCCTCAAAAGACTCAAAGCCACTCACTTCCAACCTCTCCTGAGCAGAATTTCCGCTCTACTTGCAGGTTGGAAAAACAAGTTTCTTTCTTTTGCAGGTAGGGTCCAACTTCTTAAATTTACAATCACAAACACAATTGCTTATTGGATTAGGGGGTCTATCATTCCTAAGGGATGCTGTGCTGTTATCAACAAACTTTGCTCTAAGTTTTTATTTCACAATAATTTGGCAGAGAGAAAACTACATCTTATTTCTTGGTCCAAAGTCACAAGGCCTAAATCTGTTGGAGGGCTCGGCATACCTTCTTTGGAAGCCCTTTACTTTGGTGTTTTCTGCTTCATTATAGGGAGATTCTATAACAATCAAAATCTTCTCAGTTACTGGTATCAAGCTAAGTATATAACCCCTTGGAAGCATCCTCCACTTGCTGCTCCTAAAACTTGGCATAAAATTATTGAAACGACTTACAAAATAAAAGATGTCCTATCTTTTTCTGTTTCTAAGCACAGTCATTTCTCTTTTATGTGGGATCCGTGGCTTAATGGGCAACTCATCTGTGATGTTTTCCAATCTCCTACTCTGGATGCTCTTAAACTGAAATATTTTATCCTTAATGATAGTTGGCATCTACCAACTATCATTCCTACTGGCATTCAAGAGAGTATTTTGAAGGTGGCAATACAAGAAAAAAATGAGGTTTTGTGGGATGGCTCTGCAACTTGGATTTTCAAAAAATACATAGACTTTTTCTATTCTGCTTTTCCGAAGGTGGATTGGTATTGTTCAATTTGGCACAAAAATCATGCTCTTACTTGCTTAGAGGTATCCAGGTGTCGCCTAACTGTTCACTCTGTTCCGAACATCTTGAGAATCATACACATTTATTTTTTGAATGTGACTTCACCTTTTATATTCTCAAGACTATTTTGCCGGATATTAATTGCTTCTTCCTTAGGCCGACACTATCCCAGACTTTGGAATTTTTTGAAAATTTTGTGGCTTTCAATAGAACTGAAAAGGATTTTTGTTTTTTAGCCATCAGCTGCATTATTTACAATATTTAGAGGGAGCGGAACATTTGTCGTTTCTCTAATCTTAGGAACAATGTGGTTAAAGTTATTTGCAATATATCTA
The DNA here is from genome assembly GCA_022539455.1 of Dendrobium nobile. Lineage (NCBI taxonomy): Eukaryota > Viridiplantae > Streptophyta > Magnoliopsida > Asparagales > Orchidaceae > Dendrobium > Dendrobium nobile. The sequence goes on along the minus strand of CM039732.1, from coordinate 23,609,654 downwards.
CTGCGATGAGACTCAAAACTGCAAAATGGAAGAACGAGTCATCTTTATTTCACAGATTCTCGGGCATTTAGTTTTTTGCTCTATTTTTTTGCTCTGCTGGAGGTGCTTGTTTAGCCTACATGTTGATGTTACCAGTTTTGGCTTCTTTTTCGGGAACCTTTTAGCTCCCAGGGTGCTAAACAAGGCCCAGCTTTTGTTACCTTGCTATTTTCAGACCTGGGAGAAAGAATTTTGGGAATGTGGGAGCTTTGGGACCCAGCCACATTCCATTATGCCGTTGCAAATCTTCTCTCTTAACTCTCGGGTAAACTACAAAGACTATAGTTGGCATTGGTGGTGGACGTTAGTCATTCAGACGATGATGACCAAGGGCAGTCTCTCCGATCTATGGAGGGCCTGCGTGGCAACCTGGCTCGTTTTTGCGGGTATCTTATTTCAGGCTGATGGTGCTGTGATGGCCAGTTTTGCTAGGAATTACTATCTTGCTTCCTTCGATTTTGGGCAACCGGTGCCTCTGCCTGGAAGATTGGTTTTCTTATAAAGATTTCATGATGAATGAGACTGCACCTGTATTCTGAGTCTTAGGATTGTGATTTGTCGCTATTGTTTTGTTGCTATAGTCTTTGTGTATTTTGTTTGTTTTTTGATAGTTGGCTTTTTACTTTTCCCATAGATTACTCGTAATTGGTTTTTCTGGTTTTTAATATATAGGCTTTATGCCCCGGGTTTTTCAAAAAAAAAAAAAAAAAAAAAGATGTCGATTCTGAACAATTTCCTCTTTCCGCCGCCGCCGTTGATCTTCGTGTCGGCGATGTCGATGATAAGCTTCACGTCGCTCACGATCTCCGGCCTCTCCGAGATCTTTGGGCGGCACCTCCGCTACTCCAAGTTCGGGGACGCCGGTGGTGGCCGCAGCCGCGGCTTTAAGCCTATATCGAGCAAAGCGGGGATGCTGTTCCTCTATTCTCCAGCGATGGTGTACGCTGTTGCCGCACCGTTTGTTTTCGACGGTCTCGTTGATGGTATCAGGGCACGGCTTGTCGCCGCGGCACTCGCCATCCATTTTGCCAAGAGGGTATTTGAGGTGAAAACTCCGTTTGCTTTTATTATCCTCAGTATTTTTTTTTTTGGGCTTTGATATCGATTTCGATCTGCCCTTTTGGGTGAGTGGCTCTTTTAACCGAAGGATTATTGCATTGGTTTGGATTTCTCATGGATTTGTCTATTATAGTAGTGATTTTTTATTATATAAAACAAAAAGGGAGGAAGGTTGAAGTTTAGTGGTTTCTTTAAGCACAAAGGCTTACAATTATTTGGTTTTTTCTCATTCTTAATAGACAGGGAGAGAGGTTGAGGACTTTCGGCTGCTTTAGAACTCCACTCGATCAAATTATTCGAGTACTGCAGATCTCTAATGAAGTACTAACAGTCTATTATTTGGTCAAAATCTACAGGTTTTATTTATTCACCAGTACAGTGGGCAAATGGGCTTTGATTCTGCCATTGCAATATCCTTAAGTTATTTTCTTTCGACCCTTACCACCATCTACGCTCAGCACCTCACTCAAAATATGCCTGAACCTGCAATGGATTTGAAATATGCAGGAGTTCTTCTATTTCTGGTAGGGATTTTTGGGAATTTTTATCACCATTATCTCCTTTCCAAGCTGAGGGTAAAAGGTGAGAAGGTTTATAAGATACCGAAAGGAGGCCTTTTTGAATTGGTGATTTGCCCTCATTATCTCTTTGAGATCATAGGTTTCATTGGAATATGTCTCGTATCTCAGACTGTTTATTCCTTTTCTTTCACCTTTGGCACCATTATCTATCTTTTAGGAAGGAGCTACGTGACCAGGCAGTGGTACCTCAGCAAATTTGATGATTTTCCTAAAAATGTCAAGGCCTTAATACCTTATGTTTTCTAATGCCCTGTTCTGGTACCGCAGCAAATTTGATGATTTCCCTAAAAAATGTCAAGGCCTTAATAAATTTCTGAGATTTACATGTTATTGTTATGCTGAATTTCTTTCATGATAAATAAATTTGTGAGATTTAATTAGTTTTGATGGCCTTAGCACTGTTGATTGAATGTTTATTTGAATCATTGTTTGTCTTGCATCCTGAATTGAATAATGATGAAATCTTCAGTTGTAGATATAATATTTGGATGTTTAGTTGGCTGCAAATAACAATTTTGTTTGCCTTTTTTGGCCGTTTATTAACATTGCAAAATGGTCCAAACTAAATTGTTGTGCTTTATGGAATCCTTGTATCTTTTTTTTGGTGCACGTAGGCACTTGGAGCTATAAGATTAGTTATACTACATTGAACTGGACTTGGTGCTATGTCATATTTATAAATAAAATTATAGTTTTTTGGTAGAGCACATTGATATCTATGAAATGGGTTACATAGCAATATTGATGTCATGATTTGTTTTCCTTTTAAAGAGAAATTATTATGTGCGGAGGCTGAACGCCGCTCTACGTCCGGAGACGAATTAGGTGCAGCCACGTCAGCAGTACCGAGCCGTGATACACAACAAAGGGATGACGTGGTGCATTCTGATTGGTCTCTGGATGACGTTCGATGTTCACACAAAATAATTAATCCCTTTTTAGACATAACAGCCTCAAGTTACTAGTAGCAAGTAATATGCCATCAACATATACTATGAACTTACTCCCAATGATATTTAGGTATGCACATTGATATAAGTTTAAATCCAAATGGCAGTATTGTTTCATAACAGCTGAAAACCTTTAATCGGATGCTGGTTTGAGTCCATAATATAATTGTATAAATTTGAGCATAGGGGATTTTCTTTTTCAATTATTAAAAGTTTTGTTTGTTCGCCATAGATTTCATAATGAAAGCTTGATGAAGCTCAGGATCAAAATATACAACCTAATGACTATTCTATAGAGTTTTTAGATAATATTGGAGCAAAGATTTCCTCGTAATCAATGAAGTTACAAAGATTAATCTAGTTTTGTACCATTCAACCATATCAGTAGAATTTTTTTTTTTATCTCAAAGACCTGTAAATAACTGTTAAGCATAATTCCTTAAGACTAAGGAACAAAACTCCAAATTTGATTCTTTTGCATAAACTAGCTAGCTTTTCTTTCATTGTTTCAAACCAATATGATGAACTCTCATTTCTCTTAACTTGTTAAACGATAATCTCTATGACTATATCTCTATGAAGATATACCTCATAAAATAAATAAAAGATAGACTTTCCATATTCTTGTACATAATTGAAGGTTCTCTCTAATCCATGCCATGTAAAGGCTTGTTAATTTGGATTTTTTCTCCTGCTTATTCTATTTATGTTAGTGCCCTTGAAATGGAATGCAAATCCCAATAAATATTGCAGCTTTTTCTCATCGTTAGGTTTGTGTCTAGTCATTTAACTCTTCAACTAAAATGTCTTGGCATAAATTTTGGCTCATTGTTATCTTCATTCTAAAGAAATATTACTTTCCTACCTCACTAACTTTAGGTTTAAATCTCCCAATTTAGATTTTATTTGAGACGACTTTCTTATTGCTTCTTAAAATAGTTTTTAGTACAAAAATTCAAAAATTTGTATTAAAAAGTTGTTTTAAGAAACAGTAAGAAAGCCGTACCAAACAAAACCTTAATCTCTTGGATTTTGTGGATAAACAATGTATCAAATGCTTTTCCATGTAGTTTATGCAATTGTGCAATTGAGCCTAAGTTGGACATTCTCAAACAAGCATGAAAGCTAAGCAGCATAGTCTATTTGTCCGCAACTCGTAATGAGCCCTTCTGACAACTTTAGTAGTTTCGTGTTAAACATGTATAATACGCAACTCATTTTGGTCTGTTGGTCGAGAGCTTTAGCTACCAATCAAGAGGTCTTGAGTTTGAGTCTTGCACATGTGATGTGTGTGTGAGTTTGAGTTAATTGACCTAAATACCCAAACAAAACATGTATGATTGATTCTAAAGATGGATATGAGTATAAATGGACATAAATGACTAAGAATTTTCTCAACAGAAGTGTTCAACTTCTCCTTTTCATCACATCATATTGACTGGGTCTTCAAGGCATTTAATATTGAGACAAAAACTTCATACCACCTACTATTTTTCTTCAATTTTATAATTCTTAAAGATTTTTAGCTAGTCTAATTATTCAAACACTAAGACTTCATTTGGGATGACTTTCTTACTACTTCTTAAAACTGCTTTCTATTTAAAAAATTAAAATTTTTGTATTAGAAAGCCACTTTAAAAAGTAGTAAGAAAGCCATCTCAAACGAAGCCTAAGTTGCATATATTATGAATGATCATAAAAAAATAATGATATTATTTCTCCTTTAAAACATAGAGTAGCTTCACAAATCTCAGTTTGCCAAATTCATAATTTATTATGGGGGTTGTTTGGCATCACTTTCTTTTTTGCTATTTTCTGTTCTAAAACAAAATAAAAATATGTTTGGTATCTAATAATTATATTTTTATTATTGAATATTGAATAAGATAATTATAGCATTTGTGCATTGGACAAACATCCCAAACCCAACTCAAAACTAGGGGTGTCAATATTTGACACGACACGAAAACCCGACCCGGAAAATCCGGGTTGGACCCGACCCGATTTCAAAATGGGTCGGGTTCGGGTTGACCCGGCGGGTTGCCGGGTCAACCCGCCAACCCGCCAACCCGTTTAATTTAAAAAAAATTCAAATTCCGGCTCTCTGCCCGCTGCCACGCGTGCTGCGCTGCAGCGCTCGTGCTGCCGCGTGCCGCGCTCGAGCTCGCGCTCGCGCTGCCGCGTGCAGTGCCGCGCTCGCGCTGCCGCGTGCAGTGCCGCGCTCGCTGCCGTGCCGCGCCCGCGCGCTGCCGCGTGCTGCCGCGTGCCGTGCCGTGCTCGCCCGCTGCCGCGGTCGTTGCAGTGCCGCGCTCGCCCACTGCCGCGTGCTGCCGCGATCGGGTTCTCTGCCTCGCGGGTCGAGTCGGGTCAACCCGGCAACCCGCCGGGTCGGGTCGGGTTCGGATTTTCGACCCGTTTCTCTACTCGGGTCGGGTTAGGGTCGACCCTTTTTCCACCCGGGTCAGTTCGGGTTCAACCTGAACCCGACCCGTGACCCGAAATTGACACCCCTACTCAAAACCCAGTTGAAATCCCACAAAATATACTTAAGACCATCTCCAACCGATCGACAAATAGTCGAATGGAGGCCCTCAAACTTCTCAACCGAACGCCATTTCTTCCGTCATTTGATCGCAGTTGAACAGTGCAACACCAATATTTAGATGAATCAGGACACTTTTTGATTTTACTGTGGAAATGAAAATTTCGGTTGGAGATCGCCCTAAATCAAGCATACCTCATGTCTCGTGGAATGAATCCCGCAAATTCTGCATAAATCCCGTGATTCTGCCACCTCGACGCCGCTGCACTCGATCAATAAAAGGGAGATGAGAACGAGCTTTCGTTTCTTCTTCCATATTCGCTATCTGCTCGCAAGCCAACCCAACCTCCTCCGAAATTCTTCTTCCTTCCACTTCGCAAGCCTCCTTAGACCTAACTGACCTCCAGCCATCGAAAGACTCAATCGCAAGCATACTCGACCTCCCTCCTCAACGACACTTAGCTCCGACCATCTCTACCTCTTCCGAACCAAAACACACGTCCAAACTCTCGCAAAGCTGCGGGCTTCAATCCGAACACCTAGCACTCACCGACCCATATCGCGACCAACTCCAACTAGCCGGAGCTTCCTCCTTCCACGATCACTGTACCAAACTCGACACCTTCCTGCGAAGAGATCCCGCTGGCCTTGCCTTCTCCCGTCAGCCAGCGGGATCTTTATCTATCTGATCTTGGCCTTCAGCTTTCACTTGATTCCTCCACAAATTGAACCTGCAAGACTCCACTTCTTCTCTTCACTGTACCACAACTTTAAGCTTTAATCCACAGCTCATGGTGACTCCTACTTAGCCTATACTCCCTCTTGTAGCTCCACAGCAAACTAATAACTTAATCAATTCAGCCCTATTACACTATCTGAACCAATCCACTCAAATAAACAACTCTAAAGCAGCTCTACAACCAAACCTCACTAACTCAATCCAAACCCAAACAATAGGTTTTCTTTATTTATTTATTTTTTCTTCTTAATATTATTTATCTTTTTTAGTTAGCATATTTAACATCATTATCATTTTTGTTAATTAATATCTTGAGTTTTCTTTCCACGATTTTTGTTAATTAATATCAATGAAAAATGTTGGAAGACTATAACAATTGCGAGCTCCTACGAGCTATTATCGGAGACCTATTATATGTTGTCTACAAGTGAATACAAAAGAACTGTAACAAATATTGACATTTGTTAGCTTAAATCGGAGATTCGTTAGTGTACAACTATTTACTTGTAGAAAATGACAAGCAGTGCACGACAGTCTTCCTGTATGAAACTGCAGATAACTTGTATAATGCCACATCATCGGATTTGTAACATTCTTATAAGTGGACATAAGGCATGTACGAGCATTCAAATAGAACGTTGCATTTTAATGGTGGTCATCCACACAACTAATCGGTGTCAAAAATATTACAAGAATGTACCAGCACATGCACCGTAATTTATATACATATGTACCCAAAAGGGCATGTGTAATCACACAATTTGTATGGGCCCCTACAAGCATGTTTTGGATACACACATGACGTCTAGAGATGTTGCGCGGGTCAATAAATGAACATAATTCAAACCCGATCCTTCTATATAGATAGATAGCAGTCGATACGACTCAAACTATCAAATAAATTTACGGTCAAGGTGTCGATCGAAATATCTATTTTATACATTCATATAAGATCTTCAAGGCTTATGAACATAGAAATTCATTAATAAAACATAGAGCCTACAAAACTCAATCCTCTGTCGACAGCTTGACAGAATTGACAAGGTTTAATACACAAATGGAAATAACCCCATGGCACTCGGATGATGGCCGCGTTGATAGAAAAAATCTCAACCGAAAGGGCTCATAAACACTTTCAAATGCCATCCCAAATACATGAAAGTCCAAAAATCTCGAATTCATCCAAATCCAATATATTTAAATTTGAAATAATCCATCAAATTACTTAAAGCAAAATCTATTCACCCTTCATAACTGTTTGCTGAGGTGGGCAAATTGAAAACTACTTTAGCTCACAAAGAGCTAATGCCCAGTCAAAAATATTACTATGATCCATTCTCAAATAATCTATTGCCAGTAAGGACGTGATATGTGTCCTCTGACCGACGATTTTGCCAACAAATGACATCACAAGATAAATAGTTATGATCCAGGGCCCTCTGAATCGAGTAGTTTTGCCGCCAAATGGCACCATTAAATTACGTTTATGGCCAGAGTCAATACATTCCTTAGTGGCAATGAATCCTTGAGATATGAATCAATATGATATAATTGATAGGGCACAAAGCTCTCTGTTAGCTAAGGTGGATTCAAATTTGTCCTCTTAGACAAACACTCCCCCAGGGCTACAAGGTACCCTTAGGCGAAGCAACCCATGGCTGCCGACAAGGATCCTTCTGTCAGGTTGGGTCGACTACCTACTCTGACTAAGTAGAACAGAGACTACGATAACCCGGGGCGACGGAACCATGTGATCTTGATCGGGTTCATAATCCATTCCCCCATCATCCGCTTTAAGTGCAAGATGATGCAATATCAAAATATCAAACTTTCAATTCCTATACCCATGCTGCTACTATATGCTAGATAACACATGTCTCTATATATATGATCGAAGGCTAGCCTTAATCGAAAGTTCTCTCTTGTGATCGAGAGGGGTAATTAACTATAGGGGCTTGCGCCTATAGGAAACCAGAACTTAGTTAATAAAGTCCTCGCAAAATGAGGACGAAATCTGTGGGTAGTGTCTTATCTTCAAATTCATCTGTCTTCCTAAAATTTACCCTGGAACTTAATTATGTTAAAACTCCCCTGAAGAAAAAGCAGCGGGAAAGGCTTGGCTGAATTTTCGAAGCCCACAAGGGTCTTATTGGTTGTCATTTAAAAAGCTATTTTAAGTGTTTTTTAAAATAAATTTTTTATTTTCAAAATATAAAAAAACAAAAACATAAAAAAAATCCAAACATATTTTTTAAGGACAAAAATAAAAAATATAAAAATTAAAAGTGATCTCAAACAGCTTCCCTTTGTCACTTTTCCTTGATGTGTTGATTTGTTATCCTTTATGGGAATAAAATTTTATGAGGTTATATTAATATGATTACTTTGTATCAAGATGAGATTAATTTTATTTAACATATATCATTGATTTCACGCATATTATTTTATCAATCAATATAATTAAATAATTAAACATGAATAAACTTTAAATAAAAAATATAACTAAATTAACGGATAATTCAACTAAATATTAGACATTATAAGAATAATCATGCTAGAAAAAAAATATATAAGATGATATCTCTATAAGACATTTTTTTAATGTTTGTAACACTGAAAACAAATATAGGTAAATTTTCTAGATAATAAAATTATAATATTAGACATTCAAAGAAAATTAAGTGGTGGAAATTATTGCCTGAATTTAGTGTATAGAACCCTAAGTTGTGCTTCAATTTTTGGAGACTTCATGAGAGCACTATTTCAAGGACCTAGGCGGTGGTGAGCAATTGTCTATGTGATCAAGCCTAGAGTAATGTAGCCGTGTCAATTTAGCTTGGCAGGTTGGGTTTGGATCTGATCACAAGTTGATCTTGTTCGAATATGTTTGACCTAAATTTGACTTGTTTAGTATATTGATCAAAATGTTTGACTTGAATTCAATTCTACTTGAACCCACCTAAGTCGAACCTAATATGTTTAACTCATTTATTATATTGGTCGTATAATTTTTTTTTGTACTAACTTAACTCATTTAATCCAAACTAAACATGCTGAACTGAAATTTTTACCTGTTATTAGGTCAACCAAATTTTATCCAAATAATAATTAGGTCAACCTGAGTCTAAATTTTCGAGTAGGTTTGATGTATCATTGGCTTAAAGGCAAAGGTTTGATCTTCTTGCTTATAAAAAAATAAAAATAAAAATAAATTAAAATCGAAACAAAAAATAAAAATAAATTAAAAACGAAACAAAAAACAAAAACAAAAATAAAATAGGGTTGCAAGAGGCAAGAGGCAAGAGGCAAGAGTTTAATGAGGCCCAAAAGGAAATATGTGCTGACAAACTAAAGCTAATAGGCCTTGTTTGTTTTTTGTTTTGTGCTTGAATCATGACAGTCTAAGCTTAAAAACTGAGGAAAATTATTTATAAATAAATCAAATTATAATTCTGTGATATTTTCCTTTCCATGTAATTTTAGATCCAAAGATTGACTATTTTCTTATTAGAAAATTAAATCGTTTAGATTGCAAAGATTGTAAAGTTATTCCGAGTGAAAATTTATGTACCCAACATCGATTATTAGTTTTGGACTTTAAGATAAAGGGGCATAAAATAAAAAATAAAGTAAAACGGTTTTCTAGGATTAGATGGGGGCATTTAAAGAATATTAACAAAAATATTTTTGAGAATAAGATTTTAGATCTTAAGATTGTGTCTGTGCATGAGGATGCTAATATTATGTGGGAAAAAGTGGCTAGTGATATTAAGAATATTGTAAAAGATGTTCTTGGAGTATCAAAGGGAAAAGCTCATAATAGTAAAAATAGTTGGTGGTGGAATTCAAATGTGCAAGAAAAGATTAAAAATAAAAAGTTTTGTTATTAAAATTGATTTAATTTTAAAAATTCTGATAATTGGAAAATATATAAAGTGGCTCGTAAGGATGCTAAGAAAGCAATATGCGATGCAAAGATATTAGCTTTTAGTGTTTTATATAATAGATTAGATACTAAGGATGGAGAAATAATATATGTATAAGTTAGCCAAATAAAGAGATAGGAGTAGTAAGGATTTAGTTCAAGTGAAGTGTATTAAGGATGTAGATCATAAAATACTTTTCTTAGAAGATGATATTCAACAAAGGTGGATGAGATATTTTGCTAAACTTTTTAATGAAGATTGTGAAAATAAGATTGACTATAGTGACCTTAACACCCTAAATGAAAATAAAGATTTATGTTTTTATCGACATATTAATAAAATTGAAGTTAGAGAGGCTTTAAAGAAAATGAAGGGTGGAAAAGCTGTTGGATCTGATGATATTCCAATAGAGGTGTGGAAATACTTAGGAGATGAAGGAATTTCTTGACTTACTAAACTTTTTAATACTATTTTGAAGACTAAAAAAGATGCCAGATGAGTGGAGAATGAGTGTGTTAATTCATATTTTTAATAATAAAGGTGATGCACAAGATTGTGCGAATTATAGAGGTATTAAGTTAATATGTCATACTTTAAAACTATGGGAGCGAGTTATGGAGCATAGGTTGCGGCGTGATACTAATGTTTCTCAAAATCAATTTGGATTCTTGCCGGGTAGGTCGACTATGGAAGCCATATATTTATTAAGAGGTGTGATGGAGAAATATAGAGAAAATAAAGAGGATCTACACATGATATTTATTGATTTAGAAAAAGCATATGATAAAGTTCCAAGAGAAGTGCTATGGAGAGTTCTTGAAAAGAAAGGAGGCAATAATGCTTATATTCAAATCATTAAAGATATGTATGCAGGAGCTATTACTTGTGTTCAAACACAAGGTGGATTGACCAAGTATTTCCCTATTTCGGTTGGGTTACATCAAGGATCAGCCTTAAGCCCATATCTTTTTGCTTTAATTATGGATGTTCTCACTAGACATTTGGAAGAGGATGTACCTTAGTGTATGCTTTTTGCTGATGATATTCTTCTTGTTGATAAGACTAGAGAGGGAGTTGAATGTAAACTTGAATTATGGAGGTCAATTTTAGAGTCTAAAGATTTTCGCTTGAGTAGATCTAAAACGGAATATATGGAGTGTAATTTTAGTAGTAATAGACCTAGTGAGGAGATTGTGACTTTGGGCGATCAACTCATTAATAAGAGTACACGTTTTATATATCTTGGATATATTGTTCATATTGATGGTGAAATAGATGGGGATATTATCAGCATAATTCCAGTTGGATGGTTAAAGTGGAGGAATGCATCGGGCTTGTTATGTGATAGAAATGTACCCCTCAAACTTAAGGGAAAATTCTATAAGATGGTAGTGAGGCTTGCAATGCTTTATGGTGCCGAATGTTGGTCATTAAAAGAGAAGCATAATACTAAGTTAAGTGTGGCAGAAATGAGGATGCTCAGGTGGATGAGTGGCTTTACCCTTAGAGATAGGATACGAAATGAGCATATATGTTAAAAGATTGGAGTAGTTCCAGTAGAAGATAAGATTAGAGAGAGTCGCCTTAGATGGTTTAGTCACATAAAATGACAGCCTTCCGATGACCCGGTTAGGAGAGTAGAGGTATTAGATTTGACTTATGTTAAGAAAGGTTGGGGTAGACCAAAAAAGACTTGATTAGAAAATATTAGGAATGACCTTTCTTTATTAGATTTAAACGAGAATTTGACTTTTAATAGGACACAATGGAGAAAAAGGATTCATGTAGCCGACCCCACGTAGTGGGATAAAGGCTTGATGTTGTTATTGTTGCATGTAATTTTAGATCCACATCAAGCTTTTCTGTCCCTTTTTTCATATAATTTTAGTTCAATAGAATGCCATATCATACACAACTCACCTTGATCTATTAATTGGGAGCTTTGACTATCAACCAAGATGTCTCAAGGACTATTTTTCACCCTAGAAATGCATTCTTGATGAACTAACTGCTGATCTGCATAACATAAGAGCACTAAACAAAGTGGCTTGAATAGGCAACCAAGGCTTTGTTTGGGACGATTTTTTATTGCTTTTTAAACAGCTTTGTAGTACAAAAATTAAAATATTTATACTAGAAAGTAGCTTTAAGAAGAAGTAAGAAAGCCATCCCAATTGAAGCCTAAGGCTTCGTTTGGGACGGCTTTCTTATTGCTTCATAAAGCATCTTTGTAGTACAAAAATTTTAATTTTTGTACTTAAAAACTAATTTATGAAGCAATAAGAAAGCCATCCCAAACGAAACCTAAATCAGCCTCATTAGCATGTTCAATTTCAACATGGCAAAGAGGCATAGAGAAAAAAACACTGTGCTTTCACACAAAAAGGAAAAAAAAAACTAAAACTTGATGTGCATATATATATATATATATATATATATATATATATATATATATATATATATATATATATATATATATATATAATAAATTCATGTTTAAGAAACAACATTTAAAATATTTGTTAACTTCCCATTCCTTTCAAAAAATAAGTTTTTTTTTTTGAAGTAAAACAATCATGGCTTTTGAACATTTGAAACCTTGAATCGACGAAAGGGGCATTATGAGTGCATGAAACTCCTGCCAACTATAAAGTCCGAGAAAGTGTTGATTTAGATAAACTTAGGCTTCATTTGCGATAATTTTTTTCCTCTATTTTTTCACTGTTTTCAAAATTATTTTATACTAAAGGTTACTATAGAAAGAAGTAAGAAAATTTTCCTAAATAAAATCTTATTCTTGCATTGTGGAGAGATTGCTTTCTAGATTTGAATCGATGACCTTCTAGCTAACTTACATGATTTGTGAGCAAGCATCTCAATCACGACTAGATTGTGAAAAAAAGCATTGCATAAGACTACGAATTTTTTGTGAAGAAGAGAATCTAGGATTTGTTAGTTACAAGTGCTAGGGTTTTATAGTTGGGTCTATTAAATTTCGGAGTGTCGTCCGCATTACATTGAAGTAATTTTTATAGGTCACCTAAAAATTTTTATTGACCTATAAAAATTATTTCTACCTCCACTTGCAACTCTCTTAAATTGGAGATATTATTATATGTCGAGTTTGAACACAGAGAATCGTTCGATTTTATGACTGTAAACAGTAAACTTGCAATGAAATCGCGAGGTGAATAGTAAAAGCGCAGGGGTGGACAATAACTATATTTTTACTGTTCACCATCACAAAACTGAATGATTCTATGTATCTGGACTCCGCACGTAATAATCTCTCTTCAAATTGAGTGAATTTGAAGCCTTCATATGTATATTTATAAGTTTATCATATATACCACCATATTTTTTAATGTAACATTATATCATATTAACTATAAAATAATTTTAAAGATTAAAATAAACTTTAAACAAAGCAAAATACAGTCAAAACAATCATCTTATCATGACAATTCGAATGACATTAAAATAATCCAAATTTAAAATCTTTCAAAGCAACACTTATCACTCCTATGACTACCACTTATCATTCCAAGCTTAAGGAAATCGATTAGGATGTGCTAAATGGCTAAATCTAATGATGATTAATGTTAATTAGGATGGTTACCTAATGGGAATACATGCTTTAGGTGCTCATTTTGCAAAATTTTGAGCTAAGAAAAATTACGAGAGTGTGTTGGAGAGGAAGCAGAAGAAGGATAAGTAGATCAACGGTCATGTTAATCTAAGTAGATAGTTTTCTTTATTAATTTCTATGTAAGGAAAGGAACACTAAGGTGGGGCAAATTGGGTGTTTGATGGGAACTTTGAAAATCTTTCAAAATTTTAAGTGGTTTAAGGCTTTGTTTAGAACATTTTTTTACTGTTTTTTAAAATAATTTTTTAATATAAAAATTTCTTGAAAGCTGTAAAAAAAAGTGGTCAAAAGCTATATATCCCAAACGAAGCCTTTCTTACTACTTTATAAAATAATTCATTTTATAAAAAAAAATTTAATTAAAGAATTTTTTTTACTAAAAATTTGCCTTTATAAAGCAGTAAGAAAGTTGTCCCATAATAGCTTTTTTACTGTTTTCTAAAGTTGCTTTCTAGTACAAAATTTTATTTCAAGAAATTTTTATACTAAAAAATTGCTTTGAAAATAGTGAAAAAGTTGTCTCTAATGAAGGCCTTTTTGAGAAGGCTTTCTTATTACTTCCTAAAACAACTTTTTAGTATAAAAATTAAGACAGGAAGAAAGCCGTCCCAAATGAAGCCTAAAATTTTTATACTAAAATTCCGTTTTAAAAAGCAATAAAAAAGCCATCCCAAATGAGGCCTAAATCTAATAAAAAAAGCACTTAATGTAAGCTAAATAATAAGACAATAAAATCAATATGAAAGCTAACTTTGTATCAATAAAATGCTAAACTAAAGAAAGCAATGAAATAATCAGTCAAACAAACTGAAAACATAATCTATGGTTACCAATATAAAAGAAATAATCTATAAAATGTACATCTAAACTAATACAAATGAGTGTTCATATTTCAATCAAAATGTTTACGATGTTACACTCAAATCACTATATTACGCATGCTAGCACTATATTATCTCAATTTTACCAATGAAATTATGGAATTAGTTGGAAGCCTAAGCTCTCAACCAATGGTACAGGATTCGAGTCTATGTGTATGCGTTGTGTGTGTGAGTTTGCCTTAAATGGCCTAAATGTCCAAAAAAAAAATTTATGGAATTAAACTAAGTTTAAGGGTAAGTAGTTAAGCAAGTGAGAGAACAAAAGCCTGTCTGATTAGTTTTCTAAAATAACTTTTAAGTAAAAAACAAAAAAGTTAAAAAAAATACTAAAAAATTATTTTAGAAAATAATAAGAAAATTATTGCTCTTTCTGATTGATAGTTACCCATTAATTGATAATCTTTGACGAAAGATAAAGAACATTTCTACTGCCAGTTTGAGCTACATTAAAATTTTTAATATGAGAGCGATGCATTAACAAAATATGAAGAAACGCGTGTTGTGGTTGTTTCTGTGGACTGGGCAAAAGCATTACCTTTCTTTAAAGTATGTTATTCCTTGGTAACACGTTTCCAATTTTTTTTTTTTTTAAATATAAATTTTTAATAGGTAAACTGTGGGGCCCACAGGTGATTCTGAGGAGCCTTTCCTGGGTCAACCGTTGACTTTTAAGTTTCGTTTGAGATAGCTTTTTTGCTACTTTATAAAACTATTTTTTAGTCCAAAAATTTTTAATTCAAAAAATTTTTTAACTGAAAAACCGTTTTAAAAAGCAGCAAATAAGTTGTCCCAAACGAAGTATTAGTCTCCTCAATTTTTACTTATTTCTAAAAGGCACATGAAAATATAAGGAGAGCATCTAATTGCTGAGTAGGTATTTCAAAACCTTACTAAAGCATTCAATGTCCCTTAATTTAAAATAAATGGCAAAAGAATGAATAGTGAATTATCTAATTTAACTAGAGTAACATTATAGTTATAGAAGGTTCCATTTATAATATGATTTCAATTCTGTTATTAATAAAAAAAACAGGTCAGTATCGTATAATAATATGATTTAAATCCTAAGAATATAAATAATACTTCTAACTGATCAGAATCAAATTCTTAATCAATTAAAAATAAAACCAAAGTGATTTGACAGCAATTTAAAGCTTAATTTAATTTTAAGTAAAAATTCAATATTTAATTGATTTAATTAATTAATAATAATTAAAAATCCCAATAAATTCCCAAACACTTGGAAATCCCTCCCTAGGTCATCCCTGACCTTTGGAGCTGATTTCAAGAGATTTGAAGTCCATTTGGAGCAAAACCATAAAAAGGGCCTTAGTTAAAGAATTTCTAAAATTCATTAAATACCCTAAATCTTTGAAAATTCATAACTAATTCAATAAAAATCCAAATTAACCAAACTCAGTTGCATTCAACTCATAATAAGGCCTAATATTTATTAAAAATATAAAAATTTCAGAAAAGCCTCAAATTCAAAAAGTCAACAAAATGGTCAATTGTAGGTCAAAACTAGTTCAAAACTTCAAACCTTCATAACTAAATCCAGAAAAATCCAATTTCACCAAACATACCTTCTAACTGATCATCTTAAGGTCTAATATTTTAATAAAATACTAACTTTCTAGAATTTAACCTTAAATAAAAAGTCAACTTTTGACCCCTTAATTAATTGATTAAAATATTCCAATAATTCCTAAAAATTCAAGAATTGTTTTAAAACTCTAAAATGATTCACCAACTTCTAAAATCAGTAATCTAACACATTTCTAATAAAATTCATTAACTTTCATTTCCTAACTAACTTAAGCTACTTAACTATATCGGGTACCACTGGGTAACCCAGGCCTACGAGGCTATTAGCTTAGCCCCAAGGAAGGTGAAATAAACTTCACGGCCTCGGTGTGAAACAAAGGTGGGATCCAACCAATATTAAAAATCAAATCTCTTTAAATCAAACCCCAAGTCCTTAATAATTCAATAAACCTTTAATTCTTAAGATTTCTGAATTCTATTAATTAAAATCCATTAATTATTTAATTAAATTCTAAATTCCTTTAATCTAAATTAGTATGATAATTTGATTGGTTAAGTTTTCTCTTAATCAATCAGATTTGATAATCAATTTAGATTAAATGAATTCGAGTCTTCTATGCCTAAAGTTGGATTCCTTCTGGAGGACTTTGGGCATTTTGATTTTAAAAGACCCCTAAAACATTTAAATAACAAAAGATCTCCTATGGATTGTGCACGACTCCTTTTAGGAAGGTACTAATCCATTTGGATTTGGAGTTCTCCGAACAAAATAATAATACACCGACCTTATACAACGTGCTAGATTCCTTCGGGAGGGTACGTCGTATCGCATTTGTAAGGTCCCTTTCTCTCTCCTTAATAAATTTTGGGGACTCTCGGAATGAATACCTATCTTCTGTCTAAGGCGGGTATTTATTTTTGAAGTCCTAGGATTTATAAATTGATAATTTCCTGCACTTAGGGAATTATCAATCTATAAATTCTTTATAATTTAAATTAATAAACTTCAACATTTAAAAATTGGAATAAATTAAAAATTCATTAATACATCTTATTTAAACTTTAATCAAATTCCCTTGGTCTGGAATAAACTAATCCTAATAATACATGCAACTCAAATAAATAAACCCATTAGGACTTACCCTAGCCACACAGCTTTCTTCACACACTTAGATGCTTGCTAGGACAACCAACTTTAGCATAGGCTAGGCCGGTGTTTTGTTGTGGTTTGTTTGCGGGTGTCTTGCCTAGAGGGCACCTATGTGTGATTGCTTACTTTTCTGTACTGCATAAGCATAGCATATTTACTTTTTCTGTCTGTACATGTCACGACCCGACCCGAGACGAGACGGATCCCGCCCGCGCCGGATCGCGACGGAGAATAGCTAACCAGGATCTGGCTTTGGATTAGGTTACTGAACTGATCTTCCAAATTCTTAACTCAACAGAAGCACACAGAACAACAGAGCTACTAAAAACATCAAATGCAGCGGAACAAAACATCTATCTTTTCATTTCCTCAGAATAATCATCTACAGAACAGTACATGGCTTTCAACAGAAAGAAGGACAGAACAGGAAAGCCATGACTGTACAAAAATCAAAAGTACAAAAGAACCTAATCTGATCAGACTCTGAAACCTAGTCCTGAACTTCCTTGCCCTTCCCAGAACCTGAAAACCACCAGAAAGCAAGGGTGAGCTCAACAGCTCAGCAAAGCAACAAACCACCAATCTAAACTCTCAGAATCCAAAACCAAACTCATTAGACAGAAATCCGATCAGAAATCGGAACAGAATCAGACAAATATCCAAATCGAAACTTATCAGAACAAAATAGAACAAATCAGAACAGATACGGACAGATATCACATCAGAATCAGAATCGTACAGAAATCAGAAATTCAGATCATATCAGAACAGAACAGAATCGGAACGGATATCAAATCAACAGAACTGTACGGAAACAGAAGTCGTATCAAATCAGAAACAGAACAGATCAGACATATCAGATCAACAGAATCAGATTCGTACAGATCATATCAGAACAGAATAAACTCAGCATATATCAGATATCAGATATTTAATTAATAGCTAAATGTGCCCCAGGCACCAGAATAATAGCTGAGTAATTAATAGCTAAGTGTGCTCACGGCACCAGAAATTTTCTGAGTAATTAATAGCTAAATGTGCCCCCGGCACCAGAATAATAGCTGAGTAATTAATAGCTAAGTGTGCTCACGGCACCAGAAATTCTCTGAGTAATTAATAGCAAAATGTGCCCCCGGCACCAGAATAATAGCTGAGTAATTAATAGCTAAGTGTGCTCACGGCACCAGAAATTCTCTGAGTAATTAATAGCTAAATGTGCCCCCGGCACCAGAACAATAACTGAGTAATTAATAGCTAAGTGTGCTCACGGCACCAGAAATTCTCTGAGTAATTAATAGCTAAATGTGCCCCAGGCACCAGAATAATAGCTGAGTAATTAATAGCTAAGTGTGCTCACGGCACCAGAAATTCTCTGAGTAATTAATAGCTAAATGTGCCCCCGGCACCAGAATAATAACTGAGTAATTAATAGCTAAGTGTGCTCACGGCACCAGAAATTCTCTGAGTAATTAATAGCTAAATGTGCCCCCGGCACCAGAATAATAGCTGAGTAATTAATAGCTAAGTGTGCCCCCGGCACCAGAACAAATGTGCTTATAGCACCAGAACAGATCAGATGTGCTTCCAGCACCAGAATATATAAATAGTGCTTATAGCACCTAAACAGATTTTTCCTCGGATCCGGAACAGAACGAATATCAGATTTCAGATTGAGCTCATTTCAGATTTCCCTGACTCTTACTGAATCTCATAGGATCCAGGCCCCTTATAACTCCCTTTTTATAGCTTATACACATAGCATTTCATTTCAGAAGAAATCCGGACAATTCAGAAATTACACAAAAATCGGGCAGCACAACGGCAGTATACGGAATTTACACAAAAATTCCTGCAAAGAAAATTTACCGAATTCGCACAGAATACAGATATCAACATTTCAGAACCTTTATTCTACTGCACAGATAAATTCCAATTTCACAGAAAAATCCGGTCGACTAAAAACACAGTCGAATCAAAAATACCCGGACGAAAATCTTCAGAAAATAACCAAAATGTGCACACTCGGCACGTCAACAATATACAGAAAGTTACGCGGTAAAAACTGAGCCAATCAACAGATACGGACAAAAATCATTAACGAAAACGAAATCCGGACAGAATATACCGCCAAACACGACGGAACTGAAAATTGAGAAAGGCGGAATGTGCCTTACTTCGAGCACAGCAATTTCCTCAACAGTCACTTCGATCGAAAACGGCTCCGCGTCGTCCGAAAATCCACTTTTGCACAAAAGTCCACGACTTTCTCTCTCCTCGGCTGATATTTTCGTTTTTAATGATTTTCTCTCTCCTCAAAATGACTTGAAATCAGCTTTATAATACACAGATCGGCCGGGCCGATCGCAGCATCGTCCCGGGACGATCCGACCAAAAGGATCGGCCTGGTCTCCCTTCAGGGCTATTGCATGGACGATATTTTCTACAGTGCCGATCGGCCTGGCCGATGTCTCCAATCGGCCTGGACGATGCATGCAGAAAATCACCTGGAGCAAAACTGGGCTAAAACTGGAGCTGAATTCCACTGATCGTCCCAGGACGATCCCAGATCGTCCTGGACGATACTGGAGCAGATCTTGATATTACAGTACACCAGAGAGCGGAGTGAATAAAGTGAGGGCCGCTGTATTTACTTTTCTGTCTTTACTTTCCTGCATTTATAACTGTACACTACGCACTCATAACATGCATCATTATATATAACTGCTTTACTTCCTATCTTTTATATTACTGCTGCAGTAGAATGTTTTTAGGACCTGATGTACTGCTTTTTATTTCTTAGAATTGTTGTATATAGATTGAGTCTGTACAGTGTCTAGAGTCTGTAAAAGAATTAAAGATAACTGCTTATAAATATACAAATGGGGCTCCAAAAAGTAATGTCCTCCTTCAGAAGGATGTTCCTTTTTGGAATTCCATATGAGACTCGGAGCCCGAAGACCATAAGCAGTTATATTTAATTCCATTTTCTCGTAGGCTTAGAACCCAGGTTTGTTGTCGGTGGGGCCTGGCCACCATTACTTTACTGCAAATTCTGGGGTGTAACCGATGAAAATTATATAAATAAAATCAGCTCTTTTATTTACAATTGTTTCATGCATCATCAGCATACGAGTAGATTTTTGGTTTTTGTAAGCATATTGTCCTTTGCATTAGATTCTTTAGTAGTTTTCTTGATTCCTAGGATAGAACCACCCTAAAATCTTGCATCATCGGCGAATTGTTGTGATTAGGACTGTTAGCTGGCAGCTCACTCTAGGCAGGTGGTAAGTCCAGATCGTATACACCTTTCTCTGCACATTTCTTCTTCTAAATCAAATTTTAAATCTTTCTAAAATCAAACAACAACTCTATAATCTAAAGCCTGATCGTGGAAATTTAATTGCCCAAATATTTAATTAAATATATATATAATTTTGAAAATTATTTAGTCTTCATTTAAATCGAGAGTATTCTCTTAGGAGATATAATTAACTACAGGGGCTTGCCCCTGTAGGGAGTCTAAAACCCAGAATAATCTAAACCCTACTTAAGTTCTTTTCTGAGGTAGGGGAAAGATCTGTGTGCGTAGATTTAGTCTTATTCATGTTTAGGAGTTATTTCCACAATTAATAATAGACAGACATTCAATTTGTTTTAACGAACAAATTGAATGTATTCTATATTTAATTGTAGAAATAAAATTATAATTCATTAATCTAATCAGGTCGATTAGAGAATGTACTCGTCATCTCTTCAGGATGACTTGAATATTCTCTATACTACACCTGATTAGGAGAATGAATTGTACGGCTTCTTCCTTTAAAATCAATAGAAGGATATTAGTCTGTCCTTCGGGGCAGTATAATATCCGACTATGTAGATCTAATCGGGAGAAATATATCCTAAATATAAATAAAGCGAATCGTGTGAGAAAATAAAGGTCTTATTTTTAAAAGAAAACCCTGCTTTATCTATATTTTTATTCAAACCTATTCCTTACAATCAAGAAATAGATAAGTATTTGATTTATTTTCATAAGTAAATCAAATATCATTTATATGCTTGATTTTAGGGATGAATCGAACAATTCACTAGTCTAATTAGGTAAGTAGGGAAGATACTAATCATCCTTTCGGGTGATTTGTATACTCCCTACGTCATACCCGATTAGGAAAGCGAATTGTTTGCTCTCTTTCTTTGGAATCAATAGAAGGATATCCGTCTGTCTTTCGAGGCGGTTTAATATCCAACTATACGGATTCAATTGAAAGAGAATGTTCAAAAATATAAATAAAGCAAATTATTTCCTATATCTAAATAAAATATATTTTGTTTTAAAAATTATTTAAAAAAAAAAAATCTATCCCTCTCCTTCTCTTTCTCTATTTAAATAATATAAATTTATTATACAATATAGGTTTCAAATATTCTATTATATTCTATTAAATTAATTATTTACATTAATAGAATTATATTTAAATAAAAACCATAAATAATTAAAGTAAAGTTTAGAGAGATTTTATTTTCTCACAATGTTTCCTAAAATAACTTTTTAGTACAAAAATATCTTGTGTTAAAAAGTTTTATACTAAAAATCATTTTCGAAAGCAATAAAGAAGATGTCCCAAACAAAGCCTTAATAACACAAGATTCACTATTGCTTGTTTTAGAAAGGACTAAGGTTTTCTTTTGGACCGCTTTTTTATTTCTTTCTAAAATAACTTTTAATACCAAAAATATATATTTCAAAAAAAAAAAAAACTAAAAAATTATTTTATAAAATAATAAAAAAATTGTCACTCTTTCTGATTGATAGTTACCCATTAATTGATAACCTTTGATGAAAGATAAAGATCATTTCTACTGCCAGTTTGAGCTACATTAAAAATTTAATATGAGAGCGATGCATTAACAAAATATGAAGAAACGCGTGTTGTGGTTGTTTCTGTGGACTGGGCAAAAGCATTACCTTTCTTTAAAGTATATTATTCCTTGGTAACACGTTTCCAATTTTCTTTTTTTTTTTAAATATATATTTTTAATAGGTAAACTGTGGGGCCCACAGGTGATTCTGAGGAGCCTTTCCTGGGTCAACCGTTGACTTTTAAGTTTCGTTAGAGATAGCTTTTTTGCTACTTTATAAAACTATTTTTTAGTCCAAAAATTTTTAATTCAAAAAAATTTTTAACTGAAAAACCGTTTTAAAAAGCAGCAAAGAAGTTGTCCCAAACGAAGTATTAGTCTCCTCAATTTTTACTTATTTCTAAAAGGCACATGAAAATATAAGGAGAGCATCTAATTGCTGAGTAGGTATTTCAAAACCTTACTAAAGCATTCAATGTCCCTTAATTTAAAATAAATGGCAAAAGAATGAATAGTGAATTATATAATTTAACTAGAGTGACATTATAGTTATAGAAGGTTCCATTTATAATATGATTTCAATTATGTTATTAATAAAAAAAACAGGTCAGTATCGTATAATAATATGATTTGTGCTTAATTTTGGGATAGAACACCTAGTTTGTATGTAATTTATGTAAAACATGATTGATGCGCATGCACATATCTCGATATCTACTTATAATTTTATTGTTACTTATACGTCCACTTGATCATTCTCACATGTGTTCAAGACTCATGGAGATTTACCTGATTCATCTTTTTAACTCCACTTTTCTTATATCTCCACTTGGTCATTTGAAATCTAATCAAAATAAATGGAGGAATATATGAACATAAATATGTAAGGGCCCTTATAACTTAAGTAGTACTTGATTATCTCCGACATTCATCACATTTGCTATATGAACATACAATTACATCATATTCACATAAAAATATTGATATATTTAACATGTATAAATGATATTTAATATAATGTATACATGCATAGAAGTGACATATGTATGATAAACGCCAGTAACATATAGCATGTGTAACATATGAACCAATTTAATAGTGATATTTCATCAAATAATTCATAGGGAATATTTAACCCTTGAACTTCATTCACTACAACATCTAACAACTTACCAAGGGCCTAATTAAGTCGTCGTTGGAAACGGAACCACTCTTCCCATTTTATATTCTTAAAAAGGCTTACTGTCCACCCCCAATAGTATGCTTTCCTTATCATATCTTCTTCATATTCCTCACTTATCTCACAACTTATTATCCATTTCTAAACTTACTTATGATAACCATTGTTACATCTTATTTGACTCGTCTGGTTATGAAGACACATTAACTTCTTCATAAAGGTCCCTGCCGTAATGGTCTCTATCTCATCACGCCATCAAAATGGTCTACTTCAACTCGTGCTCTTTTCACTATGTCCACCTTGTCTCATATTTGGCATCATTGTTTGGGTCGCACCATTTCACCATTCATGTCTGTTTTTTCTAATGAATCAAATAGTATATCTTTGATGCCACTTGAATTACTTTATGCTGATATATGGGGTCCTTTTCCTCTTACATACACACATGTTTTTCAATTTTATTTGCTTATCAAAGATGATTACTCTTGATATAATTGGATATTCCCCATGAAAGAAAAATCTAAAACTACACACCATTCAATTTAAGCAACTCATTGAAAAACATATTCATACACCAATTCGTGCTCTCCGTACCGACAGTGGAGGAGAATTTCTAAATAACATTCTTATCAATTTTATTTCACAAAATGGAATTCACCATCAGTATGCTTGTCCTCATACATCTCAACAGAATGGTATAGCTGAACGAAAACAACGTCATGTGATTGAAACTGTTCGCACACTTCTTTGTGACTCTCAACTTTCCTACCACTTCTGGGTTGACGCACTCTCCACTGTTTTCATACCTTGTCAATAGCCTACCATCTCCCACAACATCCAATATATCACCCTACAAACACCTATATCATAAACTACCATATTACTCAATACTCTGAGTATTTGGCTATCATTGTTACCCATGACTTCGCCCCTATGCTCCACATAAACCTACTCCTCAATCTACAACTTGTATTTTTCTTGGCTATGCTACCAATCAAAAAGGATATAAATACTATAATCTCACAACCAGTCATATGTTTGTCTCTCGAAATGTTCTCTTTGATGAAAACTCCAATTCTGAAGTTATTCCCCCCGCCACCCAAACACAATTTGAAACCAACACATTTCTAATTCCTCCCTTTATCCCAAACCCCATTTCTCCAGCTAATCCACCACCAAATCATACTCCACTAGAAAGACCTTCTCCCACACTATCCTCAAATGTCAATGATTCTCATAACAAGAACTCTCCTACTTCCAATTCACCCTCATCCTCTCTTACCAGCTTATCTCATCCACCACCACAATTCCACCCATTATCACTTGCTTGTACACCAGTTCCTTAAAATCTCAACAAATTCTTGACCTCCACCATACCCTACAATGTTCTCCACTCACACCTACTTCCTATACATTTTCCATCAAAGACCATAAATGGTGCCAAGCCCTTTTAGATGAATTTAATGCTTTGCAAGCTCGAGCTACTTGGACTCTTATTCTACCTCAACCACATTAAAATGTCATAGGAAATAAATGAATATTCAAACTTAAGAAAAATTCAGATGGATCCATTGCTCGATACAAAGAGCTTCTTGTTGCACAAGGCTACAAACATGAGTATGGGATTGATTATCATGAGACATTTAGTCATGTTGCAAAATCTCTAACAATCTGCCTTTTTCTCATCGTTTCTCTCTATTTTTAGTGGCCTATCATGAAACTAGACATTGCTAATGCCTTTCTAGCTGAAATAATCTTTATGTCTCAACCTCAAGGCTTCCAAGATCCACAATATCCCAACCAGATATGCCTTCTAAAAAAAGCTCTCTATAGGCTTAAATAAGCTCCTTGATAATGGCTTGCTACTTTATCTTCATATCTCAATCTCCGTGGTTTTCATTCAAGCACTACAGACTCCTCTCTAATGATCTACAACATCGACTATATATGAGTTTACATTGTTATTTATGTTGATGACATTCTAATCAACAAAAATAATCAAGCTTTTATCACCAATTTGCTTTCCAAACTCAGTTAATGATTCAATATGTATAATCTTAGCACACTATCCAGATTTCTTGATGTAGATGTAATTCATCGCAACAACACTTATTTTCTCACTCAACAATCCTACATTATAGACCTTCTTCAAAAAGCTGGAATGTAAAATTAAAAACCCACTTTGAACCCTCTCCCTGCAAAAATCCCATCAGCAACTAAACTTCAACAACCATTTCATAACCCATCCTTGTTTCGTCAACTTGCAGGCTCCTTACAATACCTCACCTCTATGCGACCTAACATAGCTTTTGTTGTTAAGAAAATTTGTCAATACATGCATACACCACTTGAATGACACTTTGAGTTACTTAAACAAATTTTATGGTACCTCAAAAACACTGCAACTTATGGACTTCTCATTCAACTCGATTGTTTTCAACTTCGTGCCTTCTCTAACGTTGATTGGGTCGGTGATTCTACTAATAAGAAATCCACTATAAGTTTTTGTGTATTCCTTGGCCCCAACCTCATCACTTGGAGTGTAAAAAAAGAAACAATTACTGCTCGTTTTTTAACTGAAGCCGAATATCGTTCACATGCAACATCAACCACCGAGATCATATGGTGAAGACCACTATGCTCTGACTTTTCAATCCACTTGGACAAAATGAATCTCTTATATGATGATATTTTGGCTCTCTCTAGTGCCAATTTTTCACACTGAACTAAGCATATTGAGATTGATCATCATTTTATCAGGGAAGCTATACAATCTCAACTCATTTTTGTGGAACATATATCCTCAATAGATTAAATTGCTGTCATTTTTCCAAAAGCTTTACCAAACTCCACCTTCCTCAATCTGAGACACAAGTTGACGATCACGAATACATCAACTTGAGGGGCGGCATTAAAGAGGTTTTACCATTTCTAGTTACTTACTACCTCTCTGCTGTGCAACCTTCTTCTGGAAGTGCTCAGGAATTTCATGATTCCTCTTACAGCTTGATTTAATCTCCACCATAGCTTTTTAACATACTGTTTGGAATTTATATAATTCATTTTTCTATCTATATATATACAGTGGTGGATCCAGCCCTCTTTTTAGGGTGGGCAAACTCGATATATAAAAAATAAATATAAAAAATATAGATATATTTCACTAGTAAAATTCAAAGAAAAACATTATATTATATCATAATTTATGAAATTAAAAAGAAAATTATAAACTTTTCATTCTACTTTGCATTTTTTGATAATATTGCATAATGACTTCATTCAGAATATAATCAAATATTTCTTTCTCAATATAAGACACTAGACAGTCATTGAGCCAAGCATCACTCATTTTGCTACGTAACCGATGCTTAATAATATTTATTACATAAAATGCTCTCTCCACTGTAGTAGTAGAAACTGCAAAGTCAGTGCCAAAATAATAAGTCTATAAATCAAGGGATACATAATATTTTTTTTGTCCTTTACCATATATTTTGCAAGATCAACAATATTAATCAATGATGTGAACTCATCGCTCGTGCGCATATCAATAATATAAGTAGATAACTGATATTCAATAGACACAATATCAATCATAGAGAAATCTGTTGGATATAACTTTGCAAGGCGAATTAACTTTCTCTTATTATAATAAGAAAATATATCACTCAGATTTAGACATGTCTCACAAAGAAGTAAATCAGTATTAGTTTCAAAAAATTGATTATTCAATAATATAGAATAAATTAACTCGATAATGATGAAAATTTGTTATTTCTGCATTTTTTTTATACTGATCGTCCACGTGACATAAATTTAGAATCCATATTGAAAAATTTAATTTCAAAAATATTATAAAATTGTGACACTTCTTCAAGTAAAGACTCCCATTCATTTTTCTTTGTCATCTGTAATCATTGTTTTGACAATTGTATCAATTTTATTATATTTATAATATATTGATCCTTTCTTTGTAAGGCTTGTGATAATTCATTTGCAATTCATAAAATATCAATCATTAAATATAGTGATAAGACAAAATCAAATGATTCTATGGCATGCATACCAGCTTCTACTGATTGTTGATTATATATCCCATCTTCCTTGACAATTTCAAGCACTTCTAATACAGATGCATATATTTTGGTTAAACTGATTAATGTTTGAAAAAGTGAACTCTAATGAGTGTCACCAATACGATGCAAATTTGTTTCTTGGTGCAAACCATGACCACTATTTAAATCTCCATAACTTAAAAAATAAAAATTTATCTTATTACGCTGAATAGCTTTTAGGTTATCATTTCTCTTGCATGAAGCTCCAACAGTATTGACATTTCTTAAAATGATCTCAAATAAATGCTTTACTTGCCAATGATTTTTTGCAACATACACTAAGCATAATTGTAGTTGATGAGCAAAATAATGAATGTAGAAAGCCTGTGGATTATCTTTCAAAATGAGTGCTTTCAAATCATTAAACTCACCCCGCATATTAGATGCTCCATCATAATCTTGACCACGTATTCTATGTATACTTAATGAATATTTTGCTAGAAGAGTTTTAACTGATGTCTTGAGTGTAACTGCATTTGTTAAAGATACATGACTAATACTAATAAACCTCTCAATTACCTGACCCAATTTATGTACGTATCTCACTACAATAGCTAACTATATTTTCATAAAAACATTACGAGACTCATCAAAATAATGAAGTAAGAATCACCAATATCTTCATGATTATAACTAATGTCTTAGCATTCATAGAACTACAAATCTTTTTTTTTTTGTATTTTTGGTGCAATCAACTTTAACTTAGCACTTGCATTTTTAAACGTAACTTTTTTAATCTCTTCATTATGATCTGCGATAAATTGAAATAGTTCTATATAATTTTCTTGATTATTCAAGCTAGATGACTCATCATGCCCATGAAAGGATAGCCCTTAGCGAATGAGAAATTATACACAATCAACAGCTGTAGTTAATATGATGCTATATTCTTTTTTATTCTTGTCTTCCTTGCTAGATCATAAATCTGGAATATTCTTCTCTTGAAGCTTCATTAAAGACTCATATTTATGTCTTGTCTTGTTGTGTGCACTACTGTGTTCTCCTACATGACCCAATAGCTTCTCTTTATGCTTCCAATTCTTAAATCCGTCACCAATAAATATGTCTCCACCGCCTTTGCTAGTATTAACTTGCTCTTGAGGCTTAAACAAGTAGCAATAAAGACAAAACACTACATCTTTCTGTATATTATATTCCATCCAATCAGTAAAGTCTTCAAACCATTTTGAGTTAAATCTATGTGTAATATTTCCTATCATTGTTTGAGGGAATTGATGCTTTTTTGGTTGATGCGGTCCCTTCTTTAAATTTGCTCTTCGAACTCTATCATGATCATTTACATCATAACTCCAGATGGATGGTCAAAGACCAAGATCAACAGGTAGATTATCAATATCAATCTCAACACGTTTTTTTCGCTTCAAGAATCATTCCATTTCTCAAAAGGCTAACAATAATCAATCCAAATTAGCTAACATTGTTATTCTAATAAAAATGACAATACAAAATGATTATAGATAGGTCCTCCAATTCCTAAAGCAAACACCATCATCATAAATTATTTCATGTTACCATAAGATAAACTATTTCAAGTTATCATAACATTTCTTTAAATTATAGATGATATAATTATAAAACCTTAGAATGAGAAACTACATAAGGCAGATGCGCCACTAGAATGTCGAATGATGAATTCAACCAAGGAAAATTATTCTAGAAAATAAACTTTTGTTGAAACACAATCAATAAGCTATTAGCCAAACATCGGTGTGATAATGATTTGAAAAGTAAAGATTATAGAAAGATGTCTCAAATAAACCCTTAATTATGAAGTTTAGTTGGCAAATCTATAAACTAAAGCAACTTATTGCTTAGGTTTGTTATCAAGAAAATCAATTCAATAATGTCTAATATCATTAACCTATGTTCATGTGTCGATAAATTAATTAATTACTCGTCAAATCTACCTCCAAAATGATTTAGTTTTATTGTTTGGATAGTAGAACTTTTGAGTTCCAATTATGATTTGGAATTGTTTATCAAACAGGCAATGCAATAGGACACACAGATCCTCTACTTTGCTAGCATAGCAACATAATTCCCCTTGACTACAACCTCTAGAAAACTGCATATAAATAAATCTTATTACAAAAGAATGTGGAGAACCAAAGGCCCACATAGCCAGCAAAAGCACATTTAAGCGTATTTTAGTTGTTTAACTGTACTAGGAAAACAAAATATGATGATATTAAATTAGCATGATGATACAAGATGCAGGCGGAGTAGTATGGAGTTGCCAAAAAATGGAAGCAACTCAAGCAAGAAATAAAAAAAAAAAACAAAATAAAAAATTTTCAAGAAACAGATAAGGAAAAACATAAGCAAGAAATAGAAGTGAAGTAGTATGGAGTCGCAAAAAAAAAAAAAAATTATATATATATATATATATATACCTATATACCTTCAAAACGATGAAGGCTGCTGCAAAATGGGAAGAGAGGGTTGGGTGGAGCCGACGACCTCTTCACGAAGAAGCTTAGAGGCGAAGATGGAGACGGCTGTGACTGTGAATGAGAGTGCTCTGTCGTGGCTTGTTCGGCGACCTCTTCACAAAGGCGATTGCAAATGAAGAGACGCGACGTGAAAAGAAAATGCGAACAACGGAACAAGAGATGGGGGGCAACCTAGTTGCGATGTCCAAATTTAGGGCAAATAACTTTTTTTAGGGGGGGGGATATTTCAAAAATTATCCCTCCGCTGCAGTTTTTTAATTTTTTTAGGGTGGGCAAATGCCCACCTGAAGTTGTGCTTGGGTCCACCCATGTATATATACATAAATATATATATACAATCTGCTACAATAATTGATATCAATGAATATTTCAATACATGTGTCTCTGTTTTTTTTTTTTTTTACTTATTCTCTTTGCTTATTTCTCTGTTGCTGCTAGTGTTTGTATTAAGCTTGACTTCTCATCAAGCTGTTCAGGTATTTTATTAGAGAAGAGTCTAGAGGCTGTGACGGCAATTATTAGTGGTGGTCATCGATAGTGATAGCTGAAAAATATAAGAGAGCTCTTAAGCTCTCTCAGCACTTGAACCTTTTTTTTTCTGTAGAGAATGTGTCTTATTTATAAGCTTTTTGAGATTGGATACTTTTATAAATTTAGCTAGAAATCATAGCACTCCATATGGTGCAAATTGATTATAATTCATTTATAAAATATTTGAATGCCTAAACAATACTCAAATCTAATGATCTTAGTCTTATTAAATTTGTCTCGTCGAGTTGCTCGATTTGACTATAGGCATGCTATAATTTGAGGTTATTTGGTCTAACAAATTATATTCATAAGTTTTCAAATATAAATCAATTTCTCGATTTTTAAGCTGATTTGAAGTTGAATCAGATCATTTGTAGTATTACAGGTTTAACATTCAATTTGACAACGAGTTGGCAGGATTTAGAGTTTAAATGATCATAAATTTAATTCTTAAAAATTTTAATTCAAATATTACCTCGTGATTCATGCTAATCATACAAATTTTTTAGAGTCATCACACTTGTTCTATGTATCAAGCATGCTAAATACTTATAAAATAATAATTCATATATATATTTACTATAAAGATTACATATACCCTTTTATTTTTATTTTTACTTATAAAAAAATAAAATTATTAAATAAAAATATATAGCCCATCTACCAGTTCCACATCATATGATCACCTTTCTCTCTCCACCATCCCGATCCAGTACTCTCCCTCACCCTATGGTAGCTCCACGTTGACCTATCCACCATTGACACTCTCAGCAAAAACTAAAAAAGCCACCATCCTTCCGTTCACAGCAAAATATTTGTAAACAAAGCTTTCATTTGAACTATTTTATTGAAAGAAACATCGGCATATAAAAATTTAGAAAGGAGCATAGTCACCACATTTTGGGGCGGGGCAAGTGGCCCTATCAGATGAGAAATTATTTTGTGCGGATACCGGATGCAGTTTTATGATCGGAGTCGAATCAGGTGCAGCAGCGTCAGCGGTACCGAGTCGTACTAAACAGTACCGAGCCACGGTATATAGCGAAGAGATGACATGGCTCATAATGATTGATCTCCGGATGGCGTTCGGCATCCGTAGAGAATAATTAATCCAATCTCATTGGCCATGCCGAGTTTTTTTTTAATTATTAAAATGGGATTTTAAATGGCTTGGTATTGTAATTTTTTATTTGACTGGTCGATTTAACTTCGAGAGTAATTTATTCTAATTATTTTTTAGAATTGACAATGTAATTTAGCTTATTAATTTTTTTCTGGTTAGTTTTAAATTAGATATTATGGTTTTTTATGTTGGTATAGCTCAGGTTAATCTTTTGAAAAAAAAAAAAAAGAAATATTGATATGATTAAAGAATTATTAAATATATTTTAAGTGAAAAAAACTACGTAAGGATATCAAATTCTTTGTTAGCAATATTTTTTTTTTAAAATTTAATTATAAATATTTGAATATTATATATTTTTGAAATTGAAAAATAATATAAATATATAAATAGAAATACAATTTATAATTGGAATATAATTTTTTTTTAAATTATAACTACAATTAGTATCCACATTTTGAAAACTGGACTGGACCGGCCGGTTCAACCGTGAACCAGTCTGAATGCTGGTCCGGTTCACCCTTAAAAATTGGGTGTGCATCAAACCTTCCAGAATTGGTTTGAAAAATCGGGAACCGGTCCCGATTTTCTAAAACCGGCCGGTCCAAAATTTTTTAAAATAATTAAATAAATGATAAACTTAATCATTTAATATAAATTTTATATATTAAAAATCTGAAATAAATATTACATAATATGATTTTATAATTACTTGCAACATTCTCACATGACTTCACAAGGCCCCAACTGAGCTCCTATCATGTGCATAAGCAAAAATGTATATAAACTAAGCAAAACAAAACATCACAAGTGATGTAGGACTAAACCATACAAGCAAAAATCTTTCTTTGGTTTCATGTATACACTATGCAAAGCAAAACATCTTTTTTGTAATGGTTTTTTTTAATTAATTTTTATAATATGAATAATATTTATTTATTTAGTTGATAATTTTTATTTTTTATTCATTTATTTTTTATATATTTGATTATATATTATTTTTATAATATGAATAATTTTTTTTTTTTTTTGGAAATTTTACTTTTTAAGATAATATATTTTTTTCTATTTAAAATTTATATTTAATTATATATTATAAACAATTAATTTTTATTGTGAGTTTTTTATATAATTTATATTTATATTTATATCTAAATATGTAATATAAATTAACAATAATTTATATTAAAGTATATGATTATTATATTTCATTATTATGTTAATTTTATTATTTTTTATAATAATATTCTTATTTATTACGTCATTCGGTTCGACCCCGTTCAACCAGTCGAACCGTGAACCTTTCCTTCATCTAGTTCGGTTTTCACAACCTTGATTAGTATACAAATATAAATATAATTTATAATAAGAATAAATTAAATTTCAATCATTGTAAAATACCAAATTGCTTGTTTGATGCATAATAGGGCCTCTTCATTAGAAGTTGAAAATTGTCACTGTATATCAATATTGCATTCTTGTAGGGGTGTTAAAAGGGGTGTTCGGAATTGACTCAGGTCCAATTCACTAACCCTAATTGGGTTGACCCAACCTGACCTGCTAACCAGGAATATAAACAAGCGCGAGGACATGCGGGCAAGGGGAACTCGAGCAGGCAAGCCCGGGTAAGGTGACGAGTGCATGCGGGCTAGTGCGACCTGCGGAGGTGCAGGCGCGGGAGCGAGCGCAAGCATGGTCACGGTGTGGGTGCGAACTTGAGCATGGAGGGCTTGCTACGGAATTCGAGCAAGTGCGCGATACGGTGGGAGCAAGGCCGATGGGCGCGAGAGCGGGATTGCTATAGGCCTTGGGTGACCTGTCATTTTTGGGTTGATTTCTGGTTTCCAGGTCAACTTTAATCTGAACCGATTTTAGAAACAAGTCAGAAAAGGAAACCCAATCCAACCCATCTAGCAAACAGGTAGACCCGAACCCAGAATTTTTATGGTTGGATTTAGGACATGTTAAGTATTGACACCCCTACCTTCTTTCACGTGCCATATTTGGTTTAATAATGTCAAGATTAGACGACCTCAGTTAATTATATATATATATATATATATATATATTTATTTATTTTTTCCTTTATTAAGGGCATATTTAATTTTAACTAAAAAATAACACATTAAATTTCCATACTTGATTTGTAACTATAATTTTATTAAATATAATAAAGATTTATAAAATATTTTATATTTAAATAGTTTATAAAATTATATTATAATTAATTAAAAAGAAAACAATCTCTACTTAAACTATTATTAATATATAACTTATTGGACTCAACAAATATATATTAGTAGCCCACATTTGAAAAACTTTTTTCCTTTGTTTCATTTAATTCAAACGAAATTTTGAGGTCTAATTATACAAAATAGCGAATTTCTTATTTGTTGATTAATGAGCCCCCTCCCATTTAAAAATATAGTAAACTTCACTTATTTAGTACCACATCACGTAGAAACTAAGATTAAAATTATTTATGTACATC
Source organism: Dendrobium nobile (assembly GCA_022539455.1). Taxonomy (NCBI): domain Eukaryota; kingdom Viridiplantae; phylum Streptophyta; class Magnoliopsida; order Asparagales; family Orchidaceae; genus Dendrobium; species Dendrobium nobile. The sequence continues at coordinate 23,575,813 of CM039732.1, read as the reverse complement.
TAAATGCCAGACCTCTTAAGGGATTTTCTTTTTCATGTTATTTGTTTTGCTGCCCAAACACAGAATGTCAAGCTCAACTCATCAAAACCAAGCTCAATGCACAATAAAAACTCGATAGGTATGCATTCCTCCCCACATGTAATGTTTATTAGCTATTCTAGTCATCCTGTGCGAGAACCGGGAGCAGCGGGATGACCGGACCACCTCGTGCACGAACCTAAAATAGCATGGTGTTTTAAATTGCTTCATATAGATCATTTTGATTAGCCTCTACTTTTGTTGCTTCATTTAGAACATATTTATGTTTGATTATGTAAAAAACAAGCAATACTTTAGAATGATCATTTGTGGAACTAGGTATTGAACATTTCATTTTAATATGAGTATTAAACAATTCATTTTATTTTAGAATGGATCCACCGACAACCTTATCTCATAGTATGCGTGAGAAGGTTGATGTTGTTTGGAATAACCGTAGTGAAACTAAAGGTTCAGATGAAAAAAATAATTTAGATGACTATATTGTGAGATTATTCATAAAGGTGGAGACATTAATATGATAAAATAACATTTAGCAGGAATCAGATGTAACATAGCTTCATGCAAAAGAGTCTCACATGACGTTCGTTATCAGATGGAAGAGAATATGAAAGAAATAAGCAAGAGAAAACAACAAGCTCATGAGGAGTTGGAGAAGAACACACATGTATTTGTTGATAAACATATGGATAAAGAAAGGGGCTCTTCATCACTCCCGAAGTCATAATTTTCAGATGCACATCTGAAGGCATTGATAGAGACAAGAGGAAGATAAATGAATGAATTTTTTTTTTTTTGCACCAAGAACTAAAGTATGTTACCAACCATCCTTGAAAAGTGTAATGATATCCAAAGAAGCCACACACCATGCTAATTTAGTAGTAGCGAGATGGTTTTATGATAGTTGCATTCCATTTAATGTCATGAACTCTACTTTTGCATAAAAGGTAATTGATGCTATAATTCCAATTAGACCTAGGTATAAATTATCATCATACTATAAATTGAGAGTTAATCTTATGAGAGATTATAAAGAGGGATGTAAGTTATTGATTAGTTTATATAAAAAGATTATGGATAGAAATAGGTTGCACGCTCATGGTTAATGGTTAGACAGATAATAAGAATAGGATATTGATTAATTTTCTTATTTACGGTCCAAGGTCTGTAGTTTTCTTGAAATTTGTGGATGCTTTTAATATTATAATGAATGTCAAGACTTTGTGTTCATTATTTTGTGAAATTGTGGAATGGGTAGAGCCACAACATTATAACTTGTAACAAAAAATGCTACAAAATATAAGCAGGTAGGGGAACTACTATATGAAAGATTTGACAATATATATTGATCTTCATGCTGTTATCACTATTTAAATCTTATTCTTAAATATATTAAAAACATGTTTCATATTCAGGATCTTGCAAAAAGAGCATCAAAAATTATAATTTTTTATTTACAATCATATTTTTATTTTAACTTGGCTAAAAAAAAAAGCTGATTTGAAGGAAATTATAAGGCATTGAGCTACAAGATTTGTTATAATATTTATCACTTTGAAAAGTATTATGATCGCAAGCTTTACTAGCAGGCTTTTATAACAAGCAAAGTTTACTTTGATTCAAAGATGTCCAAAATAGTAAAAGGGAAAGAAGTATCATCCATTATTTTAGATAGTAAATTTTGCAATGGATATTTACTAAATTCCAAATTATATGAGTCTTTAATTCGGTTATTGAGAATTATAGATTCTGATGTAAAATTATCTTTAAGGTTTCTTTATGATTGTATGTACAGAGCATGGAGAGCTATTAAGTTCATATTTAGAAATATCAAAAGAATTCACAAATCATACACAAGTATTATAAAGAGAATATGTGATATCAAGTTAAGACAATGAATATATTGTGCAGCTTACTTTCTTAATCTCCATTTTCAATAGGATAAATAATTTATTTTCACAAACATGAAGTGATGTAAAGTTTAATTGAGCTGATTGAAAATAAAGATATATATCCTAAATCATCAATAATAATGAATGAGGTTAGACTTTTTCGTGACAATTTATAAAGCTTTGACGAATCAATTACATTAATGATGGCCAAAGAAATGTAACCTGGTAAGTAAATTAATAATTTTAATATGCATTTGTTATTTCATACATATCAATCACCTATTAAATATATAATACTTAATTGTTTGTAGATGAATAATAAAAGATGTTTGGATCAAATGCATTAAATTTGTAAAAATGGGCAATTAAAATTCTTAGCCAAATAACTTCATCTTTAATTTGGATGTAAAAGAAATTGAAGTGTATTTGAACGAATTCATACAAAGAGACGAAATCATCTATAACATCAAAAGCTCAATGATGTTATATTTATTTGGTACAATTTCAATTTGAGGCATAAATATGATTGTATGACTTTTAATTATATTTAAATATTTCTATATATAAAAATGCATATTTTCTTATGATGATTCATATTAATTTTATAGATTTCAAACAAAAAAGATTCTATGATCTTTAGGATTACACAAATATAGAGATGATGGATTTTTGGGTGCTTGATGAAGAACCAGCTTCGGAGCTTATTTTGGAGAATTTAGAGACTGAAATTTATGCAGGAAATGTCATTCATGTTGTCGAAGAATTAAATATTAGTTGTACTAGAGAACCTCAAAATAAGTTTTCAATTGAATTAAGTTGTATAATTTGATATATATATATATATATATATATATGCAGATGATGATGTCTTAGATGATGTTGGAGATGATCGGGAAATAATTGGAAGTGGCGATATTAATGCATTTGGAGGGGAATGCTTTTATGAATAAGGATTTAGGAATATACTTTTTGATGCTTCAAATCTATCAGATAATATCTATAATTATTTCTATATGTATGTTTGAAGTTTGATTTGATATGAAATTATGAACAATTAATTTAGAGCTACTCAAACACTTTATATATCTTTTATTTTAAAAAGAGAACTTTTAATTATTTATGCGTATTTTTTATTCATAATTTTGTGTTATGTTTAATTTTATGTCATGCATACTTTCTATAATTCATCTGTTGTGGTCATATACATGTAAAAATGAGAATACTGATTTATGTTATGTTTAATGTATTATATCATTGAATTACACTTTGTTAAGGTATCTATTGAATTACATTATATTATATTTTACTTATAATCAATTATGTTATAATTATTATGATTGTACTCTTAATCATATCAATTTTGTCTCAGGATTGCTAGAATGCATCATGTTGCTTCTGTTGTAATAAGTTATGTTTGAATCTTATATAGGCTTTATTTAGGACGGTTTTCTTGCTGCTTCTTCAAGCAGCTTTTTAGTATAAAATTATTGTACAAAAAAGCTGCTTTAAGAAAAAGTAAGAAAGCTGTCCGAAACGAAGTTTTAATCCATTATGAAACTTTGCTTGAATTTGTTCTAGCCCAATTTGAATCGCGCTCGAACTTATGTGATAAAGTTCAAAAAGAGTTATAGATTTGTTCGAATATAGATCAAATATGGCTCAAATATGATTCAAGATCTATTCGAATACGGCTTAATTTTGTTATGAATTTTGCTCAAGTGTGATTTAAAAATGTATTCAATTATATACCATTGAAGGTGGTCTTTAAATAAATAATCAGAGATTAAAAACGGATATATTTTAATTCAAAATATGTTTTTAAATATATTTTTTTCTGAAAAATAAATAGGGAGTTCCTTCCACCGTTCTTTTTCCAGGCTACGCCGCTTTTCCCTCTCCGCCGTCCAAATTCTTCTTGCCCTCCCCTGCGATAAATTCTGCATCTCTCAAGGGTCTTGAAAAGAAGCCAGGAAGAGAACAAAGAGAAGAGAGACAGAGAGAGATGGAGAGCTCCGGATGCATGGGAATGATGGCAGTGGTAGCGATTTCGAGCAGCGTCGCCCTCTTCGCCGTCCAACTCCACAAGCGCCTCGCCTCCGATTTTATGAAGAAATTTGAAATTGAGCTAAGTATGGAGAACAATCCCTCTCTTTCTCTCTCTCTCGTCTTTCTTTCTTTTCTTCTCTTTCTCTTCTCCGCAAATTTTTTACCCCCCTGTTTCTTCCCAGACAAGATTCCTCCTTTAATGGATCTTTCCTCTATTTTTGTCAGAAAGCTTCAATCTTTTGGCTTGTCCCGCTTTATTTCCTCGTTTCTTTCCCGGATGCTATCTAAGTCATTTGAAAAAAATTGCAAATTGGATTTTGCTTTGAACTTTCAAGGCTCTGTTTCACTGGCTGCAAAGTTTGGCAAATGAAATGAAATAAAGAAAATAATGATTCATTATGTCTTCAAAATTATTGATTTTAGATTCAGAAATGTATCATAATTTCCTTCATCTCAAATTCTCATCACCCAATACTAGCCCTTGGGCTTTGCTTCTTTCCTTTTTTCTCTATATCTTTCTCTTTGCACATCCTCTGTCAAATAAAATGCATTTCCTTTCATGGAGCTAACCGCTCAACGAAACAAATACCCCTTTCTTCGGAAATTTTAGCATACTTTCGACTGTAAGTTTGCCATTTCGGTCCATTTTTTGCTATTTATGCATGCCATGGATAGAAGCTGGAGAAAAATTCTCATTTGGCTTTCTTCCTCGACTCTGTTCTATATGCTCTGTTTTCTGCACTCTGTTCTTTTCTCATTTTATCAAATTTGCAGGTGGGATGAAGATTAACAGAACAAAGAAGAAGGTGAGGTTCGCCGCCGACGTGATCGAGCCATCGACAGACAATAAGGAGTACCGTAAAAGGAGATCCGGCCGTGCGTTGGACGGGATCCCCCTCAGTCCAAATAGTTGTTGATTTGGTCTTTAAATTTGGAGAAATTATTTTGGGTGAGTCCGGACCATCCGGACTCCAATCAAAATTGACCACATCTTTTATATATATCATGTACAATTCTGCATAGATAATATGACATATTTTGATTGGAGTTCGGATGCAAGTTACGTCCGAATCACACGCAGAATAATTTCTCGTAAATTTGGGCTATTGTAAGTTGTAAAGATTGGGTGCTCTTTTGCATTTTATGTGTAAAAAAAATCATGTCATAATATAATAATGCAAAACAAATTTTAAAGTTTTCAAAATTTATATTGAGATTAATGCAACTCATAATATAATATATATCATCAATCTCAGTGAATTTTCAAAGTTCGTAGGCCCCCTTATGTTTTATTTTGCATTAAAATATCTTATGCAAATTTATTTCTTTTACATGTTATCGAAATTATTATGTGCGGAATTCGAATCGGATATATGAGTTTACATAATATGTACAAATTTATACTTGAACATAGTGTGTATCAAAATTGATACACACTGTGTACACTCATAATTCGGATGGTTCTTCTAGTCCGAACTCCGCACATAATAATTTATCTACATGTTGAGCTTTTTATGTTGTAATTTTATCATTATTCATTGTGATTGAAAACAAAAAATATGAGAATGCCGAGAGTGGTTTGCGGTGGTTGTAGCTAGTGTAAAAATAGCTGTGTAATTATTGTGTGGAAAAAATAAGTGGATATTTAAATATTTATTTATTTGAAAAGTTGGATAATAATTTTTATATAGTTATTACACTAATAAATTTTTTTATGAGAAACTATTTTCTTATAATCAAATTTGTTAGAGTAAGAATAAAACTTTTCTCGAACATTTTGAAAATTGTTTTATGATACTCAGAACAGCTTTCTAAAAATATATATATTTTACAATAGTTTTCTAAAATATTTTTTTTTCAAAATAATAAAATAAATAAAAGGCTGGTTGGGAGGTGCGGTTTTATGCTAAGTCATGGATTGTCATGGGAGAGCAAGTGAGCGCATTAACTAAGCCAAGATTAGATCGATGTAGTGGTGAGCGCTTGTGGGCCGAGTAGGGTGCCCCAAGTGAGGGTTTATTATTCGGTGTGGAGTGCAGAGGGCATCTGAAGACTAATAAAAAGGCTCCACATCACCTCATTGGTGGGTACCCAACTCGGTACTCACACTCAGTACTGCTGGATGTCCAGTGTTTAACTGAACGGTTCTCTCGTCCGGTGTCCGTACATAATAAAAGCTCCCAAGTGAGAGCCTTCATCTAGATTTGGTTAGATGAGGGGGTTATGGTTCTGTGATGTAAGCTTATGACTGAGATGGAGGCGAGCGACAAGCTATTTGTCGGATGGACCATCTTTGACTCACCTCACTTCGAGTGAACTAGCTGGTTGGTTATATGAGAGTCCAAAGGATCTTCTCTTAAAGGCAAGTGTCATCATGTCTTGATTATAACTCAAGGCTTGTTAAGACAACTGTGAAAGTATTTATACATGTAGACCAGACACAACTTCAATTTATGAAAACATAGGGCATAGATGTTTGTTTAGGGATGTCAATTTTTGACACGACCCGAACTCGACCGGGGAAAATCCGAGTTCGGGTCAACCCGAAACTGAAACGGGTCGGGTTCGGGTTGAACAAATCAATCCGTTTTAAAAATCGGGTCTGGTTCGGGTTGACCCAATAACCCGAAATTGACTCGAAAGTGACACGAAAACTCATATTTGACCCGAAAACCCGAGATTGACCCTTTTTTGACCCTAAAATCGAATATTGACCTGATTTTGATCCGAAAATTAGCAATTTTAGGTCAACTTTGGGTCATTCGTGTCGGGTCGGGTTGACCCGGACCCGAATCGGGTCGAGTTCGGGTCCGGAAACTTGATCCGTTTTTAAAACGGGGTCGGGTTCGGGTTGACCCGAACAGTGTCGGGTCAGTTTCAGGTTCGACCCGAACCCGACCCGCAGACCCAAATTGACACCCCTATGTTTGTTGGACATAACAGTAATATATGCTTTTAAAAATCTAAAACTATTATATAATAAAAATATAAACTAAATAAATTTAAAATACATACAGTCTAATTTATATAATAATTGAATTTGTAACAATATATACTATTTTTATAAAAAATATTTAAAATAAAACTTTTTATTAAAGGCATTTCTAGTAGTCTTTTATTTTAAATGAAATTTTACTAATCTTTGACTTTCCATAATTCCTCTATTTTATTAGCATTATTTCTCAATTCATTTTTTTATTATATTTTAATAGGCCAGCGATGCCGATCATATGTCTAACACGTATCAGCGCATTTCACATTTGAATATATCATAAAATACATATTTTAATATTATAAAATATCAATATATTATAGATTCAACACTACAATCTTTTAGTTTGATATATATTTAAAATTTTATTATTAAATAAACATGATTAAGATTTTTCAAACACTAATATCACCTCATAAGTGCTGGTGGGCCCACAATACTCCAATGATTAAGCTTGGGTGATATTCTCATAGCAATGATCAAGAGAACCCTTTATTTCATATATCTAATTAATCATTGCTAGTGGAATATTCATAAACAACCCTCCACTTGGGATTCAAAATCCCCAAATATTTTGTTTTAACAAAGATCAAATCTCATACAAAACAAAAGGAAAAATATTTTAATAGTGAAGTCTATATATTTAGGTTTTATTTGGGATGTTTTTCTTTCTGTTTCTTAAAGTAAATTTTTAATACAAAAATTAAAAATTTTTAAATAAAAAAAAAATTGTTTTAAGAAGCAATAAGAAAGCCGTCCCAAATGAAGGTTTTATTTGGACGTCTTTCTTATTGCTTTTTAAAAGGAAGTTTTAGTAAAAAAAAGTAAAACTTTTGTACGAAAGCTCTGTTTTAAGAAGCAATAAAAAAGACATCTCAAACGAAGCTGAAGTCTTTGTAATGAACATGATAATACTTTATCTAGTCATGATTCATGTGATGTTATGTGAAGAAGAAAGACAATTTGCATAGTTCTAACTTGTGATTATTTTATTGGTCAAGGTTCATAAGTCCATATCTATCATATATTATAGTTGCAAGGTTCCTTTTGAGTATTCAGCTTTATCTATATGCTTGGAGTTGTTTATTAATTAAGCAACATGATTAGTTGGGCCTCTTCTTTCATTGCTCGAGCTTTGACAGATGAGATGATATTATGGAATGCATTATATTAGTGTTTTATGTGTAATTATGTAATTGATAAATGTTTTTTTAAGAAGTAATGAAAAAATCATATTTAGATATTTGTTTTTGGTTTAATAGGTTAATAAAGAAGATTAGAGAATATATAGTTGGTAAAAGAAAGCTTAATGTTAGTAATTTTTATAAGCAAATTATCATATAAAATAAATAAAAGGAATTATAAAAAATAAGAGAATATCAAAGAAAAAATTTGATTAAAATTTTATTCAAAATTATTTAAAGGACCATGCAAATTTTAATTTTATGAAATTTATAAGTAAAATGACTAATTAGTCATGATTATTCTAAAAGACAATGAAAATGAGATTTAATGAGCATTTGGGCCTCAATCTAGCAAATTGAATTGAATTAGGACAAATTAAAGCCCCTCTATAGGAGCAATTATTACGTCAGGTCACCTGAAGCGTCCAGAGACCAATAAACACGTACCACGTCACCTAAAACTCGGTATTGAGCACTTGGTAATTGGTATTGCTCGGTATACGTCAAGATTTTCGGTTTTTTGTCCGGACGTAATAATTACTCCCTCTATAGAGGGAGTAATTATTACGTTTGGTGTCCGGATTCGTCCGGAGGCGAATTCGGATGCGTCACGTCACCCCGACCCCAGTGCATCCGGGTGACGTGGCGCCTCCGGATTTGCCTCCGGACGGTCCGGACACCACACATAATAATTTGCCCTTTATAGGGGGGTGGGGCGTTATTTATGCCATCCCCAACTCCCACCTCAGATGTCTGGTGGCTTCCTCTCATTATAAGCAATTGAGATTTTGGTTTCGTTTGGGACAACTTTTTAATTGCTTCTCAAAGCAACTTTTTAGTATGAAAATTTTAATTTTCTTACTAAAAAACTGTTTTAAGGAGTAAAAAAATCATCCCAAATAAAGCCTCAGACTCGTATCTCCATTAAAAAACTCAATTTTTGAACCACTTTCATGATTAGGTATATACTAGGCAAAGTTTTCGGAATCTGAGCCCACACTATGCAAGTTTTCACTATTGAAAAATATTTTGAGATTAAATATGAAAAAAGCTTAAACACACTAAAATACAAATCTTTTGTGAAATAAAAATCTAAGTAAATATACCCTCTTCAAGAAAAATTGTGTCATTATTAGAAGATTATCACTAAATAATAATTATTTCAGTCAGATGCTTAGCTATCGACAATATAATTTATCTTGAGAATAAGGGGTCTTACAGGGTATGACCTTAATCTTTATACATCTTCTTAGGTTGAGATCTTAACAAATAACTTGATTTTCATTAATCAATAAATGTATTAAAATCCTTATTGTAAAGACTAAGATTATCAATGGAAGATGAAATACAAAATGGTTTCATTTGGTTCGGCTTTATTACTATTTTTAAGGTAAATTTTTAGTACAAAATTTATTTAAACTAAAAATTTTTGTACTAAAAAGTTGCTTTAGAAAGCAATAAAAAATTGTCTCAAATGAAACATTAATCTAAGGCTTCGTTTGGGACAGCTTTTTTACTGCTTTCTAAAACGGAGTTTTAGTACAAAATTTTTTATTTTTGTACTAAAACTCCGTTTTAGAAAGCAATAAAAAAGCCGTCCCAAACGAAGCCTAAGACTTCATTTGGGATGGCTTTCTTACTACTTCTTAAAACAGCTTTTTATTATAGAATTTTAATTTTTGTACTAAGAAGCTGTTATAAGAAACAGTAAAAAAATTGTCCCAAATAAAACCTAAATATTAATAATCAAATCTCTCAAAAAGTGATCAAGAAAACACAGAACAACTCAATCATAGAGAACTACATAAAATTCATTTTATTACAAGGGACAAAGAAGAGGCATGTGTACTCTTATTATCTTTATTACTAAAGGAATCCTATGACCTTTCCTTCTTAGTGGAAATAGTCAATATAATTATGCATCATTATGTTGCCTTGTTTCCTTGTGCTCACTTGATCTTGTGTTGAAAGTGAAGGAGCTTTATTTCCTTTATATTTGGTCAACTAATGATGTTTATGTTGCAAAAACTGGTAGATAAGATAATGCAAGCTTGTTTACCTCATGCAGTTTATGAAATATTAAAGAAAATCTCATAAAATGGTGATATGAATTGGTTGCATACTTGCATATATTGGAAAACATCAACAAAAATTGTGTGAAGGTTGCCAATATATTAAATCAGATAATGTCCCTTGTGATCATTCATAAACCATGAATGAGGAGCCTTAGAAGCTCATTCACTCAAAAGTTTTGGATGTTTTTTATAATTTCTCTCACTTGCTTATGTATATTTCTTTGCATTCTTTGTGTTGGATTTAAATTTGTCCGTCTGTGATACCTGACATCACTAGAAGGTGAGCTTTAAAGGTGTAACCTGAGAATCTACGTTACAATGGAGAGAAAGATAGGAGAAAAGTTTGTAGGAAATAATTTACTAGCTTGAATATCTACAGTAAAAATGTGATAATATTAAAAATATTTCTCTCCGCCCTTTATTTATAGGAATACGAGGGCTTAAAAAAGTACTACATCAATAAAAAAATACATGAATTGAAGTATCTTAGTAAAAACTATTTTAGACATGTGTCACTTCTTAACTAGATGGATGATTGATTTTTTTCTTTTTAATCTTGCTTTTCTGTCTCAGGATGAGTTCAATGGTGTGTTGAATGCATAAGGGCAAATAGACATGGGCAAGTCTATGACAAGTGATAAATTTGGAGGGGGTTGTAACTGGCAAGTGTCTGAAAGCCATCGATGACCTATGTTGGAGCATTGGATTGCCTAGGAGAGGGAGCCCAGCAAGATTGAGTTATGGGGATGATAAGTTCTGAGTTCATTTGACTATGATGAGACAAAATGAAACCAAAGTACTTCCTTGTAGCTAAAAGGATAAGCATAGTTGAGAACATGTAATCATAGATAATAGTGAGTGGCTTTGGTGGCTATCCCTTATTAGAGGGGTAGTGATGAGTTAATTAGTCTGTGAGAATCATTGACTATCCTTGTGAGTGGCGATTCTCTTGTGGGTCTACGAGATACGAATCTATCTACTATAACCCACCGATTATATATTGAATATCTAAAAAGACATATATGAGTATTATTGCATACTAGAAAATTCGCGGTGGTAGAGAGATAAAGAGCTTAATGTCTTAGCTTCAAACAAAGATCTAGCACACATACAAATAAAGAGATAGGGGCATGAGAGTCATAAGAGGTACCATAATTTTTATGTGGGAAACCCTAAAAAGGGATAAAAATCATGGGGCCTAGCCTAGTTGAAATGAATCCACTAGTTTTTATAAGTTGATTACATAGTACATTATATGATGGGAGTTGGAAATATAAAATGATATGAGAGTAATTCTCAAGAGATTGTTGGCCTATTAGTTTAGTTGGTAGAATTGTAGTTGGCAGGAGATGGAGGTCGGAGAGGTCATAGTCAATGCACGATAGAGGCCGATGGGACTATAGTTAGAGGGTGATGGAGGCCGGAAGGACCATAGTTCACAGGTGAAGGATGCTTAAGAAATTATAGTCAACAGGATATGGAGGTTGGTAGGGATTGTAATCGGCGGGGGACAGTGGTTGGACGGAGCATAGTCGGCGGGCAATGGTGGTCAGAGATACCATAATTAGCGAGCGATGGAGGCCATAGAGACCATAGATGAAGGGTGACCGAAGCTGGAGGGACCGTAGTTGGTGGGCAACGATGGTCAGACAGACGATAATTGGCGGGCAACTGTGGTCCGAGGGACTGTAGTCGGCAGGCGATGGTCGTCTAAGGGACTGTAGTTGATGGGCGACGGTGGTCATAGTGGCCACAGTGGCGGGTGGCGATGGTCTGATGATGGTCAAGCAAATGTTTTGTGAACGGGAGGTGGTCTGGCGACAGTCAGCAGACGGGCAGAGGTCCTGTGGCGATCAACAGATGGGTTGAGGTCCGATGGAGATCGGTAGTCGACGGTGGTCTGACAAAGGTCATCATATAGGTAATGGTCCGACAACTATCAGCAAACAGGTGGTGATTCGACAATAGTCGGTGATCGAGTAGTGGACCAGCGGAAGTTCACCAATGGTAGTGCTTGGGTAGACTCTAGTATCCTTAAAATCTCAGGGTTCTCTTCCATCTCGGGCCAAAGATTCCAAGCCCCCTTTATGTGGGAAGTGAGGATCTATTTATAGATTTTTAGAGTGGCATGCCCAAAAAATATGGAGAAGATTTATAAAAAATTTGAAGTGCTACATCGGACAACCCATATTGATCCCCTAGATTATAGATTGTTGACAAGCACTTATGTGTCCTAATGATGTCAAAATTAAATGATCCTAAGCTCATTGGATTCATCTCGTCAAGACGCTAGATTTGACTATATGCATGCTATATTTGTATATCATTTGATAATCCAATTTATGCTTTGAACTTCTTAAATGTGCTTCAGTCCTTGATTTGGACCCCATTTAAGCTCATATTGGGCCGATTTTGATGTTGTTGGGTTCATCTCTTCGAAACATTCAATCTGACAATAAGTTTACTGAAATCAAAGTTTGGATGGTCACAAATTTAATTTTGAAAGCTTTCAATTTGGATATGCCTCGAGATTCATGTTCGATCAAGGTGATTTTTTGATGACGCATCAAAGTATATATGTTATTTGTCTCTCCCATTGCTTTGTACTGCTTTTTTCTAAGCTTTAGTGCCTGAACCCAATTTCTAAATGTTGGCCTACTAATCTCAATTAGGAGTTAAATGAGCCTTTGAAGATAAATAGCTAAATTAGAAGGTCAATCAGTAAAGCAACCGTATGGAATAGCTCTTCAAGCACAAGAGGCGTTTGTTGGAATTTTACAAGTACTAATTTGTAGCAATTGCAAGGTTTCTATTAGAGTAGAATTCAACATGGAACTATTTTGTTGGTATTTAATTAATTCCAGTAACTGTTCCTTCAGGACAAGCCTTATATGTTTCGGGGAAGCAAAAACATGTGAGCTAAACAATGCCGATTTGTCTTCTACAACTCCATAAATGTTGAAGTAATGATGTTATGATAATAACAACAACATTCATTTAAAGAAATAAAGAAAGAAACTTAAGCAGTCCAATAGCTGGCTATGTTGAGCTCATCAAATTCCAAAATAAAAGAAATAGATTCCTTTAGCCTTTCTATTCAATGATACAAGCTCACTTTCTATGATGCAACAAGTTCAAAAATATTATTACTTACAAAGTTTTTTGAGATTATCTACACATAGAACAACTCACTTAAATTTTGAACAATTTTTTTGGGAACATAAATTTAGAAGATTGTCTACTGATTTAGGTTTCATATCGGTCAACTTTTTTACTGTTTTTTAAAATAACTTTTTAAAATAAAATTTTTATTAAAAGCAATGACAAAATAGTTGTCAAAAGCTATCCCAAACGAAGTCTAAGTTGAACACACAAACAACGAAGCCTAAGTTGAACACGCAAGCAAAATAAATAAATAACATATATGACTCTTTAGTTAACTTTTCTTTTTTACTTCTTATAATTTTAATGTGATGCATATTAATATTTTAAAATAATATATTTATTTTTCATTCTTCTTTTTTCTACTCTTTTTCCTCTTAATCTTGAAAGATCAAACTAAGGACGAAAAGTTTTGTATAAAGTTTAAATAATTATACAAATTATAATAGATTATTTCATAGCATATGATTGATCAAAAAAAAAATATAGATATTATAATAAGGGTAGTTGTTTCCTACTAGAAAATTCGAGTAGAAATGGAGTTTAACTATCTTACTTTATATGAAGATTCGACACACACCCAGATAAAAAAAGTGTTGTAAATGTCACTAGAGTTTTTACGTGGAATCTGAAAAAATAAATACTATAACGTTCAATTTAGTTAAAATGATTATGCTAATATATATAATTAATTACAAAAAATGCCCCATTATTAGGCAAGAAATTAATACAATGTAATTTACACTAATGGTATAGGATTAATTATACAGTGAAAGATATAAAAGCCTTGTGGCATTGATGCTGCATTTAGGAGATCATTTGTTATTTGTTTTATTATTCTCATTTAAAGAGAGGAGACTAGAGACTAAGAAATCTAATATATAAGTCATGGCATTGACTTCATGAGTCATATAGGAAAAAGGGTGCATTGATGTTTGTGGAGGCTACAAGTGACAAAGTCATTGTGCGTCAGTATTAGTGTTAATGGCATGCATTGGTCTAATAAGCATTGGCCATGTATCAATATTATTGATAACGACATGTGACAAAGTTGAAGGGTGTCAGTGTATTCTGGAAATAATTGTTAGGGAGGTTGTAACTAGGCAATAATGTTGGGGAGATTATAGTTGACCAATGGAGACCAAATGATCATAGTGAAATCATAGCTATTTGAGGATCATAGTCGAGCGACAATTGCCAAAGAAATGTAATCATGTGATGATAATTAAAGGATTGCAATCGAGCAATGATGGCCATAACACCATAGTTAGGCAGCTATAATCGAGAAATCTTAGTCAAAAGATGATGGTCAAAAAACTATAATCAAATAATGGTTGAAGGGCCTTAGTCAAGTGATGGTGGTTAAATGACCATAGTCAGGTGACGTTGGTCAGAAGATCATAGTTGGCTAAGATGGTCGATAGTTTGATCATGGTTGTTGAGATTCCATAGTTAGGCAACAATGATCAATAGACTGTTAATATGCAACGATAATTAGAAGATTATAGTCAGGAAATGATGGTCAAAGGATCAAAGTTGGCTAACAATGGTCGAGAGATTGTAAGAGGCTGTGGTAGTCAGAGGTTTGTCATTAGGAAATGTTGCATAATTAGGAAATGGTGGTTGGGAGACTAGAATCAGTTGATGATGATCGAAGGCCAATAATCAAACAATCGAAGGATTCTAATCAGACAATAGTAACTGAAGGATCTTAGTTGAGCAATGGTGGTGTTGGATAGTGTTGTTTAAACAATGATGATGGTGATCTGATGAGGTATTAATATGGAACGTTTCTAATAGTTATGGCTAGATGACATTAATCCAATGGGGGTGCTCAAGCAATGGTGATTTGATGGTGTTGTTCAATTGATAATGCTTAGACTGTGGCAATCTGAGAGCTTTGGTATACAACAAATATTTCTTGCCAATTCGGCAACTTGGTGCTCATCACATGTAGGACTCCACTATCAATCACTCGCTCCATTACCGGGCAACTATCCCCTCATCCAAACTCGGCTAGGGGAAAAAACCCACTCAAAAAGCCCTTAGTTAGCCCTACTATGATTGACCGACCACTAAGCCAATCTTGTATGCAATCCTATATTTCTTACTTGCTCATTTAGGAAGTCTGATGCTCAGCATAGGTCACAAAAAACTACCAGAGCACTCAAGCATTTCTTACTTGGAACTTGCTCGTAAATATTCTCCTTATTATTTAGCATTACCAAGCTCACCCACACTATGGTACTCGCCTACCACACATTTAGCATTACTGAGCTCACCTAAACACAGATGACGAAACTCTACAACCCTTAGTCTCCCTCAACTAATCAGTGGGTGACACATGTCTATAGCATTATATATATAGACTATGTAGCATTATCCCTTTTTAATTTTTCTCTTTATATAGTCTTTCTCGTAATCCCCATGACCCTATAAATAATAAGTCATGTAAAACAATTTAGAATGACTGCTTTTTCTTGCTTCCAATTGTGAAAACTCTGTCAATTTAAAAGCTATAATTCTTTGAGTATCTTTTAGATTTTCTCCCACTCTTCAATTCCCTTGTTTATTCTCCATGCTTGTCAATGTTCTTAGCCACTTGCTTACTGTCTGTCATTAAGGTCTGATATCATCTACTAACAGGTTCATATCTAACATATCTGAAATATTGACTTATACAACCGGTGATAGTTACTGCCGCACTTAATAAGTGGAGAATATTTTCCCAAAAAAAAAAAAAGGGGAGAATAATCCTTGAAAGTAACAAGGCTCAGATTTTATTTCAGATCAGAAGATTTTGGTTCCGTTTTGCACAGAATTTTTATTATTTATTAAAACAAGTTTTTTACTATAAAAATTTTTATTTTAAAAAAAATTATATTAAAAAGCTACTTTAAAAAATTAAAAAAAAGTTATCTCAAGCAAAATCTTAGCCGACTTAAATAGGGTGTCAATAAATGATCTGATTCGATAATTTGATTTTTATTTGAATTAAAAATTTTATGTTTTATTTGTGATAGCTTTCTTACTTTTTTGCTAAAACGGCTTTCTAATAAAAAAATAAAGTTATTTTAGAAAGCAGCAAAAAAATGGTCGCAAACGAAATCTTAGATTTGGATTGATGTGTTTCATAAATAGGTAGGGTTCGGGTCTAGAATTCTGATTTGTTTAATTGGCAAGTTGGGTTCAGGTCATCCGATGAACTCGATTTCTCATTGTTTTTAACAAATTTCTATGATGCGAAGCTGCTTTTTTAAGTGATTTTCAAAAAGTTACTTTCTCACAACAACCCTTTAACTGAGACATATACGTCCATAATCTATAATAAAAAATATTTAAGCAAAATAGTAAAAAAAAATCTAGAGAAATTACCAAAGATCATCAAAGCTTGACCACAAATAGGGCTGCAAACGAACCGAGCCGAGCCGAGTATGTGAGTGTTCATGTTTGTGTTTGTTTAACATTAGCTTGTTCATGTTTGGTTCATGTTTGATTCGAGCTTTATTATTTGTGTTCATGTTTGGTTCGTTTAATTTAAGGGTGTTCATGTTTGGTTCATGTTTGGTTCATGTTCGTTTGTTTAGTGCTTATCGAGCTTTAAACAAGCTATGTTCGTGAACATATTTTGCAAACAATTTATTGAACATGCAAATCTTAAATTTGTTCATGAACATCCTAAACAAACAACCTAACAAATATGAAATGTTTCTTATTCATGAAAGTTTTTATATTATGTATATTTATCAATTTTATAATAACATATTATTTAAATTTTTATCGAACCCTAATCGAGCTTGTTCATGAACATCAACTGATCTTGTTCGCGAACATAAACGAGCTGAACGCATTAGTGTTCAAGCTTGTTTATTTAAGAATCGAGTATTTAAAATATTGTTCAAGTTTGTTTGTTAGTTAATTAAACGATCACGAACGAGCTTTAATCGAACCGAACAACGAGTAGTTCGTCAAACGTTTGGTTCGCTTGCAGCCCTAACCACAAATCATAAAAAATAAGTAATTGGTCAAACCACTGAATATATATAATTTGCATATAAAAAAATAAATAAATAATAATAATATATAATTATGTATTATGAGTAAATTTAGGATTAAAATTTTATTTGGGACGATTTTTTTATTATTTTTTAAACTAATTTTTAGTAAAAAAAATTAAAAATTTTATCTAAAAAGTTGTCTAAAAGTCAATTCAATACCGAGTAGTTTTCAGCTACCATTAATGTATTAAATTCCTGACGCTCAAAACTGTTTGATTTTGCTTTGATTTTCGGCAACCTCATTCATTATGGCCTCTTTGAAAGATTTGAACAAACAAACAACTTTTAATGTGAATGCTTACATATTTTTCCACATATGATTCAAGCTGTACATGTGGCTTGTTTTTTAATTAATCTGTGGATATTATTGAGAATGAGATCTTTAATTCTTTCTAATGTCAATTCAAGCACAATTAAGGGAGAAGATGAATCAGAAGACTAGTTGTGTCATCCTTATATTGTGGAATTTAAATTGCTTTTCTGCTTGGTGCCAGCTAGTTTTGATGAAGATTTTAAAATTAGTCGTCAAAGTTTAAGGTTAACGTATCATTTGGAATTGTTTTTTTACTGTTTCTTAAAGTAATTTTATAGTACAAAATTTTAATTTTTATACTAAAAAATTGCTTTAAGAAACAATAAGAAAGTCGTCCCAAATGAAGCCTGAATTCCTTAATTCTGCGTCATATTAGTATTTCGGTATTAATATATATATGCTAATGAGCTTCAATCATACACATGAAACATATTTAAAAACTTTTGAACATTAATTGAGAGACCAAATAGTTTGTATATATTGTGTGTTCATAGTCAAGTAAAGCCGCTCGATAAGACAATCTAATGAGCCAAATATTATTTGATTATGGCATCATTAAGGCAATCGGATATTTGATAAATGATTTATGATCAAGGAGATCAATATGGATCATACAACGAATTTTTTTGGATTATGATCAAATTTACTAAAATGCCTCTTTCAAAAAGGCTATATAGATGACATGACCTCATTTTCTACATGGAGTGGATGTTCAAGAGCTAAAAGAGCTAAAGAACTCTATAGCAATTTCTATCGATCACCACCGACGACCACCATCGACAATCGTCGCCACAATCCCAAGACTAATTTCATTTGGCTATTGATTTATCACTATTAAGATATAACTCTATTATTGGATTTTAACTATCCCCTTAGGACACCAAATTTATATATTCCCTAAAACGGGAATCATATAACTATATTCAATTGCATATAATCTCTGTTACAACTCGAACTCACCAGTTTATGTTTTTTATGATAATAAATATTATGGCTCACATGCTCACATTCTGTTATCTACTTATATTTGTAATGTATTTTTGTTTGTATGTATAATAATATTTTAGGAACATCATGCACCATCCAACGAAGATGCAAAGCCAAAAATTGGGTAGAATAGGTTATGCTATAAAGATATTCGTAATATTCATTGATGTATTTTTTATTTCTTAAGTCAAGTCCTGTAAGGGTGAATGCTTGCTTGGTGACCATGCACACAGATATTCAAGGGGAGTGAGATTGAGTCAAAATGAGAAGTTTAATTTTTGAACTAATCGTACTGCACGATCAACTCATCTAACTAATCGTCCAGGACGATCAGTTATGATCATGAAAAATAGTCGTCAATCATAATTTAGACAAGATTTTGAATTTCATATTTTATTCTAATTGTCTAGGATGATGTACATCATATTGGATGATTTATGACAATCATGCCTAAATTTATCATGTGATTAGGAGATTAATTATGGTTAATTTATTCAATCCGATCATTCAAAATGATCAGTAAAGATCGTACTTGACAACTCGAGAGGTATATGGGACGATACTTGATCGTCCTAAATGAAATATCATAATTTTTCTTCTAATCATCCATGACGATCCCTAACATCATAATGGAGGATCTGTACAAATTTGAACAGATCGTATTGGACTATCCGGAGATCATCCAGGACTAGCAGGTCAAATTCTACACATCGTAATGGATGTTCCAGAGATCGTTTAGGATGATATTTAGCGGTAGAATTGAGTTTTTAGGATTTTCCAAAGCCATCTATTTAAGCATATCATACTGGACGATCCGACGATCATACTGGATGAGATTTGTCGCTAGAATTATGTTTTTAGAATTTTTGAAGCCCTCTATTTAAGCTTTTTCCAAAGACATTGTAAGTGTCTTTGGCATGCATTGAGTTATTTTTCTTTTAGAGAAAACTTGAAGAGAGCATTGAAAGGGAGAGAGGAAAGGGTGGAGTTTGAGAGGGAGAAGATCCTTGAGGGTTTTAAGTGAGTGTGGAGGTGGTTTCACACTATTGCTCAGGCAAGCTTGCATCTTAGTACCATCGGATTCAAGGTTTATCTTAAGGGACGTTTTGGAAAGAAGAAGATCTCTTTGACATCAAAGATACCAGCTACTCCATCGTACTAGGGAAGATGAAAGTGATTCAAGATTCTCTACATAACCATGAGGGTAAAAAGGAGTCCATGTTCTCTCCCTCACCAGGAGGGTGAAAAGGAGTCAATGTTCTCTTCCTGTGAAAGGAGTACGGTTCTTTGCTGCACTGGGTTGGTGGAAAAGACTTTGTAAGGGCTTCTCTCTGTACTGCATGGGAAAAAAGAGAAACACTAAAAGGTTTTAGTGCAATACTAAGAGGGTGCCTCCGATGAGTGGACATTGGTCAGATTGGACCGAACCACTATAAATCTGGTGTGTTTTTTTCTTTTATTATTTTCGTAATTATTTTTCTTACAATTAACAACGTGGGTGAAAACGTTGATTTTTCTTTTTATTGTGAATTTAATTTATTTTTGTATCAAGTTATGAAAAGAATTTTTTTCTTTTTTATTAAAGAATTTTTTAAATACCAATTCGATCACCCCCCTCTTAGTTACCCTCGAGACTAGTTCTTTAGAGTTTCACAACCCTCACGACCTTTCAATCTCATCTTTCTAAATTGTGAGGAAGAGAATATTCTTATATTTCTTAATATATAGTGGACTGGGCCATGTTTCATGGTTTTTCTAATTCTTTTATTTTTTGCAAAAAAAAAATTCTAATATCTTACAACTTTATTATATGCATAATAGCTTCTTAATTAAAAGCTAAGATCTAAAACACATACTCTATCTTTGAAAATTTTATAACACTTAATATTAATAATAAGCATATATAAAGTTTTTACCATGAAATGTTATTATTAGTACCTCTATTTTATGAAATCAAAAGTTTTGTGAAGGCATAATTGATTGAAGATTAGAAAACGGTGACCAATATCACCTAACTATCCTCAATCCCTTGTCATGACTCTATGGTATCCCAATCATTATAAGTAGACTATGATTCTGTAATCACCGTCGCCCAAATATGATATTCTGACCCCCATTTCTCGACAACAGTCATCTAACACATGTTGCATGAATATGATCATTTAACCCTTAAAGCCTGACTATTATCCTATAAACATTATCTCCATACTATGGTCTCATGATCATCATTGCTCAACTTTTGTTTAACGACCATACTCACAAAACTACCATCAACTTATCATCAATATTCGACTACTATTTGGCCTCCAATTGTCGTCGCCTAACTACGATCTCTCAACCAACTCATAGACTACAGTCCTATCACCACTATGGATCGACTACAATCCCTTAACTATTATCACCTGATTATGATCTTCCAACCACCATCATTTAATTATGGTCCTATAACTATGATCTCTTAACCATTGTCGTCTAACTATGATTTATAAAACACCATTACTCGACTATGGTCCTCCAACAACTATTGCTTGATTATGATCCTCTGACTCATATCGCCAGTATATTGTCCCCCAACCCCTCATTATTACTTAACTATGTCAAGCACCATTACTCGACTATGGTCCTCCAACAACTATTGCTTGATTATGATCCTCTGACTCATATCGCCAGTATATTGTCCCCCAACCCCTCATTATTACTTAACTATGATTTGCATACTGCTATGGATCAAATATGAGAATTTGATCATTATCACATGACTATGATTCTCTGACAATGTCACTCGATTATACTTTCCTGGCCATCATCACCCAACTACAATCCTTTGCATAATTTCCTACTTATGATTTATTGACAACTGTCACTTTGTTATAATCTTCTAACAATCGTAGCACAACTACAATCCTCTGACCACCATGACCACAGTTCTCAAAAAACTATCATCTAACTATGATCATTTGACCACCATTGCCCAAATATAATCTCCCAACCACATTCATCTTACTATAGTCCTTCAACCACAATCAAATGACTATAATCCTCCAACCACTATTACTCGTCTATAATCATCTAACTACAATCACTTAATTATGATCATCTGACCACCATCACTCAATTACAATCCCTTCTCCACTCTTTGACTATTATAATCCTCTGATCATGGCTATCTAATCGATGTCACTTCATTACAATCTCATGATCGTTGTCATCCAATTAGAACAAAGGTCGTTGACTATGTCTCCCATCATCACCAACTTTGTTAATGCATGCCATGACTTATAAGGTCATTACAGATTGTTAACAACAAATCTAACTCCTTATATTAGTATTAAGATTTAAGCTGGATTTTTTTTTAGGTCTCTATTCTCCACTCCACAAAGGAGAACTAACACATAAATGACAAACAATCTCTTAAAGATAATTCTCATGTCACATAGCTCTTTTAATTTCCATCATAGAATATATTCTATGCACCTTATATTAGCTATATTGTATTAACACATACCATAATTATGAGCAAGGCATCATTTCTGAACAATGACATACATCAATGGAATTAATTTAACTAAGTTAAGCCTAGTGGTGTTCATTGCGACCCTCTTTTATCTTATATGTCAATGATCTTCACATTAAAATCTTAAAATTTCTCTTTTTTTCAACGTTGTGAATTTTTTGAAATGCAACAAAAAAAAATTTTAATTGCTCTTCATAACTCTTATTAAGAGAAATAAAGATTAAATAAGGATTTTATATGTTGCATCCCGGAGTATTCGCGGCAGTAGAGAAATATATAATTTAATGTCTTAGAATTGTACGAAGATCCAGCACACAATCAGATAAGTGAGAGGGTGTAGCATTCATAAGAGACACCAGAGTTTTTACGTGGAAAACCCTTGAAAAGGGGGGAAAACCACGGGGTCTGGCTCAATTTGAATGAATCCACTAGTATTTGCAGTCGATTACAAATGAGGCCCTTCTTAGGGATAAGGCCTTGGCTTGATGTTAGAAATGTACATCATATAGAGCGCATTACATGGTGGGGGTTACAATATAGACATATTTGTTTGGTCAGCACGACCATAGTCGATAGGATGGAGACTGGAAAGACTGTTGTCTTGTGATGGAGGTTGGAAGGATCATAGTAGGCGATGGAGGTCAGAAGGACTGTTGTCGGCTGGAGACAGAGGTTAGAAAGATCATAGTTGGTAAGAGACTGGGGTTAGAAAGACCATTGTAGTAGGACGGTACTCTGGTAGAACTCTGGGCATCAAGTGGTGGTCAGGCAGAAAATTGATGTCAGGCGGTGGTCTGGCGGAGGTGAGGGCCTCAAGTGGTGGTCGGCGGAAAAATGATGTTAGGCGGTGGTCTAGCGGAGTTCAGGGCCTCAAGTGGTGTTCCGGTGGAACAACGACGTCAAGTGATGGTCCGATGGAGGTCAAGGCCTCAAGTGGTGGTCTAGCAGAGCAACGACATCAGGCGGTGGTCAGTTGGAGGTGAGGACCTCCAGTGGTGGTCCTGTAGAGCAACGATGTCAGGCGGTGGTCCGGCGGAGATGAGGGCCTCAAGTGGTGTTCAGGCGGAATAACGTCGTCAGGCGATGGTCTGGTGGAGGTGAGGGCCTCAAGTGGTGGTCCGGTGAAGGTGAGGGCCTCAAGTGGTGGTCCGACGAAGCTCTAGTGGAGGTGAGGGCCTCAAGTGATGGTTCGGCAGAGCAACGATGTCAGGCGGTGGTCTGACGGAGGTGAGGCCTCAAGTGATGGTCCGGCGGAGCAACTGTCACGACCCGACCCGAGACGAGACGGATCCCGCCCGCGCCGGATCGCGACGGGGAAAAGCTAACCAGGATCTGGCTTTGGATTAGGTTACTGAACTGATCTTCCAAATCCTTAACTCAACAGAAGCACACAGAACAACAGAGCTACTAAAAACATCAAATGCAGCGGAACAAAACATCTATCTTTTCATTTCCTCAAAATAATCATCTACAGAACAGTACATGGCTTTCAACAGAAAGAAAGACAGAACAGGAAAGCCATGACTGTACAAAAATCAAAAGTACAAAAGTACCTAATCTGATCAGACTCTGAAATCTAATCCTGGACCTCCTTGCCCTTCCCAGAACCTGAAAACCACCAGAAAGCAAGGGTGAGCTCAACAGCTCAGCAAAGCAACAAACCACCAATCTAAATCCTCAGAAAACAAAACCAAACTTATCAGACAGAAATCAGATCAGAAGTCGGAACAGAATCGGAATTCAAAACTTACGGACAGATATCAAATCACATCAGAGTCGTACAGATCGTATCAGAACAGAACAAATCAACAGAGTCAGAATCAGAAATCAGAATCGTACGGATCATATCATGTCATAATCACAATTTCGTACAGAACAGAACAGATACAGAAAATAGTACAGATACATATAGCTAAATGCCCTGACACTGACGGAATCTCTACGGATTCCGGCCCCTTATGCCTCCCTTCCCAGACACTGACTGAATCTCATAGGATCCAGGCCCCTTATGTCTCCCTTTGTGCTCACGGCACCAAAACAGATGTGCTTATAGCACCAAAACAGAATTCATCGGATCCGGAACAGAACAGATATCAGATTTCAGATTGAGCTCATTTCAGATTTCCCGTTTCACTAACTGAATCTCATAGGATTCAGGCCCCTTATAACTCCCTTTTTATAGCTTATACACATAGCATTTCAATTCAGAAGAAATCCGGACAATTCAGAAATTACCCAAAAATCGGGCAGCACAACGGCAGTATACGGAATTTACACAAAAATTCCTGCAAAGAAAATTTACCGAATTCGCACAGAATACAGATATCAACATTTCAGAACCTTTATTCTACTGCACAGATAAATTCCAATTTCACAGAAAAATCCGGTCGACTAAAAACACAGTCGAATCAAAAATACCCGGACGAAAATCTTCAGAAAATAACCAAAATGTGCACACTCGGCACGTCAACAATATACAGAAAGTTACGCGGTAAAAACTGAACCGATCAAAAGATACGGACGAAAATCGCTAACGGAAACAAAATCCGGACAGAATATACCGCCAAACACGACGGTTCTGAAAATTTAGAAAGTCGGATTGTGCCTTACCTCGTGCACAGCAATTTCCTCAACAGTCTCCTCGGACGAAAACAGCTCGGCGTCGCCCGAAAATCCGCTTTTCCACTTTTTCCTTCGTTTTTCTCTCTCCTCAGCTTTTTCTCTCTCTTCAAAATATCTCAATTCTATATATATCCAGACTGATCGTCCCGGACGATCGAGCTTCGTACCGGACGATCCATGAAGAGAGGAATTCCGTCCAGACGAAAAATGACATATCGTCCCTAGCGAAGGGTTCACGGGAGAATTTTCGTCCAGACGATCCAATTTTCGTCCCGACGAACCATACAGCCAAACATGATTTTCTGCACAACCTGTACCGATCGTCCCGGACGATCCATCTTCGTCCCGGACGAACCTGGAGCAAAAACTGATATTACAATCTCCCCAACTTAAAAAAAAATGTCGTCCTCGACATTATCCAGTCCAAACTCAGTCAAAACAAGTACGGGTACGACCGTCTCATATCAGACTCCTTCTCCCAAGTTGCTTCCCGTGCAGTCCGGTGCTTCCACTGGACTTTAACCATCGGAATCTCTTTATTTCTTAACTTTCGGACGTCGTATGCCAAAATAAGTTCTGGCTCTTCCTTGTACACCAGATTCTCCTGAATCTCAACTTCATCAGCAGACAACTTCTTCCCAGAGTCTGAAACCCACTTCCTCAGAGTGGATACGTGAAACACATTATGCACATCCGGCATAGAATCAGAAAGCAATAGGCGATAAGCAGATTTTCCAATTCTTTCCAAAATCTTAAATGGTCCAACATACCTTGGACTAAGCTTGCTTACCTGACCAAATCTGCTCACACCTTTCATCGGGCTGACTTTGACATACACAAAGTCACCAACCTGAAACTCAACAAATCTGTGCTTCTGATTGTAATACTTCTGCTGACGATCTTGAGCGGCTTTCAATCTTTCTCTTATCAAATTGATCTTCTGAGCAGTTTCATCAGCAAAAGTGGCCCCCAAAGCCTGTCTATCTCCGACCTCCGTCAGAGTCAAAGGAGTACGGCACTTCCTGCCATACAAAGCCTCGTACGGTGCCATACCGATACTAGACTGAAAACTGTTGTTATAAGCAAACTCAATCAGCGGAATATGATCCTCCCAACTTCCGCTAAAGTCCAGAACACAAAGTCTCAACAGATCTTCCAGTACCTGAATAGTCCTCTCAGACTGTCCGTCGGTCTGAGGATGAAAGGCTGTACTGAAATGCAGTTTCGTACCCAAGCCTTGCTGAATGCCTTTCCAAAGTCTGGAAGTAAAGCGTCCATCTCGATCAGATACGATCACACGAGGCACACCGTGCAATCTGACTATTTCCTTCACATAAATCTGTGCCAAGCGATCAACTGAATCCGTCTGTCTGATCGGAAGAAAATGGGCTGACTTCGTCAATCGATCTACAACCACCCAAATGGCATCATGTCCTTGTCTAGATCGAGGAAAACCCATCGCAAAATCCATCGTTACCTCCTCCCATTTCCACTCAGGGATAGGCAACGACTGCAACAGTCCACCTGGTCGCTGATGCTCTGCCTTCACCAACTGACAGGCTTCGCATCTCGACACAAACTCTGCTACATCTTTCTTCATCCCAGGCCACCAAAACAAAAGTTTCATGTCAGCATACATCTTACCACTGCCTGGATGAACAGTGTAGCCAGAATGATGAGATTCACACAGAATCTCCTGCCTCAAGTCTCCAAACACAGGTACCCACAACCTATTCTTACAGAAAATAGCACCAGAATCAGAAATTCGAAGTTCAGGAGTCTTACCAGATCCAATCTGTGCAATCAACTTCGAATAATCAGAATCTGACTTCTGGGCTTCTTGAATCCGTGCTTCCAAAGAAGACTGAATACTCATCTGAGCCAACTCCAAATCACTGGAGGAAACCACCTCCAACTGCAATCTCTCCAAATCACGAATCAGAAAGTCATCACAGGTAAGCTGAATACCTGAGAATCTAGAAGACTTCCTGCTCAGAGCGTCCGCTACCACATTCGCCTTCCCAGGCTGATACTGAATAGTCAAATCGTAGTCCTTGATCAACTCGAGCCACCTCCTCTGTCTCAGATTCAGATCCTTCTGAGTAAAAATGTACTTCAGGCTCTTATGATCAGTAAAGATCTCACATCTGACGCCATACAGGTAATGACGCCAAATCTTCAAAGCAAAAACAACTGCAGCTAACTCCAAATCATGCGTCGGGTAATTCTTCTCATGTGGTTTCAACTGTCTCGAAGCATAAGCAATTACCTGACCATGCTGCATCAGAACACAACCCAATCCTTTCAGTGAAGCATCACTGAACACCTGGAAACCCTCCGTACCTGACGGAAGTGCCAACACTGGAGCTGAAGTCAGACAATCCTTCAATCTCTGAAAACTCGTCTCACACTCCGGTGTCCAAACAAAAGGTACTGACTTCTGAGTCTGTCTCGTCAGAGGAGTCGAAATCTGTGAAAAACTCTTCACAAATTTCCTATAATACCCGGCCATGCCCAAGAAACTACGTACCTCAAATACCGTAGTCGGCCCTGGCCAATCAGCAACAGCCTGAATCTTCTGGGGATCTACAGAAATGCCTTCTCCGCTAACCACGTGCCCCAAAAATGAAATGCTCTTCAGCCAGAATTCACACTTAGAGAACTTGGCATACAGCTGATGCCTCCTCAAAGTCTCCAACACAATCCTCAAATATCTGGCATGCTCATCCTCAGATGCAGAATATACCAGAATATCGTCAATGAAGACGATCACAAACTGATCCAAATATTCCCTGAATACTCGGTTCATCAGATCCATAAAAATCGCAGGTGCATTGGTTACCCCAAAAGGCATAACCAAAAACTCGTAGTGCCCGTACCGAGTACTGAAAGCAGTCTTCACCACATCAGTTTCCTTCACCTTCACCTGATAGTATCCGGATCTCAAATCAATCTTCGAAAATACCGAAGATCCGGAAAGTTGATCAAACAAGTCGTCAATCCGAGGCAAAGGATACTTGTTCTTGATCGTGACCTTGTTCAAATCTCTGTAATCAATACACATACGGAGTGTACCGTCCTTCTTCTTCACAAACAGAACAGGTGCTCCCCAGGGCGAAACACTAGGACGTACAAAACCTCTGTCAACCAACTCCTGAAGCTGAACTTTCAACTCAGAAAGTTCTTTCGGTGCCATCCTGTACGGAGCTTTCGATATCAGAGCGGTACCCGGAAAAACATCGATAGAGAACTCCACATCTCTATCCGGAGGTAACCCAACCAACTCCTCAGGAAAAACATCAGCAAACTCCCGTACCACAGGGATCTCAGAAACAGAACCAACCTCCAGGTTCAGATCCCGCACCGAAGCCAAAAATACTGGGCATCCTTTCTTCCACATTCTGCTCACCTCCAACGCAGAAATCAGACTGGAGAGAACACCTCGTAATCCCTGAAATACAGCTCTCTCTCCAGCCATAAGCAAACTCACTTGCTTCTTCAGACAGTCTATCTGGGCTTCATACTGACTCAGCCAATCCATGCCCAGAATCACATCATACGAAGAAATCGGCAATCGAATCAAACTCGATTTCCACTTCTTGCCAGAAATCTCGATCTCACACAAACAAAACTGTCGAGCAATCAATGGATTCCCAGCCGGTAAAATCACAGACAAAGAAACCGGTAAAACCATCGAATCCAAATGTAAAATCTCAAAACAATGCTCGGACAGAAAAGAATGACTCGCTCCAGAGTCAAACAAAACACGACAGGGCTGATCAGAAATGTAAACCGTACCTGTCACAACATCCGGAGCATCACGAGCCTCCTGCTGACTCAGACTGTAAACTCGTGGCTGAACTGGAACAGGAGCTGAAGCAACAGAACTACTCTGCTCCCTCTGAATCGTAGGTGGTCTCCGTGGTGCAGAACTAGAACCACCACCTCTACCAGCAAATCCCTCAGGGCGTGGAGGAACAGTCCTCGGTCTTCCTGCTGCTGAACCAACAGGTCTGACAAAGCCCTCAGATCGCTGCTCATAACCCATCTGTGGACATTCTGCAATCCGATGTCCTGACTGACCACATCGAAAGCATAGACCAGCCATCCTGTAGCACTGGCCAAAGTGTCGTCGTCCACAACTCTGGCACACAGGTGCCGAACTGACAGATCCAGAACTAGTCGTACTGGTAACAGTACCAGACGATCCTCCGCTCTTCCTGGAATCTCCAGATCCAGATCCGGAAACAAATCTCCTCTTCCCAGAGGAACCACTGCCAGATGTCTCTCCTCCAAACCTCTTCCTACTCGCAGTCCACCGCTGCTGAGTAGCCGTCATGTCATTCTCAATCAGACGAGCTCGCTCCACAAGCTCCGAGAAATCAGTAATCCGGAACGGTATCAGAGGCTGCCTCAAAGTGTCTCGTAAGCCTCTCAGAAATCTGTAGCACCTCTCAGCAGACGTGCTAACCAGCTGCGGAGCGTACCTGGCTAATGCAGTAAACTCAGCCTCGTACTGCATCACCGTCTTGCTCCCTTGAACAAGTCTCAGAAAACTCTCCTGCATCTGCTGTCGTGCAGAAGGGGGAACAAACCAGTCCCGAAATACTTCAGTGAACTCCTCCCAAGTGATCAAGGAGTTCAATCTGCCCTGAAATCTGGCTGCTTGCTGGCCATCCCACTAGTGCTCAGCCTCTCCGTCCAACAGAAAAACAGCTAACGGAACTTTCCTGTCTGCAGGACACTGCATCCCGTCAAAAGTCTTCTCCAATCTCCTCAGCCACTCCTCGGCTGCTCTGGGCTCAACAGCGCCCTCAAACCTCGGAGGCTTCAACCTCAAAAATAACTGCAGGTGTCGATCAATGTCCTCAGATCTAACAGTCGAAGCTCTGCTCTGAGTCTCGCTCATCATCTGAGCAACAAGTGAAGCAAACTGTGAAAGCGTATCAGCACCGACCACTGGGGCTGTACTCCCCACTGGTGCTGCCTGATCGTCACTCTGACCATCTGTCATGTCTGGGTCTGGCTGATCCATACAGAAAAATCCAGAAAATCCGGAAAACTATCACAAAACAACACAAAATAACACAATAAAAAGCCAAACGACCCAAAACTACCTCCCAGACAGACTCACTGATCACTTCCTAGAGCTCTGTTTTACAATCCAACCTGTTTCCAAAACCAGTGCTCTGATACCAAAAAAGCTTGTCACGACCCGACCCGAGACGAGACGGATCCCGCCTGCGCCGGATCGCGACGGGGAAAAGCTAACCAGGATCTGGCTTTGGATTAGGTTACTGAACTGATCTTCCAAATCCTTAACTCAACAGAAGCACACAGAACAACAGAGCTACTAAAAACATCAAATGCAGCGGAACAAAACATCTATCTTTTCATTTCCTCAAAATAATCATCTACAGAACAGTACATGGCTTTCAACAGAAAGAAAGACAGAACAGGAAAGCCATGACTGTACAAAAATCAAAAGTACAAAAGTACCTAATCTGATCAGACTCTGAAATCTAATCCTGGACCTCCTTGCCCTTCCCAGAACCTGAAAACCACCAGAAAGCAAGGGTGAGCTCAACAGCTCAGCAAAGCAACAAACCACCAATCTAAATCCTCAGAAAACAAAACCAAACTTATCAGACAGAAATCAGATCAGAAGTCGGAACAGAATCGGAAATCAAAACTTACGGACAGATATCAAATCACATCAGAGTCGTACAGATCGTATCAGAACAGAACAAATCAACAGAGTCAGAATCAGAAATCAGAATCGTACGGATCATATCATGTCATAATCACAATTTCGTACAGAACAGAACAGATACAGAAAATAGTACAGATACATATAGCTAAATGCCCTGACACTGACGGAATCTCTACGGATTCCGGCCCCTTATGCCTCCCTTCCCAGACACTGACTGAATCTCATAGGATCCAGGCCCCTTATGTCTCCCTTTGTGCTCACGGCACCAAAACAGATGTGCTTATAGCACCAAAACAGAATTCATCGGATCCGGAACAGAACAGATATCAGATTTCAGATTGAGCTCATTTCAGATTTCCCGTTTCACTAACTGAATCTCATAGGATTCAGGCCCCTTATAACTCCCTTTTTATAGCTTATACACATAGCATTTCAATTCAGAAGAAATCCGGACAATTCAGAAATTACCCAAAAATCGGGCAGCACAACGGCAGTATACGGAATTTACACAAAAATTCCTGCAAAGAAAATTTACCGAATTCGCACAGAATACAGATATCAACATTTCAGAACCTTTATTCTACTGCACAGATAAATTCCAATTTCACAGAAAAATCCGGTCGACTAAAAACACAGTCGAATCAAAAATACCCGGACGAAAATCTTCAGAAAATAACCAAAATGTGCACACTCGGCACGTCAACAATATACAGAAAGTTACGCGGTAAAAACTGAACCGATCAAAAGATACGGACGAAAATCGCTAACGGAAACAAAATCCGGACAGAATATACCGCCAAACACGACGGTTCTGAAAATTTAGAAAGTCGGATTGTGCCTTACCTCGTGCACAGCAATTTCCTCAACAGTCTCCTCGGACGAAAACAGCTCGGCGTCGCCCGAAAATCCGCTTTTCCACTTTTTCCTTCGTTTTTCTCTCTCCTCAGCTTTTTCTCTCTCTTCAAAATATCTCAATTCTATATATATCCAGACTGATCGTCCGGACGATCGAGCTTCGTACCGGACGATCCATGAAGAGAGGAATTCCGTCCAGACGAAAAATGACATATCGTCCCTGGCGAAGGGTTCACGGGAGAATTTTCGTCCAGACGATCCAATTTTCGTCCCGACGAACCATACAGCCAAACATGATTTTCTGCACAACCTGTACCGATCGTCCCGGACGATCCATCTTCGTCCCGGACGAACCTGGAGCAAAAACTGATATTACAGCAACGGTGTCAAGCGGTGGTCCGGCAGAGGTGAGGCCCTCAAGTGATGGCTTGGCGGAGCAATGACGTCAGGCGGTGGTCTGGCGGAGGTGAGGGCCTCAAGTGGTGGTCTGGCAGAGCAACGATGTCAGACAGTGGTCCAGTAGAGGTGAGGCCCTCAAGCGGTGGCCCGACGGAAGTCTGACATGGTCTAGGAGGAGCTTCTTCATTCTCTTCCTTCTCTTCTTTCTTCTTCTCTTCTTGCTTTTGTGCCCCTTTTAAGAGAAATTAGGGGTCTATTTATAGATTTCTGAAGTGTCATGACCCTTAAATAGTGAGAGATCAAGGGTAAATGGGGAGTGGTTGGATGGACGACCGATATTGAATTCCTTGATTTGTGGACCCTTAATCAGACAATTGAGGGTCTTAATGAAGTTGGAATTTGGCGATCTTGGGCTCGTTGGATTCATCTCGTCGAGCCGCTCAATTTGACTATAAGAACGTTATGTTTGGAAACCGTTTGGTAACCCAAATTGTGGTTCAAACCCTCCAACAGCGCTTCGGACCCTTGATTTGGACCCATTTGGGCTCGGATTGAGTCGAATTTGGTGTTGTTGGGTTCGTACTTCTGAGACGTTCAATTTGACTTTAAGTTTGCTGAAATCGAAGTTCGTATAGTCCCAATTTTAATTTTGGAAGTTTCCAACTTGATTTTGCACGAGATTTGTGCCCGAACAAGATAATTTTTTGATGACATATAACTATGTAAGGCTAATTCTTAGTGTTCTACAAACAGTTTTTTCGTGTATATATATATATATATATATATATATATATATATATATATAAAGAGAGAGAGAGAGAGATTTACAGAAAAAATCTCCACCAACCACTATGGTGTAAATTAATGTTTTAGGGAGGTCTAAATTAAATTTTTAGTTACAAATGATCATAATTAGGAGATTCACTCCAACATTCAGCGGTGTTGATCAATTTGTGAATTTTCCATTAAACAAAAATATAATTACTGAATTTATGAGGTTCGTATTAGAAAATTATTAGGAGACAAGAAGAGTGTGCTATCTGCCTCTCCCTCCCCTTAGTTACCCTAAAATAATTATCAGATTATTCCGGAGGAGACTGTTTCTTGAAATATCTTTTTAGTAAAAAAATTAAATTTTTTATACTAAAAAGCTATTTTATGAAGCCATAAAAAAGCTGTCCCAAACCAAGGCTTAGGCTTCGTTTGGGACGGCTTTTTTATTGCTATCTAAAACGGAGTTTTAGTACAAAATTTTTTAATTTTGTACTAAAACTCCGTTTTAGATAGCAATAAAAAAGCCGTCCCAAACGAAGCCTTAGGCTTCTTTCGGAACTGCTTTCTTACTGCTTTCTAAAACAACTTCTTAGAATAAAAATTTTTAGTTTAAGAAATTTTTGTACTAGAAATCTACTTCAAAAAGCAGTGAGAAAGCCATCCCAGGTATGTTTGAGATAGTTTTTCAAAAAAATTTCCATTTGAAAACGGCTTTTTTCACAAATTTTTAGAAATTTCAGCAGTTGAAAACTATTTTTTTCAACTATATTTGGGAAATTATTTTGTTGACAATAATTTCATAACAAACTTTATAAAATACTGCAGCCGTCCCAAACAGACACCTAAGCTTCATTTGAGACTGCTTTGGGCCATAGCTTTTTCTTTATTTGCAAAAAAAGAGCTAAAAACCCACTATAGAAAGCAATAAAATAACTACCTCAAATGAAAACTTAGAGTTTGTTTGAGATGGCTATAATTTTTTATAAAGATTGTTAGCTTTTTTAAAAGTCATTTTAAAAATCAAATTCCTACCACAAAAAATTCTTAAAATAAAAAAAAATTATAGCTAAGCTGAAATTATAATTACAATCTAAATAATAAAATAATAAGAAAATTATCTCCAACAAGCCTTGGAGGATGAATATAAAATGCGCAAAAATCCAGTAGTAATGATTGCTTAAAGCCAAAAACTTTTATATTTATTATTCAAGTTGGTGTGTTAGGAGAACTTTATTTGGTCCGGTGCAAGGACCTAGAGGAAGGTTCGGTTTTGCCTAAAAAAGTGCAAATACCGAGTTTTTTGAAAAAATACCGAGTTTTTCAAAAAACTCGGTATTTGCACTTTTTGACCTAATTTTGCCTAAAACCGAATCTTCCTCTACATCCAGTGAAAGGACCTAATAATTGCTCGTTAGGAAGGCCTTAGCAATAAATTAATTATGTCTTCTAAATCGAAACAATCGAGTGGTCCCCTTACAAGATTAGCTAATATTTGTCATATAGGAATATTCTTTCAGCATATTCTTTGAACGCAGAAAAAAAATTAGATGATAATATCGAGATCAAATTTTAGTTAAACTAGTTATAAATTTTTTAGATGAATATAATATAAAAATTTATTAATAATTTTTATATTATACTTATTTTGAATTTAATAAAAAGATTTAAATTTTAATAAAAATATTTTTAGCTAACATTGATTCTGAATTTTTTTTTTTTTTGGTAAATCCACTCAATATTTGATGTGCTTCATACTCTTCTTTATTTTGGTGAATCCTAAAATGATGGGAGGAATTCCTGATGATCTTTTGAAGTGGCTATAAATTAGTCAATAAAAGTTTGGCTAGAATATTAAGGGTACAAATAGTTTTACCATAGAGAGAGTACAACCAGGGATGTCAATAATTGGCATGACTCGAAAATTGGACTTGAACCCGACTCAAAAATTTCGGATTAGGGTCAACCCGTTTGTGAAACGGGGATTCGGGTTCAACAAACCGATCTGTTTCAAAAATTGGGTAAAGTTCGAGTTGACTCGGAAACCCAAAAATGACCCGGATGGACCCAGAATGACCGCTCTGCCACGCTGGCCTCGCCTGCCACCATCGACATGAGCCCCACCGTCCACCATCGATACAATTCGTGTTTGCAAAATCGTGACGAATCGAGTTGACCCAGTAATTACCCCGACGGGTCGGGTCCGGGTTCATGTTTTCAACTCGTTTGCAAAACCAGGTCGGATTTGGGTCAACCCATTTGAATTGAGGTTAGTTTCAAATTTGAACCGAAACCCAATTTTGACACCTCTAAGTATAGCCAAGTACAAGGTTATCGCTTAAGAACTATAAAGAAGAATTGGTAAAAGACCGCATCATACATTTATTGAATATACACAATGGTCTTATAGTGGTCAATATGCTCATATGAGTTAGAAGTTTCATCATACATATCAGTTATTAGCAACTTAAAATTCCACTAAGGATTATATAAATTAGAGATGAAGACTCTTAAAAGTTATGATAAGGGGTAAATTGATTATTTTATCTCAAAGAGAATTCCTTTTGAATAAAATATCATAACTTATCTCTTATAAGACCATGTGGTAGATCAATAAGGGAAGTTTAATTTGAGCCCACTAAGGCTTCGTTTAGGACGGCTTTTTTATTGTTTTTTCAAATGGAGTTTTAGTACAAAAATAAAAAAATTTGTACTAAAACTTCGTTTTAGAAAGCAGTTAAAAAGCCGTCCCAAACGAAGCCTAAGACTGGTGGAGGATTACAAATTGGCTAAGCAATATATGAAAGATGGGTTGAACTAGTATTATTAAAATAGTATTTATGGTATGTAAAAAAATCATAAATGGTACCAAACTATTGTGTGTTAGAAATTCTTGGTGATAGCGATTAAAGGGCCATAGGCAAATGATAGTGATGAAGAACCTATGGTCCTTCGGTGGTTAGACGATGTTAGTTTGATGTAGTTGGTTGATGATTGAGTAATGGTCTAACAACCATGGTCAAGGGATAGTCCAAGGGTGGTGGTAAGATAGTTGTTTGGCAAAGGCAACAAGTGAGACGATTGGTTGGTTGTACAATGGTGATTATTGAGTGTTCTTTCAATCGCAGTGGTCGGGTGGTGGTCCAATGACACTAGCTAAGTGGTTTTCCAACATTGACAATTAGGCAGTGGTCTCATGGAGCTCCAGAATTCTTCAATCCTATATGATGTATTGAATGTTAAGTTTATGGTCGCCATCATATTGAGAGTAAGGGTCTAGTTATATTTTTTTTTAAAGTGGCATGCTCTGTAAATATTGCAAATGTTTGGAACACTATCGAATAGCTAATATTGATTCCCTTTATCATATACTATTTTTTTTAGCATTTAATTGGCTTAATAATGTCAAAACTAAGTGCTTTAACGGTCATTTCACTTATCACGTCGAGATGCCTTATTTGATTATATGCACACAAGAATTGAAGATTGTTTGTTCATCTAATTAATATGCCAAATTAATTATGTTTATAGTGCTTGATTTATGCACATTTGAAATTGGATCAAATTAATATTAATGTTGATGAGTTTGCATTGTCAAGATGTTCAATTTAACTCTAAGTTTGCTAAAATCAAATTAAAAAAAATGTAATTTTGAATATTTATTATCTTAATATTGCCTTGAAATTTGTGCTTGAAGGAGAAGATTTTTAAGCACCCAACTAATAGACCAAAATAAGCTATATTATTTACGTATTTTATTAATTATATTACCATCTTATCCATATGTGTGCTGCACAATATTTTTAATCCAAATTGTATTATATCTATGTTATCCAGAAACACCTAATTCAGGCATTTATACTAAATTGAGAAACATTTATTGGTTATTTTAATAAATAAATTTATAATTTGGTCTTTTTTATTAAAAATAGACTAAGTAGGTTAAACCCCAAAGATAATTGCTTCCTCGCTTTGTCTGCTTAACAATATAAAAACCATTCCATTCTTTGTGGCTGGTGAGAATGGTGGTCTGGTTCTTTCCCTTCCCCGTTATGACCCAACAGAGGAGCCATTCCTGGACAATGATGATGTTCCCATATCCCTTGGACGGTCTACGGGCAACCAGGGATTCATGTATCTGCAGTGCCTCAATTTGTTTTTCTGAGTCCAGGTTTTTCAAGGCTTGGGAACTTTTCGGTCTGTAGTCGGTTCCAGTTTTGTTTTTGTTTTAATTCTGGCTATATTAGTTTGGTTAAGCTGAGTTTTTTTTTTTTTTTTTTTTCCTTTGTTAAGCAGCTAAGCTGATAGTTGATAGTACTGTTTTTTCTTTGGTTTAGCAGCATTTGCTGATAATTTTTGATTAGTTGCAACTGGTAGGTTGTGGTTGCAGCTAGATCCACTATTGTATTATTTTTCATGTTATAATGTTATGGGCTTTCGCCCCTAATTTCCCCAAAAAAAAAAACAATATAAAAACCTAATCAATGTTCTAAACAAAAGAGAAACAGTTTTAGTCAAAAATTCTGGTTTCGATCCTCTAAAACTTATTAATTAAGAGTTCAAATCCGATTTCTCGCGCCCCCGCCGTATCTTTCTCTCTCTCGCCTCCACTTGCTCTCCGCAGTTCGCCGGAATATTCCTCCCACTTTTCCGGTGATCCGCGAGCCGTCACCATATTTAGGCAAGTGAGAAGAAACCAAGCAGAGAAGATGTACAGTTAATCGTGACTTCAAGGATGATCGCCCCCGGTCGGCGGGTTTGATCGCAGGCGGAGAATGGGGCGGAATTCCGGTCATCGCCCTGATGAAACCAAGCGAATCGATAGCAGTGCCGGTGCGATCAGGATTTCCTCTCCAGCGATCGCGCCTACAGCGCCGCCGCCTCCGCACCGTAATCGGCAGCAGGCGGCGATCCTGAAGGATCCGAAGAGGAAAAACGTTCGATTCGCGGAGATCGCAGGTGGGAAGATGGCGGAGTGCGCGGCCATCTTCTGTTGCTGCCCGTGCGGCCTAGCGAACCTCTTTTTCCTCGCTGCCGTGAGGCTTCCGGCGGGCCTCTGCTGCCGGGCAGTCCAGAAGCGGATATTAACCCGGCGGGCGAAGAAAAAGGCGGAGATTCTCGAATCCGGATCCGGATCCAACAGCGGTTGTAGCAGCGGATCCTCCAAGAGCGGATCGGTCACCGACGACGGGTTTGTGGAGTTTACCGGTACCCAAGGAAGTGTTATGATGGTTATCGGCAATACTTGGCCGGCGAGGTCGCCGACGTCGGAGGTCGTCGAGTTTGAGAAGGAGGTCTGGTCTAAATTTTGCGGTAGAGGGTTCTGGCGAAGCTTGTCGCAGAAGGATGATCTCTAACGGCGCCTTAACGGAGCAGTAACGAAGCCCTACCCACTGTCGCTGCGAAATAAAGGAGATCACACCCTAAAATAATGTAAATTGTGAACATGAACGGTATTGTGGTTATTTACATTTTTAAAATAATTTTTATTTGAATGGAAGGAAAATAAAGAAAATAAATAAAAATTTAATAAGTCGTGGCCGATTATGAACTTTTTATTATTAGTTTGATTTTTTTTTATTTCTTTAACTTAGATTTTTGCATTCAAATATTTGTATAAAATATATTTGATATTTAAAAAAAATTACTTGATCGGGCATGAATATCGAGGCATATCCATACAAGTAACTCCTACAATTGAAATAAGAATTATCAAAGCTTTGATTTCAATAAAATTATAGTCAAATTGAACATCTCAATAAGACAAATACAATGTTATCAAAATTGGTCTAATCCGAGCCCAAACAAGATCAAATCAAGTGTATAAGCATATTTGAAGAGTTCAAAGCATTAATTGGATAACCAAATGATTCCCGAATATGGTGTTCTTATAGTCAAATCGAGCGCCTCAACGAGACAATTCCAACGAGCTCAAAATCTTTTAATTCTGACATCATTAAGGCATATTAATGCTCAATCAATGATCTATGATCAAGAGGGTCGATATCAGTCATCAACTATAATACTCCCAGCTTGACCTTGATCTTCTCTATATTTACAAGCCATGCCACTCTAGAAAAATTTATAAATAGGCCCCACTTCTTCACATAAGGAAGAAAAAGAGAGGGAAGAAAGGAGAAAACTCGGAGAGCTCCCTTGCCGTCGACCACCATCGGATTTCTTCCCGACCACCGACGTTCTTCCCAACTGCCGAATTTCTTCTCCATTGTTGAAGTTCTTCTTGACCACCACTGGAGTTCTTCTCGACCACAGCTAGAGTTCGTCTCAACCATCGTCAAAGTTCTTTGTGACTATCACCAAACTTTTACACCAAGAATATATGTTCGAAAATTGGTAGAACTTTTCAATACATTATATTCTCTCTGTCCTCAGATTGGAGGATGGATTGACATTTATAATCTATCCAAATTCTAGTGTTACCATTTCAATTAGGCAGGGCCTCGTGATTTTTCTCTTTCTCAAGATTTTTCACGTAAAAATCCTGATGTTTTCTCTTTAAACAGTTTCTGACATGAACTTTATTGCATTGTTAAGACTTGTATTCTTCTCACTTTAACCCCACATATTTCTCAGTCCACAACAGTTTGGCACCTTATGTGTGAAGCATTCCCAATAGTTCTTCTTCGATGGTTGATCAAAGTAACACCAAAAATATACTTTCTCGCTCCAACACATATCGAACTATGTTCTCATCTATCATTCATTAATGTTGTATCACTCAAGGGGAGAACATTATTCCTTAGAGACTCAAATTTGAAGGATGGAGGCTCAACAAGCACGAATCTTACAAATACTAATGGAAGCTGGCCAACAAAGGATATCATTTCAAAATGACAAGGCTCCTCTCTCACATCATCATTAACATTATATAGGTGAGCAATTTTAAAATGTTCATCGGCAGGCTAATGTTCCTCCTCCATAATCTGATCTAGAAATAGATAATGCTGTAAGTTTGACACATCCTCCACTCAGAGCCCTTTAGATGCAAAATCTTTAACATGGTCTAAAAACTCCTCATGATGTTATATATGATGAGTTATGAATCTTATCGATGAAGAATTTTTTATAAGGGATAGAAACCATTTCAATCCCTAACACAATTTTCTAGAATCATCTCCACTAACTGTAATATCAAGATCTGCTCCAGTATCGTCCAGGACGATCTGGGATCGTCCTGGGACGATCAGTGGAATTCAGCTCCAGTTTTAGCCCAGTTTGGTCCAGGTGATTTTCTGCATGCATCGTCCAGGCCGATTGGAGAAATCGGCCAGGCCGATTGGCACTGTAGAAAATATCGTCCATGCAATAGCCCTGAAGGGAGACCAGGCCGATCCTTTTGTCGGATCGTCCCGGGACGATGCTCTGCGAACGGCCGGCCGATCTGTGTATTATAAAGCTGATTTCAGTCGTTTTGAAGAGAGAGAAAAATCAAAAAATAAAAAATAAATATCTGAGGAGAGAGAAAGTCGAGGCATTTTTGGAAAGGGATTTTCGGACGACGCGAGGCCGTTTTCGTCGAAGGTGGCTGTTGAGGAAATTGCTGGCTCGAGGTAAGGCACATTCTAGCTACCTTTCTCAATTTTCAGAACCGTCGTGTTTGGCGGTATATTCTGTCCGGATTTTGTTTCCGTTAGCGATTTTCGTCCGTATCTTTTGATCGGTTCAGTTTTTAACCGCGTAACTTTCTGTATATTTTGACGTGCCGAGTGTGCACATTTTGGTTATTTATTTTTGAAGATTTTCCGTCCGGGTATTTTTGATTCGACTGTGTTTTTAGTCGACCCGGATTTTTCTGTGAAATTGGAATTTATCTGTGCAGTAGAATAAGGTTCTGAAATGTTGATTATCTGTATTCTGTGCGAATTCGGTAAATTTTCTTTGCAGGAATTTTTGTGTAAATTTCCGTATACTGCCGTTGTGCTGCCCGATTTTTGGTAATTTCTGAATTGTCCGTATTTCTTCTGAATTGAAATGCTATTGTATAAGCTATAAAAAGGGAGCTATAAGGGGCCTGGATCCTATGAGATTCAGTTAGTGAAACGGGAAATCTGAAATGAGCTCAATCTGAAATCTGATATCTGTTCTGTTCCGGATCCGATGAATTCTGTTTTGGTGCTATAAGCACATCTGTTTTGGTGCCGTGAGCACAAAGGGAGACATAAGGGCCTGAATCCTATGAGATTCAGTCAGTGTCTGGAAGGGAGGCATAAGGGGCCGGAATCCGTAGAGATTCCGTCAGTGTCAGGGCATTTAGCTATATGTATCTGTACTACTTTCTGTATCTGTTCTGTTCTGTACGAAATTGTGATTATGATATGATATGATCCGTACGATTCTGATTTCTGATTCTGACTCTGTTGATTTGTTCTGTTCTGATACGATCTGTACGACTCTGATGTGATCTGATATCTGTCCGTAAGTTTTGATTTCCATCCGATTCTGTTCCGACTTCTGATCTGATTTCTGTCTGATAAGTTTGGTTTTGTTTTCTGAGGATTTAGATTGGTGGTTTGTTGCTTTGCTGAGCTGTTGAGCTCACCCTTGCTTCTGGTGGTTTTCCAGGTTCTGGGAAGGGCAAGGAAGTTCAGGACTAGGTTTCGAGTCTGATCAGATTAGGTACTTTTGTACTTTTGATTTTTGTACAGTCATGGCTTTCCTGTTCTGTCTTTCTTTCTGTTGAAAGCCATGTACTGTTCTGTAGATGATTATTTTGAGGAAATGAAAAGATAGATGTTTCGTTCCGCTGCATTTGATGTTTTTAGTAGCTCTGTTGTTCTGTGCGCTTCTGTTGAGTTAAGAATTTGGAAGATCAGTTCAGTAACCTAATCCAAAGCCAGATCCTGGTTAGCTATTCCTCCGTCGCGATCCGGCGCGGGCGGGAATCCGTCTCGTCTCGGGTCGGGTCGTGACAAGCTTTTTTGGTATCAGAGCACTGGTTTTGGGAAACAGGTTGGATTGTAAAACAGAGCTCTAGGAAGTGATCAGTGAGTCTGTCTGGGAGGTAGTTTTGGGTCGTTTGGCTTTTTATTGTGTTATTTTGTGTTGTTTTGTGATAGTTTTTTCCGGATTTTCTGGATTTTTCTGTATGGATCAGCCAGACCCAGACATGACAGACGTCAGAGTGACGATCAGGCAGCACCAGTGGGGAGTACAGCCCCAGTGGTCGGTGCTGATACGCTTTCACAGTTTGCTTCACTTGTTGCTCAGATGATGAGCGAGACTCAGAGCAGAGCTTCGACTGTTAGATCTGAGGACATTGATCGACACCTGCAGTTATTTTTGAGGTTGAAGCCTCCGAGGTTTGAGGGCGCTGTTGAGCCCAGAGCAGCCGAGGAGTGGCTGAGGAGATTGGAGAAGACTTTTGACGGGATGCAGTGTCCTGCAGACAGGAAAGTTCCGTTAGCTGTTTTTCTGTTGGACGGAGAGGCTGAGCACTGGTGGGATGGCCAGCAAGCAGCCAGATTTCAGGGCAGATTGAACTCCTTGATCACTTGGAAGAAGTTCACTGAAGTATTTCGAGACTGGTTTGTTCCCCCTTCTGCACGACAGCAGATGCAGGAGAGTTTTCTGAGGCTTGTTCAGGGGAGCAAGACGGTGATGCAGTACGAGGCTGAGTTTACTGCATTAGCCAGGTACGCTCCGCAGCTGGTTAGCACGTCTGCTGAGAGGTGCTACAGATTTCTGAGAGGCTTACGAGACACTTTGAGGCAGCCCCTGATACCGTTCCCGATCACCGATTTCTCTGAGCTTGTGGAGCGAGCTCGTCTGATTGAGAATGACATGACGACTACTCAGCAGCGGTGGACTGCGAGTAGGAAGAGGTTTGGAGGAGAGACATCTGGCAGTGGTTCCTCTGGGAAGAGGAGATTTGTTCCTGGATCTGGATCTGGAGATTCCAGGAAGAGCGGAGGATCGTCTGGTACTGCTACCAGTACGACTAGTTCTGGATCTGTCAGTACGGCACCTGTGTGCCAGAGTTGTGGACGGCGACACCATGGCCATGCTACAGGATAGCTGGTCTTTGTTTCAGATGTGGTCAGCCGGACATAGGATTGCAGAATGTCCACAGATGGGATTTGATCAGCGTTCTGAGTTCCGATCTGAGGGCTTTGTCAGACCTGTTGGTTCAGCAGCAGGAAGACCGAGGACTGTTCCTCCACGCCCTGAGGGATTTGCTGGTAGAGGTGGTGGTTCTAGTTCTGCACCACGGAGACCACCTACGATTCAGAGGGAGCAGAGTAGTTCTGTTGCTTCAGCTCCTGTTCCAGTTCAGCCACGAGTTTACAGTCTGAGTCAGCAGGAGGCTCGTGATGCTCCGGATGTTGTGACAGGTACGGTTTACATTTCTGATCAGCCCTGTCGTGTTTTGTTTGACTCTGGAGCGAGTCATTCTTTTCTGTCCGAGCATTGTTTTGAGATTTTACATTTGGATTCGATGGTTTTTACCGGTTTCTTTGTCTGTGATTTTACCGGCTGGGAATCCATTGATTGCTCGACAGTTTTGTTTGTGTGAGATCGAGATTTCTGGCAAGAAGTGGAAATCGAGTTTGATTCGATTGCCGATTTCTTCGTATGATGTGATTCTGGGCATGGATTGGCTGAGTCAGTATGAGGCCCAGATAGACTGTCTGAAGAAGCAAGTGAGTTTGCTTATGGCTGGAGAGAGAGTTGTATTTCAGGGATTACGAGGTGTTCTCTCCAGTCTGGTTTCTGTGTTGGAGGTGAGCAGGATGTGGAAGAAGGGATGCCCAGTATTTTTAGCTTCGGTGCGGGATCTGAACCTAGAGGTTGGTTCTGTTTCTGAGATCCCTGTGGTACGGGAGTTTGCTGATGTTTTTCCTGAGGAGTTGGTTGGTTTACCTCCGGATAGAGATGTGGAGTTCTCTATCGATGTTTTTCCGGGTACCGCTCCGATATCGAAAGCTCCGTACAGGATGGCACCGAAAGAACTTTCTGAGTTGAAAGTTCAGCTTCAGGAGTTGGTTGACAGAGGGTTTGTACGTCCCAGTGTTTCGCCCTGGGAGCACCTGTTCTGTTTGTGAAGAAGAAGGACGGTACACTCCGTATGTGTATTGATTACAGAGATTTGAACAAGGTCACGATCAAGAACAAGTATCCTTTGCCTCGGATTGACGACTTGTTTGATCAGCTTTCCGGATCTTCGTATTTTCGAAGATTGATTTGAGATCCGGATACTATCAGGTGAAGGTGAAGGAAGCTGATGTGGTGAAGACTGCTTTCAGTACTCGGTACGAGCACTACGAGTTTTTGGTTATGCCTTTTGGGGTAACCAATGCGCCTGCGATTTTCATGGATCTGATGAACCGAGTATTCAGGGAGTATTTGGATCAGTTTGTGATCGTCTTCATTGACGATATTCTGGTATATTCTGCATCTGAGGATGAGCATGCCAGACATTTGAGGATTGTGTTGGAGACTTTGAGGAGGCATCAGCTGTATGCCAAGTTCTCCAAGTGTGAATTCTGGCTGAAGAGCATTTCATTTTTGGGGCACGTGGTTAGCGGAGAAGGCATTTCTGTAGATCCCCAGAAGATTCAGGCTGTTGCTGATTGGCCAAGGCCGACTACGGTATTTGAAGTACGTAGTTTCTTGGGCATGGCCGGGTATTACAGGAAATTTGTGAAAGGATTTTCACAGATTTCGACTCCTCTGACGAGACTGACGTAGAAGTCAGTACCTTTTGTTTGGACACCGGAGTGTGAAGCTAGTTTTCAGAGATTGAAGGAGTGTTTGACTTCAGCTCCAGTGTTGGCACTTCCGTCAGGTACGGAGAATTTTCAGGTGTTCAGTGATGCTTCACTGAAAGGATTGGGTTGTGTTCTGATGCAGCATGGTCAGGTAATTGCTTATGCTTCGAGACAGTTGAAACCACATGAGAAGAATTACCCGACGCATGATCTGGAGTTAGCTGCAGTTGTTTTTGCTTTGAAGATTTGGCGTCATTACCTGTATGGCGTCAGATGTGAGATCTTTACTGATCATAAGAGCCTGAAGTATATTTTTACTCAGAAGGATCTGAATCTGAGACAGAGGAGGTGGCTCGAGTTGATCAAGGACTACGATTTGACTATTCAGTATCAGCCTGGGAAGGCGAATGTGGTAGCGGACGCTCTGAGCAGGAAGTCTTCTGGATTCTCAGTATTCAGCTTACCTGTGATGACTTTCTGATTCGTGATTTGGAGAGATTGCAGTTGGAGGTGGTTTCCTCCAATGATTTGGAGTTGGCTCAGATGAGTATTCA
This sequence comes from Dendrobium nobile, assembly GCA_022539455.1. Taxonomy (NCBI): domain Eukaryota; kingdom Viridiplantae; phylum Streptophyta; class Magnoliopsida; order Asparagales; family Orchidaceae; genus Dendrobium; species Dendrobium nobile. Next base: position 23,530,908 of record CM039732.1, on the reverse strand, counting down.
GTCTTCTTTGGAAGCACGGATTCAAGAAGCCCAGAAGTCAGATTCTGATTATTCGAAGTTGATTGCTCAGATTGGATCTGGTAAGACTCCTGAACTTCGAATTTCTGATTCTGGTGTTATTTTCTGTAAGAACAGGTTGTGGGTACCTGTGTTTGGAGACTTGAGGCGGGAGATTCTGTACGAATCTCATCTTTCTGGCTACACTGTTCATCCAGGCAGTGGTAAGATGTACGCTGATATGAAGCTTTTGTTTTGGTGGCCTGGGATGAAGAAGGATGTGGCAGAGTTTGTGTCGAGATGCGAAGCCTGTCAGTTGGTGAAGGCAGAGCATCAGCGACCAGGTGGACTGTTGCAGTCGTTGCCAATCCCTGAGTGGAAATGGGAGGAGGTAACGATGGATTTTGCGATGGGTTTTCCTCGATCTAGACAAGGACATGATGCCATTTGGGTGGTTGTAGATCGATTGACGAAGTCAGCCCATTTTCTTCCGATCAGACAGACGGATTCAGTTGATCGCTTGGCACAGATTTATGTGAAGGAAATAGTCAGATTGCACGGTGTGCCTCGTGTGATCGTATCTGATCGAGATGGACGTTTTACTTCCAGACTTTGGAAAGGCATTCAGCAAGGCTTGGGTACGAAACTGCATTTCAGTACAGCCTTTCATCCTCAGACCGACGGACAGTCTGAGAGGACGATTCAGGTACTGGAAGATCTGTTGAGGCTTGTGTTCTGGACTTTAGCGGAAGTTGGGAGGATCATATTCCGCTGATTGAATTTGCTTATAACAACAGTTTTCAGTCCAGTATCGGTATGGCACCGTACGAGGCTCTGTATGGCAGGAAGTGTCGTACTCCTTTGACTCTGACGGAGGTCGGAGATAGACAGGCTTTGGGGCCACTTTTGCTGATGAAACTGCTCAGAAGATCAATTTGATAAGAGAAAGATTGAAAGCTGCTCAAGATCGACAGCAGAAGTATTACAATCAGAAGCACAGATTTGTTGAATTTCAGGTCGGTGACTTTGTGTATGTCAAAGTCAGTCCGATGAAAGGTGTGAGCAGATTTGGTCAGGTAAGCAAGCTTAGTCCAAGGTATGTTGGACCATTTGAGATTTTGGAAAGAATTGGAAATCTGCTTATCGCCTATTGCTTTCTGAATCTATGCCTGATGTGCATAATGTGTTTCATGTATCCACTCTGAGGAAGTGGGTTTCAGACTCTGGGAAGAAGTTGTCAGCTGATGAGGTGGAGATTCAGGAGAATCTGGCGTACAAGGAAGAGCCAGAGCTTATTTTGGCGTACGACGTCCGAAAGTTAAGAAATAAAGAGATTCCGATGGTTAAAGTCCAGTGGAAGCACCGGACTGCACGGGAAGCAACTTGGGAGAAGGAGTCTGATATGAGACGGTCGTACCCGTACTTGTTTTGACTGAGTTTGGACTGGATAATGTCGAGGACGACATTTTTCTGAGTTGGGGAGATTGTAATATCAAGATCTGCTCCAGTATCGTCCAGGACGATCTGGGATCGTCCTGGGACGATCAGTGGAATTCAGCTCCAGTTTTAGCCCAGTTTTGGTCCAGGTGATTTTCTGCATGCATCGTCCAGGCCGATTGGAGACATCGGCCAGGCCGATTGGCACTGTAGAAAATATCGTCCATGCAATAGCCCTGAAGGGAGACCAGGCCGATCCTTTTGGTCGGATCGTCCCGGGACGATGCTGCGATCGGCCGGCCGATCTGTGTATTATAAAGCTGATTTCAGTCGTTTTGAAGAGAGAGAAAAATCAGAAAAATAAAAAATAAATATCTGAGGAGAGAGAAAGTCGAGGCATTTTTGGAAAAGTGGATTTTCGGACGACGCGGAGCCGTTTTCGTCGAAGTGGCTGTTGAGGAAATTGCTGTGCTCGAGGTAAGGCACATTCTACCTTTCTCAATTTTCAGAACCGTCGTGTTTGGCGGTATATTCTGTCCGGATTTTGTTTCCGTTAGCGATTTTCGTCCGTATCTTTTGATCGGTTCAGTTTTTACCGCGTAACTTTCTGTATATTGTTGACGTGCCGAGTGTGCACATTTTGGTTATTTTCTGAAGATTTTCGTCCGGGTATTTTTGATTCGACTGTGTTTTTAGTCGACCGGATTTTTCTGTGAAATTGGAATTTATCTGTGCAGTAGAATAAAGGTTCTGAAATGTTGATATCTGTATTCTGTGTGAATTCGGTAAATTTTCTTTGCAGGAATTTTGTGTAAATTCCGTATACTGCCGTTGTGCTGCCCGATTTTTGGGTAATTTCTGAATTGTCCGTATTTCTTCTGAATTGAAATGCTATGTGTATAAGCTATAAAAAGGGAGCTATAAGGGGCCTGGATCCTATGAGATTCAGTTAGTGAAACGGGAAATCTGAAATGAGCTCAATCTGAAATCTGATATCTGTTCTGTTCCGGATCCGATGAATTCTGTTTTGGTGCTATAAGCACATCTGTTTTGGTGCCGTGAGCACAAAGGGAGACATAAGGGGCCTGATCCTATAAGATTCAGTCAGTGTCTGGGAAGGGAGGCATAAGGGGCCGGAATCCGTAGAGATTCCGTCAGTGTCAGGGCATTTAGCTATATGTATCTGTACTACTTTCTGTATCTGTTCTGTTCTGTACGAAATTGTGATTATGATATGATATGATCCGTACGATTCTGATTTCTGTTTCTGACTCTGTTGATTTGTTCTGTTCTGATACGATCTGTACGACTCTGATGTGATCTGATATCTGTCCGTAAGTTTTGATTTCCGATTCTGTTCCGACTTCTGATCTGATTTCTGTCTGATAAGTTTGGTTTTGTTTTCTGAGGATTTAGATTGGTGGTTTGTTGCTTTGCTGAGCTGTTGAGCTCACCCTTGCTTTCTGGTGGTTTTCAGGTTCTGGGAAGGGCAAGGAAGTTCAGGACTAGGTTTTAGAGTCTGATCAGATTAGGTACTTTTGTACTTTTGATTTTTGTACAGTCATGGCTTTCCTGTTCTGTCTTTCTTTCTGTTGAAAGCCATGTACTGTTCTGTAGATGATTATTTTGAGGAAATGAAAAGATAGATGTTTCGTTCCGCTGCATTTGATGTTTTTAGTAGCTCTGTTGTTCTGTGCGCTTCTGTTGAGTTAAGAATTTGGAAGATCAGTTCAGTAACCTAATCCAAAGCCAGATCCTGGTTAGCTATTCTCCGTCGCGATCCGGCGCGGGCGGGATCCGTCTCGTCTCGGGTCGGGTCGTGACACTAACATACAATATTCTCCTATACCCTATTCCAAAAGGGTTCAAGTTATTAACCATTGATCCTTACGATGGATCATCTAATCCTTATGAGCATATTGATCCTTATAAAACAATCATCGACATACATCGAGCTTTTGATGCACTTATTTGTCAAGTTTTTCCTATCACCCTCATGGGTCAAACTAGCACCTGGTTCTACGTGTTGAGATAGTTGTTATTTAGTTTTGCATATTTGATATTCTTGCAACTTGTATGTTTTTTATGATTCTAAATATTATTATTTTGATTATTATTTCACCTAACATATTTTTGAAAGAATTATTTTGCTCTTGTATATCCTAACATTTAGGAAAATCATACTCCGGATTACTGAAGACTTCAAATTAAGATTAGTTTAGAGTTTATTGTGATTGAAGTCTGTATTTTTTATTTTATTGATTCTGAAAGAGTGTGATTGTAATTGAGTAACTGAGGACACACACACACCGGGAGAGAGTTTTAAAATTCATATTTTTAAACTGATCGTACATTACGATATCACTTCGTATAGGATGATCTGATCAGTTATTTTCCCCAATGAGCAATGGAACGAACAGAAAGGATAAAATTTTTTCTAAGTGTGGTTCGCACGAGATAAATTTTTTTATCGTCCAGGGACAAACGTCTCTGATTTGTCCAGATACGAAGTTTGTACGAGACGATAATTTTTATCGTTTAGGGACGAAAATCTCTGTTTTGTCAAGATATAAAGATCGTATGGGATGATATTTAATTTTGTACAGGGATGAAGGTACTTGGTTCGTCCACATACGAAGATCGTATGGGATGATATTTTTTATCGTACCGGGACGAAGGTCTCTGTTTTGTCCTCGAATGAAGATCGTAGGGAAGAAGGTCTCTGTTTTATACTCGAATAAAGATCGTACATGATGATATTTTAAATCGTACAGAGACGAACATCTCGGTTCTGGTTTCATTCATTTCATCTCAATGTTTCTTACAGACGAACTTTAAAATGTTTCTGTTCGTACCGGAATATGATGATCGTGTATGAAATGAGTTCGTACCAATTCACAACATGTTCATACGTAACAGTATTTGAACTGTTCGTACGTATGAACATACGATCGTGTACGTTCAAAATGAAAATTTTCAATTTTCTTGATGATTTTTCATGTCTTTTGTATAAAATGATCCATTTTAAACTGAAGTGAATCTTCTTCTTTTCTCTTAACTTTGTGATTTTCAAAGTGCAATTGAAAGAGAGAGTGTTTATGAGAGATTACTTGCAAGTGGAGTGTTAAGGGTTCATAGAATTACTAAAAGGTAAGGATCTCTTTGTAATTATTTGTTATCACTCTTCATCTTGTCTTTCTAGATTGATCATGGAAGATTTTGGAGAAGATCCAGTCATCTGCAGACACTTGGGAAGTGTAAACAGCCGAAGGTTCTCTGTCTATACTTGGAGAGTGTGAACAACTAAAGGTTCTCTGCCTACACTTGGAGAGTGGGAATAGCCGAAAGTACTATGTCTACACTTGGAGGTTGTAAAAAGATGACGGTTCTCTACCACACCGGGGATTGGTGAAAGAGATTTTGTGAAGGCTTCTCCGCCTTGTTGTGGGGGCAAAAGGTGAGACACTTATTGTAATAGTGCAATACCTGAAGAGAGAGTCTTCAGGGAGTGGATGTAGGTCATGTTTGACCGAACCACTATAAATCTGTGTGTCATTTATTTTTCTGCTGCATATTTACTTACTGCAAGTTATTTTTTCATGGTTGAAAAGTTGTTTTTAAAACCTTAATTAACTTGCTGTTAATCGTTAACTGTTTTCAACTTTTTTTAAAATCTAAGAGAAGGAATTTTTTAAAGTACCAGTTCACCCCCCTCTTGATTAGCTTTGGAACATAAACTTAGGTTTAACAACCTAATTAAGATTCAACACCACGCTCTTCTTGCAAGGCTTTTTGTCGAATAATTCATTGTCAATCAAAGAATTATTAACGATTTATCACTTCTCTCTATTTAATAATTAGTTATTACCATTTATGATTTATAATGCAACGCTTCATGGTTGTCCGCCTATAAATAAAGTGATTGGATTCTTGGAAGTGTGAATAGATATAAATGTTGGTAGTGTCTGTTTGTGACAATGACATTCCTTGGGTTTTTTTTAGGCGAGCTTAACTTCCAACGGTTGGCCTAGTTGCAAGCTTTCATTAATTTTGTGGTCTTTCTTCCTATGAAATGCAGAGGAAAACAAAAGAGAAATAAAAATGTCTTCCTTCCTAATGCTAGACTTTAGGTGTAAACAAATTTTTTACCTAGGGGGCATCTCACAGCTCTACTCAATTAGGAAGAGCAAAAGGAATGGTCGATAGAGTGTTGCAGGGAATTGTCTTGCACACTGCTTCCATCTTACTTTCGCTCTCATAATGCTCCTTCTCAGTGGTAGAATCAGTGAAGCAGGGCTAAGATTAATGTATGACTGATTCTTTCACTAAGAGGGTTGAGAAGCCGATATGCCTTCTCGAGTGGCTCAGAGTGGTCATTCTTCTCTCCAAGGTTTCCCAATCTGATTGAGATGTTTATATTCTAGAATTAGAGCAAATAAAATTATCCGGATGTATTTTTTTGGTAAGATACATCTTTGAATAAGAGATGTCATGTAAGAAATAGCATGAAATGGGAGTTAAGATTTCTGGTCTAATTACACTCTACTTATCAGAGCTACTCTCTTAGGCAGTTAGGTATTCCACTGGAAAATAGAGCATTTAGAAAAAAAAGGTGCGTAGCAATAGAATGAAATGAAGATATTGTATGAAAGTAGAATTCCTTGTATTCTCATTTGATTGGAGAATGTAAGGAAGGATTTTGGAGTGGGGAGAAGTCAAAGTTTTTGAAAGAAGAATTTTTTTCTTTGATCTGCCTTTTTCATTGCTTCGCACCTCAGAAAAACAACTCAATCAAATCTGAGAATTTCTTACCATTTCATTTGAAAGATCAAAATGTTTTTTTATCTTTCATATCTTTAGGTTAATCTGTATTTGTTTGAATGGTATGCACCTTTCTTCTAGTAGTTTTTTTCTTGGCCAAATTGCCCGCTGCTTATGCCTTTTTTAATCCAATCATATACGTTATGCTGTGTTACGCCATGTACTATTTTGTCTCTAAGCCTTTGTTTGGCAAGCTGCTGTAATTTTTTGAAACCTTTTCAACGAGTGTAAGTGTAAATGGTTGTAATGAAAGACATGAAATAAATATTGCCTTTATTATCTATTTTTGTCTTTTACCATTTTATTGAGATGTTTTATGGATAAATATACGTGTTTGGATGCTTACTCGTTTTTGTTTAATGCTGGAAAATGACATTATAATTTTGGCTTGAGGGCGAGTTTGATGAAACACTATTCCTGCAAAAGAAATAGATATTTATATGCATTCAAGTTCATAACAAAATATCTCGAGCCTCTGCCCCAATTCCCCATGAATAGGGCAAATGGTTAATGAATTTTTGTTTCATTTAGTTTTGTTTCAAGATGTTGGCAAGTTCTAAGACTCAGAATGTAGTGTATCATTAGTCGCTCGGTAAGGAATAAGCAGTGGATGTCAAAACTAAGGAAAACTGTGGTTGCATCATCAAAAGGTGCTCAAATTAAAATTTTGGGCACAACTATAATCAGATAAATTCTTCCCTCTATATTTTTTCTATACATCTTAGGTAACCGTACCGACAACATCTTTCTTAGTCTTCTTGCACATATGAAATTTTTTAAAACCCTTCTTAAACCATACAACAATTGATAGTTTAGGGAGCACACTTAAACTACAAAATGGAAAGTCAAATCCTTAGAAGGCTTGTTGGAAAGATAGCCTCAATGGGAAGTAAGTGCTGGACCAACCCTTACTAAAAGCCCCCCCTCTGGGCAAGTAGTACACAGGGTCTCAAAATGCAAAAATCTCAAAAAGGGATATGATTTTTATCCATCTAGAAATATCAAAAGGTAGAAGTCTAAGAAAACACATAAGACTTTTATCATCTAAAAATTTAAAATTGCATAAATCTCAGAAGGTACTTATTTTTTTCATCCGAAAATCTCAAAAGGCTTAAACCTCATAAGATAAAAGTTTTTTATACTTCCAAAGTTTTAAAAGGCGTAAGTTTTATAAAGTATATCTTTTCTTTGATACAAAAATTTCAGTAGAACGTGCATGATTTCTACTCAATTAAGAATTTCAAAAGGCTTAGGGTGTAACATTTTTACTCCTAAAAAATCTTAGAATACACAAACCTCAAAAATTATAATTTTTATTAATCTAAAAAACTTAAAAGGCATAAGTACAAGATTTTCACTCATAAAAAAATGTTTAAAGTTATAAGCTTAAAAAGGTATGTAGTCTATATTTACATTAATGATAAATATTGATCTTTATTAAAAGTTATCCTAAAACTAAATGTTGAGCTGTGATATTGTCACAAATATATCTATAGGGATTGGTTTCTTATATGAGCAAATTCACACAAGAGATATATTTTTATCAATAAATAACTAGACATTTTTCCTATGTATAGAACATTAAATATAATATATTTTAATTGAAATCTTGATCATGAGGTCTAGCAAACACATGTTGGAATGAGCATCTCATTATATTACATTTTTTGCATGTATATGTCCTCTCCTATAAACCAGTGTCACATTTCAGATTACCATAATTGGCATGCAATTCAAATTGACTCATAGGATATACAATCAACCTTTGGTCCTTATTTTAGAGCTTTCCATGTGATTCTTTGATTTCCTTTGCTAAAATTATTTTATATGCTCATTGCAAATGGTGCATCTATTGAAGAATGATTTCTATATTGTGTATCTTAATGATTCTAATCAAACAATCACTAGATAGGAGCACCTACTTTTGGTAATAATGTTGAAGCTCTCTTAAATAGTGATTCTCATCAAGTAACATCAAATTTTAAGAAAGAAAGCATAAGTCTGTTGTACAAACCAACTTCACCCTTTAAATAGGTAGTTATATTAAGTACTTGACAAGAATTTTATCAAAATTCTTATGAAAATCAACTTTTCTACAAGCATCTGAATCCAAGTTATATTCATCATGATAATAATAAATTTTGAGCTTCATCATGATGTTTATTATGATATGATGAGTGCAAGCATAATTATGTTTCTCTAGAAAAACTAATAAAACTTTGGTGATAGTATTATTTCTATAAGAGATGAACATGAACTTTTCTATTAGATCATCAAGTCCACTTCAGGTGTGCCGCGGTGCCATTCTTTCAAGCACCATAATGCTAGATGCCTTTTTTTATTTTCCTATAAATAGTTGTGATGTTATGTTTATAAGGAAGTTCAGTTAACTTGTGTAAAATTTTGTACTTTCTAGAGTACTTCTCTAGTTCCCTCTTAGAGTAAAATCTAAGAGAGGCTAAAAAAGTAAAAGATACAATCATTTGAAATGTTTAACACGTGCTTCTTGAAGCAACTCTGAGAGTTAAAGGCAGGGGCGGAACCCCATGGGTGTTAGGGGGGGAAATTGCCCCCCCCCCACAATTTTTTTAAAATTTTTTTTAGGTAATTTACCCTTTTTCATTCATTTTTTAGTCTTTATTACAAGAATTTTCAGACAATTGCCCCCCCCCCCCCCCCCCCCCCCCCAAAAAAAAAAATTTAAAATACTATGGTCTTTAGGTAATTGCCCCCAATAGGTCGAACCCCGCTAGGGGACACTGCCGCCTTGGACCCCTGATATTATGTCTTATAAGTTTTTCCCCTTGAAAATTAGGGCTGGTTTCGCCCCTTGTTAAAGGAAGGAGTGTTGAGGAGATACTTTGATCATTTCTAGTGATATCACTCTCTTATATTTTTATTCTTCCATGAGTTAATGACAATGAGTTTGCTTGTTATTCATTCCATGTCTAGCCAATTCTCTTGTTTTGAATTGATGAAGTAAAATGCATGTTGAGTACTAATGAAGACTCTTATTCTATAAATGTTAAAAGATATTTTTAATATTATCTCGCTCTTTATTTAATGTACATAGTGGCTATATATTTAGTTAAAATTTAGTGTGATGTATAGCCTCGACGGAGGAATGCACAAATAATTAGGAGTATTGAGATATGTTGTTTGTATGCTTAGACATATGATACAACATGTATAAGTTCTTAAGGAGATATTATAAATGTTGGAGGTAAGCAAATATTCTTTTTATCCATACAAGCTCAACAGAGATCTAGGGATGCATATGCTCTATATCACATTAACATGAAGAGTCTCATAAGGAAAAATGTGCAATTTAAATTCATCAATCCAAAACACTTTAATTAAATATTGTATCAAATATTTTACTTTTTTAGTCAATGATAGAATCTCCAAAAATATATATTTTATTTTAGTAGAATAATTATTGCAATTAGAGCAAACATTAATAATTTGTTGCAAGTAAGCATACTTCATCGTGAGTTCGACACTCTACTTTATCATTTTATTACTTGATTCAACACGTATACTTGCATATATTAAGTGAAATTTGTTATTTTAATATCAAATAAAACTTAAGCATTGTTTAGGGGTGATAGAGCCCTAGATTTTTATATAATTAAAAAGTTCACTCTACAACCCCCATCAAGTTTTTGAAAGTGTGAGATAATGGGACCTTTCAGTGGAGGAGATATAGGAGGTGTAGAGGAGGATCTTTTGTGAAGGTGGATGGCGATTTGAGTGAAAGAGAAGAAGAAATAGATTTTTTACGGTTAGAATTAGGTTTAGGTTTAAGAAGAAGAAAAAGAAGAAGAAGAAGAAGGTGAGGAAGAAGAAGAGGAAGAGGAAGAGGAAGAATGGAGAGGGAAGAAGAAGAAAAAAAAAAAAAATGGAGGAAGAAGAAAAAAGGAAGGAGAAAGAGAAGGGAAAGGAGAAGGAGAAGGAAGAGAGATTACCTTAGGTGGCGGTGGGCAATGAGAATGGCTGGAGGTTGTCCGTTTTGTGAATGCAAAACATTTCAGAGATTTAAGTTTTCAGTCAATAAGCGTCGATGAGCTAACGAGTCGAGCTTGAGCTAGTTCTGATTCGACTCGTAAGCTTGTGTGCTGACTCATTTAAAAAAAATAAATATAAAATATACTTCAAATATATTAGAATTTAAGATTTTAAATACAAACTTGTTAAAAATATTTAAAAAATTTCAATTTTGTCTATTAAGTAATTCTTTATTATTATTCTTATAACTTCTTATTCTTTTTACTATTTTACTATACTAATTACTTAAATCATAATTATTTTCTTTCTTTCATAATGAACTAGTATGCTTATGAGCCTGCTCGAACTCGTAGAATAAAGCTCGAGCTTGAGCTCGAACTCGATTAATTAATTAGGCTCAAGTCAAGGTGACTCGAGCTCGACTCGACTCATTTATACCCCTAGATGTTGATCAACATTATTATTTAATTGTACAATTTATTTTACTTTAAATTAAAAAAATCTACTGTATATACTTTTTATTCTTATTTAAATAATCTCAAATATTTTAGATGCATTATATTAATTTTAGACTGGATTTTTATTGAGCCTCCAAGCCATAAATTCGAGGTAAAGTACATTGTCTACCGATCATTCGGTTGGCTGCGAATGTGCTATGAAAAACACCCTTCCAGAAACCCGAATTCAGGTTCTCCTAACAGCCAGTGATCTGCCTTGCGAAAAACCGCAGTAACTCAAGAGCAAATGGACGGCAACCTCTCTACTCTTACGCAGGCGACAAGCCTTTTCGACCAGACCGTCGTAAGAATTCTCAATTCATTTCCCAGAATCCAGCTTTCTATCTATTTTCTGGCGCTTCTTCCGATTTCGTTATTAAAATCTCATTTTTATTCCATTCTTTGATCGTGTAAGTGGTTTCTATGAATTCCTAGATTCCTGGGGACATCATTGTAGATCTCCCTAGCGTCGCAAACCTGAAGGTCGGTTCAGGACTACGCCAGGTATTTTAGGGATAGGGCTTTTTAAACTCATTAATTTTGTTTATATTGTTTGAGCGAAATGGTTAAATTTGAAACATTTCTAGGACTGCTTTGAGCTGTTGGCAACGAAAGTGGGAACATTGAGGTACAAGAAACCAAACAAATACTGGCTGGAGAGCTCCCACAAGAGAGTTAGTGTTTTAATGAAATTTTTTTTGGTTTAGGTTTTGATTTGAATGTTTCAGTGATGAGATAATTGGAACTCAGTTTTTGATTTTTTTTTCTTTGAACATCTGATTGCGCAAGTGGCATTAGAATTAAGTAACCCATGTCTGTCCAAATCTCATAAGAAACCGGTGAAATTGTCCAATCTCTCTCAGTTAAGAATATTTCAGTTGTTATCAAAGTCAAAAGAACATTACTTGCTAAAATAATCCCTTTTTTGAAACAAAAAGTGTCTGTATGGGATTTGATTTTGCATTGTTTATAGTTTTTTCCTATGAGACATTCAGTTTTAAGCTAGTTGGTACTTCATTTTTGTTTTTGTGTATTATGTTGATCATTCCATCTTTTATCGTCATTCCTAACATTTGTTTATTTTCAATGACCTTGCAGTATGATCCCTCTGCAGAAGATACTATTCTTGGTATTGTTGTGGGCCGAAATTCAGAAGTAAGTTCTCCTTGATATATATGTAAATTACTTTATATTTTTCTTTGCACCTTCTTATCTGAATGCACAATCAAAATGTGATTATAAGGTTGAATGAAGATAATAGTTTGGTTAAGACATAAAATAGTTTGTTAGGTCACTTTTGATAGAGACATGTGATGTATTCGTGCTTTAGAGCGTTTCCAGCCGAATGCCTAACACTCGTTTGGCGTCATTGGTTTGCTCCTTTCAATCGCTAAAAAAAAAATGCTACTCTGGTGAGGGTGAACAATGCGACGCCAATGTTCCCACTGTTCACCTGTTAATTTTTTTAATAAATATATAATTAAAAAATATAAAATAAAGTATGAGAAAAAATATATAAAAAAAAGAAAAAAAGAAAAAAAAAAAAAAAAAAAAAAAAAAAAATATATATATATATATATATATATATATATATATATATATATATATATATATATATTACTATTAGAAAATGTGAGTTCGGTTGGAGACGAGTTACTAGAGTTTGATGTATTATTGCATTTTGGAGTAAAAATTGAGTTTTTCGGTTGGAGATTCCCTTAGCTCATAACTTGCTTTAAATCATGATTTTGATTCCTTTTTCCAAGAGAGTTTTGATCTAGCTCTGCCCTCAATCCTATGAGGGTGATATCGATTGAATTTTTGTTTCCTTTGTTCCTTATTTTCATGTTTTCTTATTTGAGTTATTTGCAGTCAATCCTATAAATACAGTCTAAATGTTTTTTATTTTATTAACCGTTTTTGTTGTTTCAGAACTTTCTAGTGGATATAAAAAGTTCATCCTTGGCCCTTTTACCTGTTGTTGCGTTTGAGGGGGGTACTAAAAAAAATATACCAAAACTTGAGGTATTACTACCTCTTCCTACAACGCTTCAGTCTCTTCTCTTTCATACTGTTGTTGGATTATTGAAAACTTATCTTATTTATATGTCAATGCGTCACATCTTTGTGGACAAGTAGCTTTTTATTGTGATATGGTTCTACATATTGTTTCGTGGATTGAATATTATACTATTTGTTTAAAAAATTTTCTAATTTACTTTCCTGATTTATATATAGCATTGTTTACTAATGTGCCCCAGATTGGCTCACTGCTGTATGTCCGTGTTGTGAAAGCTAACCATGGCACGAATCCAGAGTTATCATGTACTGATGGTAATATGCTATTTATTTTTTGTTTGTTTAGTTGTTCTCGTATTCATCAATTTTGCCTGCAAATTACTAAAATAGATTGTAAATCAGTTTGGTTGTGTAATTATTGTTTCGAATCTATTTATGAACATTAAATTGTATTGATTAGTTCAACTTTTAATTTTTTAATTGCTGAGACCTGATTAATTTTTTCCACTTACTAATTTATTTTGCTTCTTTGGGATTTTGGTTGGTTTTTTTCTTTGGTTCCATTAAGGGAAAGTTTAATCTCTATAGTGAACTGAGAGATTCTGGTTGGACTATGCATTACCACATGCATGAAATTATTATTTATTGGCTTTTGTAAATACACTGAACTTAATTAAAGGATGTGATGAAGCCTTTGGAATATCTCAGTAGGAAAGCAAATTAGTTTATTGTTAGACTCAAGAGGAAATTGAAAGGTGCATCAGTTATTATATGAGAACATGCCAGCTGAAATTATTGGATAAGAACTTGTACATCTTCTACCAATTACGATTACCTTGTATGATGAATGCAAAAATCTTCAGCTTGTTGCTAAAACTTGATAATTCATTACGAGGCCTTATGTTCTCCAGCCTATAGACCTTATAATACTTTTTGGAAAAAGTGAAAAGAGAAATTATTAATCAGATGTTGCAAGGACGAATTTGCCTCAAACTTTCTCCCTGCCTTCTTGATCACCTTCTTGGGACATCACCTCAGCATCAACATCTTCATCTTCACTATAGGAGAGGACTCATCAAATGCTTTGTTTATGCAATAATTGAAAATGTCAATCCTTGCAGTCCTATTGATCAAATGGTGGTACTTTTGAAAATCGATAATCAAATTGTCTTCTTATCCTTGCCCCAACTTTGTTAGAGTTCCACCCTTAAAACATTGATTCTCATACTTACTCATGTACTTTTCTCTCGAATTTAAAAGCAAAGGATTCTTGTTGTACTCTACATCACACTTAACTTCTATTAAATCAACTTCCCTCATGACCGCAAATTTTGATAGTTTAGCTAACAAAGTAACCACCTCGTGACACTTTTTTTTTTTTGAGATAGTAAGATAGTATGAGAGATTTATGCTCATCTTAACTTTAGAATTTTGAGCATACACATAATTAAGGAGACATTTTTTACAAGGAAACCCCATAAAGACTAAACCATGGGCCCTAACGCAAGTGATAAACTCACATTATCAATGTAAATAAGTACAAGACTTTATCCTTCTCAAAGTTATCAGAGGAACATTGGTATAGCATTGGTATTGAGGTGGTCAAAAACTGATGATAATGACTTCAAAGGCATAGTGATTATGTCCGCAGAAATTGGATCTAAGTTCAGTAAGGGTGAGTGATGGCATAATTGATGACATCTATGGGTGGCATTACTATCAACAATGCAACCTCGTGTAATTAACATTGCTTTGTTAGTGACAACTTCCAATGGCGTCGCATCATCAGCTAGATGGTAGTAACAATTAACATATCATTGATGAAGGTAACACATTTTCTTTAGCGAGCAACATCAGACTTCAGGAATGAGCAATATCACATTATTAGCAGGCAGAGTCGTAACATTTGAGCTTCAAGAATTATAGAGATCTTGTTTCCAAAAAACTAAATTGGCCCTACATATAGATCACGAGGGCTTATTTTTTCTCATGAAACTCCAAATTTCATGCTCTTTTAGAATGTTGGAGAAGATTACCTTCGTTGCATCATTTCAAGCTTTGGAAAATTTGAATCAGAGGATTTTTGTTGCTTGGCCAACTTGAATTGATTTAGTTGATTTTGTGTGATCAAATGAGCTAAAGAGACATGGTGGTTGGTGAAGAAGACATGATCACAATAGCAGTGATGAATCAAAGTTTGTGCAATGGATTGAGCAATTTCTGATAAGATTTGTCAATTTCTCATTAAATATGGCAAAAATAGGCTTTATTGTAAATATGATCTTTCTTCGTTTCATAGTGAGGAATATTTAGACATAAACAACTCATGAGCATGTGTGGTATAGATGGTGCAACAATTTAAAGATCTACATTTTTTAAATGAAATTGACCAAATGATGGCATGGTAGAGGCCGCCTGTGACTATCATTAATGGACAATACTAGTGGTGTGGGCATTCGGGCCATCTTTCGGTTGTTGGTGATAACAATGACAATGAAGCCATACATTGAAAGACACTCCTACTTGGAGATTATGATGGCTTTGATTAAACCAAGTTAAGTGTGGTCTTGTCTTGAGCAAGTCGCCTTGAGTTGGTCAGGCTGTTTCAAGCCCATTCAACCTCGAGCTTCCTTATCGTGTTGTGCGTGCAATGATAGCAACAGTTTGAGATCTACTTTTTCCACTTAAATGATTTCATTTGATGAGGTAGCAAGTGCTTTCTATTTTTTCCCTCTCATTTTGGCTTATTTTGTGGATAAAGATTCCAACAAACTTTGAGCTTATAGCTTGGCCATTTTATGATATCGACCTGATGGTTTGAGGTCCTTTTCAGTATCTTGAGCTTTATGCTTCTCTTTCTTTTTGACAATAGCGAATTGAGATTTTTTCTCATAGAAAGAGACCAATTTCTTTCTTCGAGTGCAATGGTTTTTATGCTTATTTTGATAACATCAAGAATTGAAAATAGCTTCAATTCTGAGTGGATATATTTCATGAATATCAATTTCTCAGTTAATAAAATTCCCAAGACAATTACCTTCTAAATTCCATTGTGAAATCTTGTACATGTTGCCCATCATCTTGCATCAAATTATGTCATATGATCCGCTTTTCCTCTTCATCTTTAATGTGGTGGAATTGTGCTTTTAACAAGCTTTTAAAGTCTAAAAATGAGATGATTGACTAATAGTAATTTTTAGATTATGAACTTGACCGTATTAAAGCATACAAAGGTCTACTTCTAGAACCTCAAACCAATTTTACTTTCGCCATGGTAATCATAACCATGAAATATATTTTCAAAACCTAACCAATTGTCAATTAATCTTACTTGATGGTGCCATTGAATTCAACACTAATTTCCCTTGACATTAAAGGGAAAGGTATTCTTATCCTTCTCTCATTTCTACTTCTTTTTCTGTCAGTGGATTATGCTTTTTTTTTTTTGCTGCGGTCAATATGTTGGCTCTCATATTTCATGGATAAATGATGATTATGTTCGCAATGCTGTTGCTAAAGCTATTTCTTTATTAATAATAGTAACAGTGATATTGGTCAATTCGGTTTTGATATTGTAAAGAGACTTCTAACATCAAAATTCTCCTCTCCAAATAGTTTGGTTCTAATGCATGCTGTTTGGGTTTCATAAATCATCTAAGTTATCCCTTTTTGTTCTTATCCACACCATAAAAAATTTCCTATGTCTTGGAGCTATGCTTGTATGCCAATTCGTTTAGGTTCAGATGCATAAGATTTATGGAAACTACAAGAATAACTTGATGAAGGCTTTATAAGTGTTGTTCTAGTTTTCTCTGGGAGGTGTTTTACTGCAATTTGAAGATTAGGCTTTTGATGGAGAAAGAGAGGAGTGTAATGAAGTAAATTGAATGTCTAACCTTTTTTTTTTTTAGAATTTTGATTAGGATTTTTGGTACTTTGTATGCAACAACTCGTAGAGGATAGATGATGGGGCCTGGTATAGGCCAAAATTTTGAGAGAGAGAGTAGAAGCCTTGAAATTCGAGCCCTAATATTGTGAATTGTGCCTTAAGGCTGCGGGGGGAGCTTGTCTTTTGGCGGCTTAGCTTTTGGAGGCTGGGACAAATTTGGGGAAATAAAAAATGCAAGTAAGATACATGAAGGGACATACAACATTCCAATTAATTTTGATGATTATTTTATGGATTTTATAGCCTTACATTATAAGCATCAATGATAGAATCATAAGAAGATGACAAGCAATCAGTGTATGCTATTGGATAAGGAAAATTCTTATCTCAATGCTTATAAAATTAAAATGATCATAAAAATTGCAAAATTTTTGGAATATTCCGTTTGATATGGGCCAACCATGTACAGTTAGAGGGAGAATTTTTTGGAGCAGTTTTAGATAGTTTACTTGATGGCCTCCCGCATCTCTCTGTCCTCTTCTTCCTTGGCTATCTCCTTTTTTCTTTCTAAATTTTCAAATTGCAATATTGCAATTTAGTCACCCCTCCTTTCTTAATTGAACCCTTAATCTTGAAGAGTTATTTTTTACAAATTTTTTATGCCTTAGCTTGCTTAGTTAGCCAAAGATCAAATCTACCAGACAAGTTTCTGATCATTTTTGTTTCTAATATTTTACTGTGTTAGTGTTTTTTCTACAGTAGAATTCAAGTTGTGACTTTGGGTGATTAAGTTATTAATAAGAGTAAACGTTTTAGATATCTTGGATCTATTGTTTAGAGTGATGGTGAAATAGATGGAGATATTATCAACAAAATTCAAGTTGGTTGGTTGAAGTGGAGGAATACATCGGGTTTGTTGTGCGATAGAAAAGTCCGCCTCGAACTTAAGGGAAAATTCTATTAGATGGTGGTGAGACCTGCAATGCTTTATGGTGCCGAATGTTGGCCATTAAAAGAGAAGCATAATACTAAGTTAAGCGTTGCAGAGATGAGGATGCTTAGGTGGATTAGTGGCTTTACCTTTAAAGATAGGATACGAAATGAGCATATACGTGAAATGGTTGGAGTAGCTCCAGTGGAAGATAAGATTAGAGAGAATCACCTTAGATGGTTTGATTACATTAAAGGGAGGCCTTCTGATGACCCGGTTAGGAAAGTTGAAGTATTAGTTTTGACTTATGTTAAAATAGGTAGAGATAGACCTAAAAAGACTTGATTAGAAAAATATTAGAAATGATCTTTCTTTATTAGATTTAAATGAGAATTTAACTTTTGATAGGGCACAATGGAAAAAAAGGATTCATGTAGCCAACCCCACGTAGTGGGACAAAGGCTTGATGTTTTTGTTGTTGTTGTGTTTTTTCTACAGTATTTGAATTATTTTCATCTTTTTTGAAAGCTAAATGCAATGTTGCACGAGCTTTTGGTCATTGTTTCTTTTTTTTTTTAATTTATTATTATTATTATTATTATTATTATTATTATTATTATTATTTTAGCTATTGGTCATTGCTCTCTATTAGTATCTTCTTGTTATCACTTTCTTCTTTCAACCCTGTTTTCTGTATTTTTTTCTTCTTTTTAGTTATTAATTCCAATTCGACTTGTTTTCTTTCTGTTAAGGCTTATGAGAAACCCCTTTCTTGTTAATTTTATTTAGGTAGTTTGCTCAATTGCTATTCTTCTCTATTTTATCCGTTTTAAAACATGTATTTCAGTTTGCCGTATTGTTTGCTCCGTTGCATCATGTCTGTTTTCTGTTTTATTCTCCTTTGTGCTGAACTTTTCTAATTTGATTTGTGGTTCTATGGATGGCGAATTAGGTTACTGAAGTTCTGATATCTTTAAAAATAATTATTTTAAGGCTCTTTGGTTTGAAGGAATTGAAATAGAGGAAATGAAATAGAAATGTAAATGAAGTAGTATGCGAAATGAAGTTCTTGATTCTACTGAGGGAATATATGAGTCAAAGCAATGTCGCTCATAAATTTTTCTATTCATTTTTCATTAGAGTTGAGTGAAAAAATGTAATTGAAAATTTACATTTGCTCACATTTTCAAGGGTAGTCCAATTATCTTTTAATTAAATTTGAATTAATCATCTAAAATGAAACTATGAGTAAAATACAGTTACATTCTCTTCAATTCCTTTTTGTAACCAATCATCTAAAATGAAATTATGAGTAAAATACTGTTACATTCCTTCAATTTTTTCAAACCAAACATCTTCTGATGGTGAAAATTACATGCTTTATCTTTAATTTGGCAGTTGACACATGAAAAAAAAAATATTTGGGATATTTGTTAGCCTACATGATGATGGTTGAATTTGAAAAGTATGTAATTAATTCAGCGGATTTGGCAAAAAAGAGTTGTTTTGCATTGTTAATTTCTTGTGAGAAATCTAGTCATGATAATTGATTGATAATACTAATTGCGATTGGATTTACTTATTTATTTCTATTTTGATATATGAATTACAATGAATCACTTCAATATTTGGCATTTAAAGAAAGTTTAGTTTTATAGCTAGCGGGAAAGCTGCTCAGTTTGGTCCCTTGAAAGAAGGGTACATGTTTGATTCGTCAACTGGGTTGGCAAGAATGTATGTAAAGCTACATGTTAAGTTGCAATTGTCTTTTTCATGGAAGTTTGCGTTCTCTAAAGTTTCTAATTGCAAGTGCAAGTGAATCTTTTTTGAATTTCTTCTCTCCAGGTTATTAAGCACTCCTACATGTCCTGTTTTGCAAGCCTTTGACTTGCAGCGTTTCAAGATAGTCATTGGATTGAATGGTCGTATTTGGGTAAGATTCATACTTTTTCTGGTGGGGATGTAAATGCATGAGTAGGGCTGATAATTATGTTCAAAACTTCAAGTTTGTTCGAAAAGCCCCTAGATTTTATTCTATACAAAATTGGAATGTATTTTCTCTGAATTTAGGATGGCTTATCCGAAATTAGTTCAATTTAACTTGGTACGATTTGATATAGGTATGAGTGTAGATACGTATATGTATCTTGACACATTTATGCACTTACATAAACACTTTTTTTGTAAGCATTTGAATTTTAATCGATTCAAAATATTAGGCTTGCTTCAACTCTAGGATGGATCAGTCAAAATTTAGCTTAATTCAAGTTCATATCGATTTGATGTAGGTATAATGGTCATGATTATATTAAAGAAATTATGAATAAAAGGAAACCCTCAAAAGAGGTATAGCACAAATTATAAATCTTAGGGAACGCATCTACTATGTGAAGTAGGAATATCTTCCTCATCAAACATGGATTTACAGCCACAAGTGAATCAATCTCAACTGAAATAGTAGAAGTAACTCCAAACAAATGCTATAGAGGATGAGTGCTAAGCTATGTTGCACGGATACTCCTATTTACGAGGCGTGCTGTATCGGATACGTGTCGGATACGGATTCGCCTCCGATACGGCACGGATACGTGTCGGATACGGCCTTGCCGTGTCCGATTAAAATATTATTTAAATTTGACTGGACACGCGTATCGGATACGCGTGTCCTATTAAAAAAAACACGGAGCCACGATTTACCCTTTTCTTTTCGACTTTCCACCGTTTCCGCTCAAAACACGGAGCAACATTTCAAAGAGCTAGGTTTTTCGTTTCCACCCAGTCACCCACGTGTTCATCTTCTTCGTTATAGTTGAAGGAGCGGCTCAATGACGCGAGCATAGAAGCAAAGAAGATCATCCTTTGTCGACAAAGAGGCTTAACGACGCGAGCATTAAAGTCGATAGGATCATCCTTCGTCGACGAAGCGGCTCGACAACGCGAACAGTGAAGGCGACGTGAGCAGTGTAGGTTCGTTTTCTTCATCGTTCTTCGTTTTCTTAATCATAGGCTCGGTATCGAAACTTGGTACCGAACTTTATTGGAACTCGGTGTTGCTCGGTACTCGGTACCGAGCAGTATTGGAACTCGGTACTGCTCGGTATTGGAACTCGGTATTGGAACTCGGTATTGATCGGTACTACTCGGTACTGCTCGGTATTGGAACTCGGTACTGCTCGGTATTGGAACTCGGTATTGCTCGGTACTACTCGGTACTGCTCGGTATTGGAACTCGGTACTGCTCGGTATTGGAACTCGGTACTGCTCGGTATTGGAACTCGGTATTGCTCGGTACTACTCGGTACCGAGCGGTATTGGAACTCAGTACCAAGCGGCACCGAGAAGCTAAAATATGCTCAGTATCGCTCGGTATCTTTCCATAAAAACAACTTTAAAAATAAACAGCACTTCAAAATTACTCTTACAAAAAAATTTTGTTTTGGGGGCGCTGCCCCCTAAAACCCCCGCAAGGAAAACTCCAACTTATATGGAAGGAGACAACCGGATGTTGGATGTTGCTGGAGATGGATTTGAATCTCTTGAGGATATGGGAATATTAGAAATTGCTAATCTTTCACTTGATGAGCCTGAATTAGAAGCTATGATATTTATTGAAGATGATATAGAAACTCAAAGACAAACCACTGAAGAAGCTAATCCTATCATTCCTTCTATTGAATAGTTGAAATTTCATGTGCTGGGCAAATGGGCAATTTATCTTCTTGTTTTTGTTGTTGTACTAGACATTTCAATACTTAATGCTTACTTTTATTTCAATTTTTTTGTCATTTCAAATATTACACTTTGATTACTTTATTAATTTTTATGTATTATTTATATATTATAATGCCGTATCCGCGCCGTATCCGTATCCTGTATTTTTAAGAATTGGCGTGTCCCGTATCCGTATCGTGTCGTATCCGTATCGCCGTATCCGTATCGGTGCAACATAGGTGCTAAGGGAAGTGATCAGAATGTTAATAATAAGATCAGACAAAGGATTTAGGAGGGAATAAAGAGGAATACTCTAAACAGAAGTTCTTTTAATCAAGTCATCAATGGATCTCCTCCTAACAATGATAGTAGGGTTAATTTCATCTAAAATCCCAAAGCCTCAAGACTGTAGAGAGAATTCACATTCTTCCAACAAAATGATATTTTTAAAATTGAAAATTTTACCAACGGGAGCATTCAACCTCTCCCTGATTGTTGACAAAAGAATAATAAGTCTCACGAGTTGATGGACGTATTTTAACTAAATCATTAGGATGAATATTAGCAGTAAGCACATAGTCAATAGAATTAGACTAACAATCCTCTTGAAGATTAACCACAAAATGCCTCTCGAAACCAGGACGCATACCAATAAAGGGGGGTGGGGGGATAATCTCAACTAAACTTATTCGGGGGATTGACAAGAGAAGGGTTTGTTGGAGGTTGTGAGGAAGCATTAATATTAAAAAGTGGATGGGATTCTAAAACTAAGCTAGTTGCAGAGTTGGTAATAATTTGATTATTGGTTGGGTTAAAATGAGTAAGATTGCTCATATGATTAGTATCACTATTATTAATAGAAGATTTTTAATTTTTGGATGGGTGATAAAAAATTTTCAGTGTTATGACCAGCCAGATATATCTTTAAGAGTAACCTTCTGCATAAAACTTCCCTTATCATTAGAAATAAAAAAAGATTTTAACAAAAGCCATAGTAATCTCAATCTCAACCAAAATGCTGGCAACAAAAGATCTGGACAATTTTTCTGTAGCTGCATCCACAAGATGGTTACCAAATGCTTAGTTAAATGAATTTAAATCCACATGAATAGTAAAATGAGCAGGAGGTTTAGAGAAAGAAAATGATGTAACATAAAAAATGAGAAAAGATGAATTGGTACTAAAATAAATGACCCGAGG
Organism: Dendrobium nobile; assembly: GCA_022539455.1. NCBI lineage: Eukaryota > Viridiplantae > Streptophyta > Magnoliopsida > Asparagales > Orchidaceae > Dendrobium > Dendrobium nobile. Next base: position 23,508,398 of record CM039732.1, on the reverse strand, counting down.
TAAGGGGGAGGAGATAACTGGAATCCATCAAGAAATAGGTGAAGAAGAAGAGGAGCATAATATGAAATCATTGTCATTAAATAGTGTAATTCTCCTTTAATGCTTGACCAAAACCTTTCACATAAACTTAGGGCTTATATTACTTTTCGAAACTGCATCAACTATTAAGAAAGAGGTATAATATGTTCTTATTGTATATATAAGAAATATTTAAAATACGTCAAAAACTAAGCAAACACATGCTTATAAACTAACATGGGAAAACTTCTAACGGCCATATCTGTCCTTAATCAAAAATATAGATTGGAACATTAGGAGGTTCCTTTGTAAGATTAAGAGGAGGTGTCCAATTAATAAGGTTGTAAGCAACCTTAGAAAATGGTGGAACTTCCGAGCAAAAAGCCTAAAATAATTCTCTTCTTTCTCGACCAACCCTGTAGTTTAAGATCTTGAAGAGGATTTGTGGATATTATCCATTTAGGCAGCCCGAATGAAACATATCCACCAGCAATAATAATATATATATATATATATATATAATCATTTTTCCAGAAAATATTTTTATTTTCTAAAATCTATGTTTCTATTTTAATTTCTCCAATTTCAGGTAAATGCTTCCACTCCTTCCATGGTGGTTCTTATATCTAATGCAATAATGGCATCGGAGTTTCTCAGTGCTTCACAACAAGCAAATATGGTTAAGGAACTCACTGATCAATTACAAACCCGTTGCTCTGTGAGATGAATCTTCTTAATGTTTATTGTCTAAATTACAGATTTGCAAGTATTAGTAATTTATTAGTAGCATAGAATAAGGAAAAGAAATAGTGGGATCAAAGAGAAGAGTTTTACGTTTTTTCTCCACCTTTTTTCATTATTGAAGCTGTTCAATGTATGATAGTTGGAATAGCCTTATTCTATATGATTTGGACAGTTAAGATCTAAAAATGTTGTGTATATAAATTTATGTAATTATGTGGTCATTTTTCTGATTAATGAGGGAATTCAGATTTTTCAAATTCAAATAGCATAACGTTGTTCTAAAAATTCTTGCTCGATTATAGTCTAAAAAATTTGAAATGGAAATATTAGGTTACAGTAGGAAGGTAAAGAAAGGGGATGGGTATGACAGCTATGTTTGAACAAGAAATTAGTATATTAGGTTAAAATCTTATGTTTGAAAATGAAATTTGGATGATGTTATGAGATATGAATTGATGTTTTTGTATAAGGTTTTGATCCCATGTTATATGTTTGAGTTGAAACCTAGCTTAGAACCCTAGGGTTGGACCATTTGAATTAAACCGATGTTCGAACATTGTTCAAATAGAGTTTAACCATTAGATTTGAAACTCAAATATGAATATAAGTCCTAATGTAGGCAATAGGTTCGAATATAAGTTTAAAAAAGGTTTGAATTGTGTTCAAATTAGGTTCGAATGTAAGTTCGAATTATGCCAAACTTTGTTTGATCCTCATTTAAACCTTGGTCAAGTTTTATTTAAATCTAAGGTTTGACAATTAGATTTGAGGTTCAAAAATAGGTTCTTATATGGGTTCTAATGGAGGAACTTGTTTCGGACAAAAATGCAGGCTCAAACCTTGTTTGAACCTGGGTTCAAATTATGCCCGAATCGTATTTGAACATTCTCTAAATCCTTGTTCGAATATTGTCAATACATTTTTCTTTGTTATATTTTAAGAATTCATTCGTTTGAATTATCTTGCTATTTATAAAGATGTTCCAACATATCATTCCCATGGAGAAAAATTCCCCTCAAAGCAGCCTTTCAATTGCAGAAGATCTACATTTCTTCAAGGTCTTAACTCATCAACTTCATATAAATATCTGTATGGCTTTCTTAATTTAATAGTGATTTATGCTTTAGCAACTATTAAGCTTAGTAAATATTAAAAATCAAGACCTATTAGCTATGTTGCACCGATATGGATACGGCGATACGACATGATACGGATACGAGACACATCAATTCTTAAAAATATAGGATACGGGTATGGCGCAGACACGACATTATAATTTGATGCCCTAATATCCTATTTTCTAGTAAACTAACGTCAATGTGAATGGTAAAAAAAAAATTATATAAAAAAACATCAATATAAATGATTCAAAGAGATTGCATCTACATCAAGAATGTGTCAAGCTAGGCCAAATCAAGCACAAATAGATTCAAATGCCATTCTTGTTAAAATTTAGAGAACAACCTAAATTTGCTCAAGTAAATTAGCAAAAAATATTCATTCATTTGTCATACTCTAGGCATCAAACACCAAAACAATATAAATTGTGAATTTTCTCGATGAATTTTCCTCATGAAGAAATTAAATAAGGCAAGATTGGAAGACAACAGAAATGAACCGAACCTTCGTATGTGGCCTCATCTTGCGTAATCGACGATGGAAAAGAAACTCATGGTCACCTGGTCTTGTCTCGCGTAAATGGACGTTCGTCTTGCCTAAATGAACACTCGTCTCGCATATCACCTCGCTGTATCACCTCGCCTCGTCTCTCCTGCTCGGCATCGACTGCCTTTCCTCTCTTGCTCCTTCAACGAAATGCTGAAGAAGAAACTCGCTCGCAGCCGCATATGCACGCTTGTCGGTCGAAGAAACGAAGGAGCCCTAATGTCTCATCTCGCGGGTTCGAAAATGAGAGAACCTCGCTCACAGTCGAGGAAATAAATACGACGCGTCTTTTTATTGTTTTTCAACAGTCCTTTTGAAATTAAATAGTATTTTAATTGGATACGGCAAAACGTACATGTATCGGTGCCGTATCAGATGCGTATCCGGTCCGACACGTATCCGATATAGCTAGCCTTCATAAATAGGTCTATTGGGGCTATTAGTTCTCTATCCAATTTATTTTTTGGAGGCATATCATTTTTCTAGCCTTGAGATTCAAATATTTGACATATAAATAATCAATATGAAATACTCAAATATATTTATTAAGTATTTCATAATAATTTATATTACAATTGCTTAGGATTTACTGATGCAAAATATTATTTATCTAGAAAACATACTAAATGGATTATTAATAGCTCTTAATTTTAATATTTGTCAATCCTGATAGCTATATCAACTATTACATATAAAGCCTAAATCACTATTATTAAATTAAAAGGCATGCAACTTATATATGAATTTATCTGTAAGAACTTTTATAGTTTTCATAATATTCTGTGTTGTATTTGTATGTACATTAAATCTCTCAAGTTTAACTGTGTACTAAAGTACTAGTTAATATTCATTTTTTTTGTTACATAAGTTTGAATGTAATCATTACCCCGTCCAATGTTGACAATTACATTATAATAGGAAGAAGTCAAAAGGAGAATCGTAAATTCAAAAATGAACAAACTTTGAACACAACATTTAAGCTTCGTTCAGGATGACTTTTTTACTGCTTCTTAAAGCAATTTCCTACTACAAATTAAATTTTTTGTACTAGAAAGTTGCTTTAAGAAGCATGAAGAAACTGTCTACTTGAAGATCTCAAGTAAACCCTAACAATAGAGACAAAAATAGCAAGAACACTCCACAAATCCAATGGAAAAACGTGCAAAACAGTAGTTTTTATTGCAGAAATTAAACTAACGGAAGAAAAATAGCAAGATACAATTGATCCTTAATTCGAGAGGAGGAGCCATCTCTCCCAATCCCTAGAGCTCAAGACACCAAACTCCAAGAATAAGAACAACCACAATAATTTGCATACCCCTAACCCTAATCCTCTCTTCCTATTTAAAGCAAACAATTAAACAACAATTACCCAAACAGCCCTCCCCTAATTCCCTCCTATTTCCTTAATTATTTTCCTCCCAAATCAACCCTCAAATCATCCCATAAATATGCCCTCTTTAATTAGAAAATATTTCTTAATTAATCCCTCAAAATCAGCCCCTAAATATGTCATCTTCAATTAGAAAATATTTCCTCATTAATCCCCTCTAAATCAGTCCTCATATATGCTCTCTTCAATTAGAAAACATCTCATAATTAATTCCTTTTGATTAAGAACCATCCTAAACAACTTTATCTTGATTAGGAAATTTAATAATTCCTTCCCAATCAAATTTGGCCGGTCTATCATTGTCCCAAATGAAACCTTGGTGTTTATGATGTTTGAAACAAGTTTAAATTAAATTTGAACCTGGTTAAAGCCTACCTATATGCTATTTCAAATTTCTATATAAGAAAATGGGCTGAAGTCATAGAATATTGATATTACTATAATAATAGAGAAACGAAACTTTAGTATGAAAGAAAGTAGGTAAGATATTGTTATAGGATGTTTGGTACAAAAGCTATTGAGTTGCATGTCTAATAATAAAATGTTTAAAAGCTTAAATTTGAAGTTACATAAATGCTAACCAGATAGGTTCACCTACAAAGAAGAGATTGCTCTATGAATATTTTATCTTTTCAGAATAAATATTATTATATGATAAGTAGAAAAAAAATAAATAAAATGTGGTAGCAATGGGTATTACAAAAGCCAAAATTTGAGCAATGTCACAAGGGAAGTTGGAGTTAGGCTTGTTTAGGACGGCTTTTTTATTGCTTCTTAAAACAATTTCTCAATAAAAATTTTGTACTAGAAAGCTATTTTATAAAATAATAAAAAAATTGTCCAAACGAAGCCTTAATCTAGTTAAAAATTTTCTTTAAAGATTTATAGATTGAGTAGGATATATCTATGGTATATATATATTATTGAAATAAGTTTGCAACATATATCACACATAATCATACATGAGTGACATATTTTTATATTTGAGAGAGTGTTGGAAGGCATGTATATCAACATATCTTCTTACTATTAAAAATTATAAATTAATTCTAAATATGAAAATCATGAATCCACATACTCAGGAAAGGAAAGAAGATGAGAATCCCACAAATTCATACCAAAGAAGGAAATCAGGAACCAAAAAATTTATGCCAAAGTAGAAAATAGTACAAGTCTTATTTTTAGAATTTGTATTTATATATATACCTAAAAATATTTTCATATTTCATTCCTACATCAATCTATAAATTTCATTGTATCAAATTTTTTTTTTTATGATATAAGAAAAATTACTTCCTACTTTTGTGTTCCCTCCTAAACCCTAAAAAATTTGGTTACAAAAGCAGCCATACTATTTTGTAACAAGCTGGTGAAATCCAAAGAATTCCTTGACTGTTAAAGTTTTTATATTTTGAGCAATCATCCCTTTTGTCCAAAGGCCAGAGTTCTCCCTACACTTCACTGAAGCAACACCTCTTGGGTCCTTCTATTACTTTGATTGTATCTTTCTGCTTTTCTTTTATCTTTTGTGTCTGAGTAATGATATTTCCTCTTTAACTTTTTAAAAAAATAGGTTCATTATAAATTTCTTTAGTTAAATGTTTCCTTTATGTGAAATTCGAGTTATCTGCATTTGGGTTGGTATCAGGTCGATTTACTTTCTTAATCTTTGTAATATTATGATTCAAGAAAGCTTAGATTGCATATAACAAATATCTGCTACGAGAAATTCTTTTCAAGCTATGCTTACACAATGCAATAGAGGGATTAAGATATTCTGATTTGTTTTGGATTATGATAAGGTAAAATAACTAAATGTAGAAGGCATGATTAAAGCTAAAAGATTTCTATATAAAAACAAAAAATAAAACCAAAATTTTTATTTTTTATTTAAACTTCGTCTAATTTTAAGCATCCATCTTGTATATTCAACTATTTTGGCTACTTATTCTGACATAAAACAAACCAAAACATTCTGATAGATTTTGATTTTTTTAGTATCATAACAATAGAATAATTTAACACAGCAACAGATCTTTTCAATTCTCTGAATTATAACCATTAATGAGAGAACTGTATAGATTCAGGCTGCAAATGGTTATCTGGCTTATATTTCTATGTTCTGCTTCTCCAATTTTTACAAACTCAGTAGTCTCAAACCTATCCAAAAAAAAAAAAAAAAAAAAAGAGAGAAAAGAATCCTATCTGATCAAAGCATCAGGGCCTCCCTAAGACCAAAACTCCTGCTATTCTTCAACCCTCTCTTCCCAAAACCAGTATTACCCATCTGCATCATTGCCACAAATTCATTGTAATCAATGCGACCATCCTGCACAAAAGATCAAGTAAAGATCAGTGAATGAAATTGGCTATGTTAAAGATGAAAATTATCGAGAACTAAAGAATGTACATTGTCTTGATCTACTTCCTGTATTATGTCCTCCAATCTGATATCCTCAATGCCGAACTCTTCACAGGCCTGTTGTAGCTCATCTCTAGTTATGTAGCCACTGCTGTCCTTATCAAAATAGGAGAAGGCTGCAAATAGATGGTCCTCTCTGTCTATCTTATTTAGATGCAGAGTAGCAGCTATGAACTCCCCATAATCAATGGTGCCACTATTATCAACATCAGCCTACAAGAACATATTAGAGGGATTAAAAAAGTTGATAAACACCATTTGAGTGATTCTAAGCCCTAAAATTAAGACTTACGGCTTGCATGAGAGCATAGATTTCTGAGTCCTCCATATTTGCACCCACTCTTTCCAGTCCAGCTTTAAGCTCGTCGAAGGTTATATAACCACTGTTGTCAGTATCTATCATCTTGAACATTTCTTTGAGGCCAGCAATTTCATCCTCAGAGAGGCTCTCAGCAATTATCTGAAGGAAATAAGTTCATTAACATTTGAAAGTAAAAAGTTCAATTAGTACAAAATAAAGTTTAGTTGATAACAATAACATGCATGCAGGTTTGTCCTAAATAGAACAACAAAGAGCTGCTTAGTTATGTAACTGAACTTCATTAAATTTTTGATGTGAGCATATAGTGGTTGTACCGTAATAGTTTTTATTATAGGAGATTTTTACGTGCAGAGTCCAAATGCAGAGAACTGTTGGTTTTGTTACTGTGAACAGTAAAAGCGCAGTGGTGAACAGTAACTCTTGAAGAGGAAGATTTATCTCATACTCATTCACTTTAATGAAGGTTTGTGCCTGATTTATTATTGACCTAATTAGTTACAAATCTAATTTATGATCATTCTATTCATTTAAGTTTTAGGCTTAATTAAGCCTAGCTAACATTTAAGTTTGTCAATTCCTGCTAAAATTCAAACAATCTTTACCTACTTTTGCTACGAAATGTTTTATTTACCCTTCTCACAAATAGCTAGGCAAAATAGTTATGTGATATAAGAAAATTCCGAGTTTGGACAAAGGGGGACAATGAAGAGAAAAAAAAACATTTTGTACCTAGTTAGATGTTTTGCTACTATTGGTTCGCAAGCAAAGTATATTGCTTTTTCATATATAAATTTGTTCATTAGCTCATTACAAATATTTGATATCTTGGACAAATTTTGCCATTATAAGCTCATAATACTCTAAGAACTTACCCTGAGAGCCATCTTTTTGAGCTTGTTCATTGCAGAGAACTGTTTCAATCGAGATAGGACCGCAGAGTCAAGAGGCTTGTCAGGCGCCAAGCCATTTACTTGCACCCATGGGTGGCCTGCAAAAAATTAATGACGATAAAAAAAAAAAAAATCATTGATACTCTCATTAAACATCTTAAGTTTCTATAAAAAATTTGAAGGGTAGGACAAATAAATGCAAATCATACTATCCAAAAGAGAAAAGACAACTATGTATTCACAATATAAGAGTTCAGTTGCCATTCAATGACAACCCATTCATCTGCAGCCGACTGAAGAAGATGAAATCTTATTATACATTTTCCGTTTACTACTTTTTGTATTCTTTCCCCAATTCCAACCAAAAACCAGAAATATAAGGGAACAAATATTGTGAACTCACATAGAACTTCATGAGCTTTCAATCTCCTTTTAGGATCTCTAACTAGCATTCTCCTCACAAGATCTTTGGCACTATCAGAGATGCTAGGCCATGGATCAGAATCAAAATCAAGACCACCATGCAGAACCTCTTCAAAGATACCATCCTCATTTTCTGGATATTTTGCAATTCAAAAGTGAGGAAGTTAGCTCAAAAGAGAGTATTTCTAAATGAAATTTCATTTGAAAAAGATTATAGACCAAGGAAAAGATAGTACCTGCCCAAAAAGGTGGAACACCACTAAGAAGAATATAAATTATCACTCCAGCACTCCAGACATCTACCTCTGGACCATACTTCTTTCTCAAGACTTCTGGTGCAACATAGTAAGGACTGCCAACTACATCACTGAATATTTCCCCTGAAATTTAAAAAAAGAAGAAAAATATGCCAATCAATCATAGGTGAAGAATAGCAAGGTCTCAATCAACAATTAAGTAGATAGCCATTTACATGTCAAAAAACCTTCGTTAATGACTGTTCCATTCTATATCAGAACATAAACTAAAGCAACCTTTTCTATTCTAACAACACATAAAGTTATGAAGGCAATTTGCTGGACTCATGCAAAAGAAGTGGGGATTGTGTGCTTTCGTGTTGAGAGTTTTTGGTAGTAGCTCAATATTCTTTGTTTGTTATTTCTCTTTTATGATTCTTTTGTATTTAGAGATATTTAGGGCCGTTTCTTTTGTGTCAAGATTGGATACATTTGGGTTTGGAGAATGGTATTTTTTGTTCCCAATTTATTTTTTATAGGCATGGCTTCTCAATGGTGGATCATATTCTCTCTCCTCTCTCATGAATATTGGTTATTATTTTAGTAAATATGGAGAAATTATTCTGTGCGGAGTCCGGACATGTGAGTGTACACACACTTATGTGCACACAGCCGCACAAAATAATTTCTCATGTTTATGTGGTGCTTGATCTATTTGTTTTTCTATTTTGCATTCATTGTATGTTAGGGGCATGTACAAAACAAGTTAGCTATTCCTCCTTAAATAAGGGTTAGAAATCCCTACAAATAAGGGTTAGAAATCCCTACAAATGATGATGGATCTGCTTTTCTTTAAAACCCAGTTTGATATAAATGTAAGACTGAATTTGAATCATAAACCATACCTATATTATATGATCATAAGTTAGTAAATCTGCCTTTAAAATTCTATCCCTCAATACAAAACTCTGGTTGAAGTCTTATCTCTATCTTAAGGATTTCATGCAAGATAGCATTCATTCCAACTTCAACAATAGCAAAGTTCAGCAAATTGAAGCAGGGGAGAAATTACCAGGATGAAAGAAAATTGACAAACCAAAGTCAATTGTCTTGAGAGCTGCCTCCTCAGACTGGTTAACAAAAAGAAAATTCTCTGGCTTTAGATCGCGATGCATGACCCCCAAAGAATGGCAAGCCTCTACAACACCAACAATCACTCTTGTAAGCTCTGCTGCCTTTCTCTCCGTAAAATGTCCCTTCTGAATTATCCTATCAAACAACTCACCACCTGCACACAATTCCATAACAACATGAACAGCTACAGCATCTTCATAAGCCCCCTTGATTGAAATTACGTTCGGCTGGCCGGACAAGTGATGCATTATCTGAATTTCCCTCCTCACATCCTCCACATCCTCTTCGGTAGTCAACTTCCTCTTTAAAATGGATTTGCAGGCATATTTTTTATCAGTAGCCCTCTCCACGCATAGGTGTGTGGTTCCAAACTGGCCTTGGCCAAGCTTGCGTCCTAAGCTGTAATGGTCCTTCAAATTCTCCGTTTTATGCCGCAAAACAGACCCAGCTTGCAGTCCAGCACTGGAGACTCTCCTAACATGTCGGGGTTTCTTTGTTTCCTTCTTCGGGGGTTGATCGGATGAGGGCTGTACGTTTTCTTCTGGAGATATAGGAGGCTTGGGCTTAGCATCTGGGATCTTAACTGGTTCTGGTGGTTCATTTTGAAGTGATTTAGGAACAGAATTCACTTGTGCCGATGCGCTCTCATTGCCTGCGACTCCATCTTTGCTTTGGGAAACCAGTTCATCTTGACCTCGAGTGCCCCAAAAGCTCACAGAAACGGATTGAAAGAGTCCATTCTTTGAAAAGCTTGGACCAACACATGTATTCCCCATTGGCTTCAACCCTCAAATCTCTCTGTAACCTCTCCTCCCCTCCAACGGCATCGGATTCCTTCCTCCTGAGACGCATACACAGTTATCTCGGAGGAAATTCCGCAGCCAGATTAGCAAAATCTAAGCTTTGTCACAGAATCAAAATAATTCAGTCGAAAATGGGGAAGATTTCACTTTACTGATGAATATTAGGAACAAGAAGAAAAGACCGCTGATTTCTCCAAAATCTATGCTGAAATAGGAAAGCCATGAAGAGAATGCATAAGAAAGTCCTTGCCAATCGAAAGCGGAGTGCTGGAAAGGAAGAGCTTCTTGCCAGTTCTTGAAAATATAATATAAAGACAACTAGAAGAGATGAGGCGAAGAAAACAAAGGAAAAAACAAGTATATAGTTATATTATTACTATTGAATTCAAAATTTTACAGCCAAATTTGTGCAGGATTTGAGCAGATAATGATTTTTTTTTATTTTTTATTTTTTTGAATTTGCTGTAGAGATCAACATCTACCGTCCCAATCTTGATCGATCCAAACTTAAATCAAAACGCTCTCCTTTGCCAAATCCTATTAACCGCGTTCGTTTTACTCATACAAAGAAGAGAGATATGCTCATAAGAGACCATTTCCGACCGTTAAAATGACCGCTGTGCCCATCTCCCCTATCGCCGCGCCGGCCCCTTTTTGTTTCTACCTTTTTGTTTCTGCCTTTCTCTCCGTAGAATGTTATGACTTTCTCGGCAACACCATTTTGATGGTACCCAAAGACCATGATGAATAAATCAGTCTCAAATCCTCTTTGGATGTCCATGCACTGATCTTCCACAATTAGCATATCCAACAAAACTACAACCTTGAAGAACACTAACTGAAACAGGGCCATCAACTTCACCATTCTCCATAGACATATTAGAAAATGCTTGAGGCAAATTTCAAAAAACATGCCCTTCTCCATCGCAGTAGCAGTTCCAAATTCCTGTTGCATAAAACGGTCCCCATAGTTATCAGCGTTGATCTCAACAAGATGACCAGCAATATCCGAAATTTCAAAATAGTTTGTCTTGTTGCTTTTAAAGTCCTCCAGTAGCGAGGAAGCAAGACCGTCATTCATATGACCACCATTCTCCAAATGCCAAGAACCCATTCTAAAAAGGTTTCTTATGTTAGAAGCAACATACATGTTCTATCCGTCATGTCTCAAAGGATTACTTGGTCTAAAAGAAGATGCACAGAAAACAAGGCTTGCCACAGGGACTCCTAGCCCAAAAAATTTGGGAACAGATCCTTCAGTGACATTTTGTCGAACAATTTGAGAGCATTGCACTGGATCGGCTTTGACGGTACAATTCTGACTGGACCTTTGCACACCTACAGTATAAGCATCCCCATCACCACTTCCCATTATAAAAACATAATGTTCCTTGCTCCCATTTTCACCGTTCTCAGAAGTTTCAGTCTTGAGATTCATTAGCTCTCCAGGTAACTTAGAAATCGAGAAAAATGATATTTCATCAGAACACATGTTTGAAATCTGATCTGCATTAACTTTTGTTTTCATTAAGCTTCCAAACAGATAAGCATTCATGTTGACCTTCTGACAGTTCACATTCATAGTGCTCTCCTGGTCCTTCTTCTGATTTATGTCAAATTTTTCACTAAATAAATCATCATAAGAAACATATGTGCTGGAATGGGCCCCTTTCTTCTCTCCATACCCGTGCACAAAAAATTCAAAATGTGGCATCCTACTTTTCTCTTCATCATTTATCCTCCACGGAGTCGAGTCGAGGAAGTGTGTTCGTCCGGTGTCAGGTCGTGATCAGACTTCATTTGGGACAACTTTTGACCATTGCTTTTTAATTGCTTTTGAAAGCAGTAAAAAAGCCACCCAAACGAAGCCTTACGCTCGTTTGGGACAGCTTTGTTATTTCCTTATAAATCTATTTTTTAGTACATAATTTTTTTTTTAAATAGAAAAATGTATTGGTCTAAAACTAATCCAAATGAAATCTCAATTTGGTGTCATATTGACTTATGGTTGGAATGGAATTCAATTAATTGAATTTTAAACTTATAATTAAATTGAATCATTAATATTTGAAACTAAGATTTCGTTTGGGTTGACTTTCTTACTACTTCTTAAAGCAGTTTTTTAGTTCAAAAATAAAAAATTTTATATTAAAAAACCGTTTTAAGTAGTAAGAAAGCCGCCCAAAATGAAGCTTAAATTGAATTGAATTGACGTGCTTGAATCCGCTCGGCCCAGATTTGACTTTTAGTGTTGAGAAAAAAAAAAAACAAATTTCATCAGTTCGACAATGATATAAATTATTATTATTATTATTATTATTGATAAATTGCAAATTATATGACTCAAATTTAAAATTTGAAAAGGCTGGCAAGCAGCAAAATCAACAAATGTACAAAGATAATGGTTTGACATTGGCACAAACATACAATCTGCTAAAGGTGAGAACGGCAACCATCATGAAGAAAAAGTAAGTTGAATTTATGTTTATTATATGTGAAGGCTTCTGTTGCATGTATTGATATGTTCTTAATCAATTTTATAACAAATAGGTTAAAATTTTAGTATATAAATATTTTTTTTCAAATATTTAAACAAATTTAAATTTATTAGTATATAAATATCAAATAGTTGACTCTCATCTTTAGGGTTAAATTGTCGCTTAAAAACAAATTTGATTGGTGATAAAAATAACTCAATTCTTATCATATTTTTTTAAAAATTTGGGTCTATTTTGGACAGCTGTAGCATTTTATGAAGTTGGTAGTGAAATTATTGTGAAAAAACAACTTTGCTTGTATTGTTGAATAAAATAACTTTCCATTATAGAAAATTTTGAAAAGCCGTGAGAAAGCGGCAAGAAAGTAGTAGCTAAACAAAATTGCAATTGTTGTATAAAAAATCATGGTTTTGAAAAAAGGACCGAACCGGTCAGCTCGATTGTGAACAGAACATATGGCTGGTTAGGTCCTCGTGAAAAACCGGCCAAATACCAAACTGGTGCGAACCAATTTGAATTTCCGATTCAGCCGGCCAGTTCAATGTATAATCTCTCCTTCTTCTCATTTGCTGTCCGGTTCGATTTTCACAACCTTATAAAAAATAAAGTAGCCTCAAAGTTTTCCCAAATAGTTTATTCAATTGTGGCTCCTATGAATATCAGCATTTTCTATTATGGCTGAGTACAGTTAAAGAATGATAGGGGACTCCCACATAGGCTCTTTATGTGCTTCAGTGATTTTTTGGTGCATTGAACTTGTTGTTTAACGATCTATATTTGAGAGAGTGATGAGAGACTTCTAAGACTTATGAAAGCAAAATATGTTAGATGTATGCAACAAAATCCTATGATACAAACAAGCTAAGATATCTATCACAAGATCCATGACCAAAAGGCATGACAATTTTCTTATTATTCTCTGAAGCAACTTTTTAATACAAAAATATCTATTTAAAATTTTTTTTAAAAGAAAGCTGCTTTAGAAATCAATAAGAAAGCTGTCCCAAATGAAGCCTAAGAATTTTTTTGGGACAGCTTTCTTATTGCTTCTTAAAGTCACTTTCTAGTAAAAGAATTTTAATTTTTGTATTAAAAAGCAGTTCTAAAAAGTAGTAAGAAAGCCATCCCAAACAAAGCCTAAGGTTTCAATTGGGACGGCCCTTTTATTGCTTCTTAAAATGGAGTTTTAATACAAAATATTTAATTTTTGTGCTAAAACTCAGTTTTAAGAAGCAATAAAAAAATCGTCCCAAACGAAGCCTAAATCAATTCAAGATTATTGATGACATTAAGGTTTAGTTTAAGATAGCTTTTGGCATATGCTTTTTTTTATGCTTTCAAACAATTTTTATACTAGAAAGTAGTAATAAATGCCCCCTATTCCAAGTAAACTTATTATCCAAATCTCTCCTTCTTCTTATTTGATGTCAAGTCCGACTTTTAAAAGGATCAAGTTTCAAGATAGATTTAAGATAAAGAGCATAATATAATTTTAATTTAAAAAGGAACAAAAACGCACTGCATAATCACGTTTTCTTTGAAAACGCAAAAAAAAAAATTGCGTTTTAACAGAAAACGTGAACAGTGATTGCATTTTCTGTTAAAACGTGAATAGTAACCGCATTTTCTATTAAAACTAATTTTTTTATGTTTTACATTCCGGCTAAAAATTTTAAGTTTTTTTTTTCACCTTTCTCTCTCTTTAATTATATTTTAATTAACTTTAATTTTTTATAAACTTTTTAATTACATTTTAAATATTTAATAATGATTATATTTTAACTATTAAATATTTATAAGATATTTAAAAAATTTAAAAACTTTTAAATATTATTAAAATTGATATAATCTAATAATATATAATTTTATTAGTTTTAATCTTTAAAATTTTAGAATATATTTAAATAAAATTATTTTTAATATTTAAAAATATATTTTATTTAAAAAAAACGAGATAAAAAGAAGTTAAAAATAATTTTATTTAAAATTAAAAATAAGTTAAAATTATGAAAAGTTTGTTGCCGCTCTGTTTATTGAAAATTATTAACTTTTTTGTTGCCGCTCTATTTTTTTCGTCAAATTTAAATAATCTTTTAATTGGGCACGATAAATTCGTATCTGACATGTATCCGTGCCTTATCGGAGGCGTGTCTGTATCCGACTTATATCCGGTACAACATGCCTCATAAATAGAAGTAACCGTGCAACATAGGTTATAAATATTTATCATTATTAAATATTTAAAATATAATTAAAAATTACTAAAAAAATTAAAGTTAATTAAAATATAATTAAATATTTAAAATATAACTAAAAAGTTTATAAAAAATTAAAGTTAATTTAAAAGTTAATAAAAATTTTAAAATTAAATAATTTTCCACTATCTATTTCTCTCTCTCCATTTGTGTGTCTCTGAAAAAAAAAACATAAAAATTTCACCCCAAATATAAAACATAAAAAAATTGAGTTTTAATAGAAAATGCGGTTACTATTCACGTTTTAACAGAAAATGCAATCACTGTTCACATTTTCTGTTAAAACGCAATTTTTTTTTGCGTTTTCAAAGAAAACGCGAGAAAACGCGATCATGTAGTACCTTTTTGCTCCTTTTTAAATTAAAATTATATTCTGCTCCTCTTAAATCTGTCTTGAAACTTTTGCCCCTTATATAATCTATTCCCAAAACTTTTGATCAACCTACAAGCAGAGAGATTAGAAAATTTTCGTGGCATTTATTATTAATAGGAAGAAAAATCAGATAAATAAACTTTGTGCAGATATATAATAATACTCCCTCCGCGATCTCAAAGAAATATTTCCGCTGCACCGTGGCCGCATCTTCCGCTTCTCACCCATAATTTTCTCCTCGGTGGCCGCCGCATCTCCGTAAGCCATCGAACTGAGAATCAGTCAAAATGTATTTTAAGAGCTTAATATAAATTTTAATCAATTAATTCTAATAAGAATTCTATAAATACTTCAGCGAGCTCCTTCACTTTTCTCCTCCCATCCAAGAGAGAGATGCAAAGTGCCTCACGGATGACGTTGCCGGAAAGGGAAAGGGGGTTCCGGCGGAAGTATGCACAGGCGGCCATTCAGGACTAGAATTGTAAGAACTCCATACGACCAGTACGTCCATGTCGGATGCACACGGACTTCGTATTACATCAACCATTGATCGATGGGAATGGTGGTGGTTGGCTGCCGGAGTTCTTGGAGCCGCGTCGCGATGCTTTTCTCTGTATTCCGTAAGCGATTCATCACCTGAATGGCAATTTTGAACTTTGTTGATAAGAAACTCTTCAGTAGATTTGTGGTTGCTGATGCCATTTTTCTCAAGATAATTCATATTTTGTGGCTATAATCAGGAGAAAGTGACCAAATTATTTCTCAGACTATTTTAAAAGGTTTTATTTTGATCTCAGATGTATTTTGTTCTTAATTTTTTTTGACAAGCTTGGCCATTTCAGAAGTAACAGATGAAGATCTGAAGAACTTTTGTAAGAAGCATTTTTTAGGAAGCTCGGTTAAGATAGATTTTGGGTTTGGCATTAGCTGCTGCAGATCTTCAAACTCAGTTCCAAAAGTTTAGAAATCAAATTAGTATTTGAAGGCAAAATATATGACATATGCGAATGAGTTTCACATTTATCAAATGAAAAACTTGGTCCTTTTGTTGGGGAAACAATTTTTTTGTTGATTTAAAAAAAAAATTATACTAAAAAGTTGATTTTTAATAGCTTTAAAAAGTTATTTTTTCTTCTAACTGTTTTACGAAACAATAAAGAAGTATTCAAAATGGAGCTTAAGACTATGAGCAATCTTCATTTATATGATAAAAAATCAGAGAATAAAATCAAAAGATTTGTCCGATTAGCATAGTTTTTACCGATATTGCAACAAAATAGGTGAAATTACCCTTCTGACCTTTATGCTAGCATCATGGGAAAGAGAAAAGATGGGGATTTTCGAAGTAATTTCATACATTTGGAGGGGGGAAACCTTTTCTTCAGCTTAGTTAAGATGCTGCTGACTAGGACGATTTCATTGTCAAGATTTAATGACATAGAAGATAACTCTACCAATTTCATCAAGTCAGAAACAGATTTTTCACTTAGTATATTTTTATGTCAGTGAAGCTTTTTCGAGCCAATCTATTCTTCACTTGCAAAGTGAAATAGCCTTTTCACAATAGAGTATTGCCTCTTCAACTTTAGAGCCCCTTGGGACGAGCGGGGCAGCTCAGTGGTTGAGCAAAAAAATTCCTCCCCCGTCTCCCATGTTCGATCCCTAACGGTCCCCCCCCCCAAAAAAAAAAAAAAAAACTTTAGAGCCCAGCTCCGACATCAAGCACATCTTAGAGTTTCTAAGTACTAGTTAAGGACATAAAATGCGTGCAAGTTTCTCAAAATTATGCCAGGAAGGACTTTAATTTGCTTATTTTAGATTTTACATTAAGAGACAGCCCACCAGGTTTAGCTGGGTTAGTGGGCGACATAGTTGGGAACCCCCAGCCCATATTCGATTCCCCTCTCATGCGGCGCTCCCCTTAAGTGGGGAGAAAATAACTGTGGGGCAGGCACCTGTGGAGCTAGTTGCTGGTAGGCTCGCCAAGGGATTAGCTAGGAATATTATCTAGTAAGGCTCTACTAACCAGCATACAAGCTTATAATAGTGCCCATGCTTTTACAAGTTTTGACATTTATTATGTATTCAATATGGTAATTATAAATTATATAACCAATATAATTTATTATAGGAGTATTATTTATTACATTTAATAGAACTAATATGTATAAATTAAATTATCTAGGATAGGAAACTCATTAAAAAATAAGATCCCATGCAATAATAAAACAATGTGAGTTGCATCTACTAAAGATACTTTCACATTGAATAATAAATAAGATCCACAACATATGCAAATTAAAAAATTAAACTGAAAGAATTATTAAGACATCAAAGTTGGTACCCAAATTGATCTAAGATAGCTACTTATTACTAACTATTGCAAGGATACAATCAACCATACGGTCTAACTAGGATGGGATCAACCAACCAACAATTTAAATTAATAAAACTGTCTACAATACAAAATAAAGTTCAAGAAAACATATAGTCTAACTTATTCAAACATTTTAAATAAAATTTTCTCCCAATATAAGCTATAGGAAACTATACTAAATATTCAATACTATAAATAAAGATTGAAAATTGATACGTCATCTCAAAATTATCTTGATCGGGCACGAATCTCGAGACAAAAGCTAGTTGGAAACTTCAAAAATTAATTTCGGGAGCATATGAACTCCGATTTCAGCGAGCTTACAGTCAAACTGAGCATCTCGGAAATACGAACCCAACGACACCAAGATCAACTCAATCCAAGCCCAAATGAGTCCGAATCAAGGGTTCAAAGCGCTGTTGGAAGGTTCAAACCGCAATTTGAGTTACCAAACGGTCTCCGATTTTGACGAGCTTATACTCGAATCGAAGGGCTCGACGAGACGAATCCAACGAGCCCAAGATCATCAAATTCCGACATCATTAAGGCCATCAAATGTCCAACGAACGGTGCATGATCAAAGGATTCAATATCGGCCGTCCATTCAAAACACTCCCAATTCGCCCTTGATCTCACGCCTATTTACGGGCTGTGCCACTCCAGAAAAACTATAAATAGAGCCCTCATTCTACACCAAGGGGACTCAAGTGAAGAGAGAGAAGAAGAAGAGTAGGAGAAGGAGAAAGGGGAAAAGGAGATTCCTCACCTCCTCGACCACCGCCGCCGGAGCTCTTCCTGCCGCCTGAAGACGCCGGAACTCTGCCGGATTTTTGGGAAACACCAGGAATCCGCAGAAGAAGAAGGAGAAAGGGGAAAAGGAGATTCCTCACCTCCTCGACCACCGCCAAAGCTCTTCCTGCCGCCTGAAGACGCCGGAACTCTGCCGGATTTTTGGAAAACGCAGAGAATCTGTAGAATTTTGTAAACTTCTTGGGAGAAACAAATTGTATTCGGATTATCCCAATTTGTGGGATGAATCCGCCATTTGTAATCTACAAAAACACTAGTGGAACTTTACAACTGGGCGAGGCCCCGTGGTTTTTTCCCTTTTTGGGTTTTCCACGTAAAAACCTTGGTGTTCACTTTCTCTTTTCTGTTTGTGTGCGGCATACTCGTGCAACGCTAGGACGCGAATTTACAAACTCTACCGTCGCGTATATTTTCGCACGCAACAAAAATAAACTTATGTGGCTTAATAAGAAAAAAAAAGAGCTATTACATATATAGCTTGAGGCATAAGCAGAAGAAAAAGGAGGGGAAAGGTGTTCGATGATTGCGAAAGAAATGAGTTGAAGGTTGATGTCATTCTCTGATGGCGACTACAAGTGGGAGAAGGCATTTGATGGTTGCAAGAGAGATTCGAGTTCAGAAGAAATAGATAAAAGGTTTGGTGACTATTATGAGAGATGAGAAGGAAGATAGTGAGCTTAGGTTCCCCTTCACCTTAAATGAAGAGGGGGATAGTAGTTGATATGAGAATCACTATAGAGGCAAAAATCACAAAACCTATATAATTAGAGAGTTACACGCATCATTCCATACAGAAAGGGAGGGGGGGGGGGGGGGGGGGGGGGTGGTCATTAGCATGCTATTCGTCCCATGCATGACTTCCATCCAAAGGCCCGGATCAAACCAATCTTGGATATTTCATACAGTCTTCAAAATCTCTTACTACTAATCCAAATGAAATTATATCAATGGCAATATTTATTAGTGAGATGAATATAGAGGATGAGTTATATGAAACTAAGATAGAGGGCATCTATGCCCAATAATAGACTTTATTTTTCGAAAATTTCTTATTTAATCAACTTATTATGTGCTGAAATAGTAAATTCTATTTTTCCATAGTTTCTTCAAGTACTGATGCATGTTTAGCTTACTTGAGTTCAACTTTGACTATATACAATATACACTTTCTATTTGTTAAGATCACTATTTTCTTAGTTCCCTATTTATGGACTTATATTTTATGATTAATATTTTCTTTGTCACTTCTTATTGTTAGCTCTATTTGTCTAGTGAGCTGAACATCCCATGGGCTGAATGATCAATGGATTGCATCTCCTATTTTTTTAGTTAATGATGCCACTAGCTACTAATGCTACTCAGGTCTTAATTTTTTTTTAATGGAATTTTTTTTGGTGAGGGATGAGGGCTTTTGGGTTTTGGTAATCATGATTTGCTAATATTTGCTTAAATTAATTATTTTTTATGTATCTTCTTTTGCTTTTTGAGTAGAATACAAAACCCTTGAACTTTGTTTCAAAAAATATAGAGACCTTAAGCAATTTATAGTTTGTTTTCATTATTTGAATTAGTTATCACAACTATTTTTGTTTTGAACAATTTCTTTTAAAAAGATCTTGTCATTAACCATTATAGATTTTGTTGGCCATTAGAGGTGGTCCTCTTATTTATCTTTAAATTGGCAATGAAAAGCTGACTGAAGTATATATAATTGGAGTATGAGATATCATGTTTAGACAAAAGTCCAATTGGTGAAAAAGCTAATCTTGTGCACTTCTAGTAGTTGGTTTGTGGACTGATATAAACATCAAAATGTTTTCAATGGCAGGCCTAGATCTTATTTCAAAAGAGAGTCTTGGTGGATAAATCATACCATGTTTTGTCTTGGTTTGTGCTTTTGTAATTAAGAGTATGTGAACTCTTTCAAAGCACAAATTATGATACAATGTGGTATGTTTTCTCTACCAAGACTCTTTCAAAATAGAATCTAAGCTTAGTTGGAAAAATATTTTGATGCTTATGTCAGTCCACATACCAATTGCTGCCAAAGCACTAGAATTAGTTTTTTTTTTTTTTTACCAATTTGATTTATATCTAGACATGACATGTCATATTCCAATTGTACATGTCTATTCACTATTTCAAGATAAACAAGATGATCACCAGCAATGGCCAACAAAATTGTAATGATCAATGAGAATATCTATTTCTAATGAAAATGCTCTAAATTAAAATAGATATAATTACTTATAAAAATAATGAAAATATATTAGAAATTGCTTAAAGTCTCTATATTTTTTTGAAGCAAAGTTTAAGGGTCTTCTATTTTACTCAAACTGAAAATAAAGATTCATGAAAAAAATATTTAAATCAAGCAAATACTGGCTAAACAAGGCTACCAAAAAATGAACCAGCTCCCAACACTCACCAGAAGAAATTCAAGAAACAGAATTACGGCCTAAGTAGCATTAGTAGTGGCAATGTTAAATGAAAAACTAGGAGGTGCAATCTATCGATCCTATAACTCATGGAATGTGCAGCTCACAAGACGACCAAAACTTGTGGTAACCTATAATAAAGCAAACTTTGATCTTTGAACATAATATTATAAATAAAGAAGTACAAAATACCGACCTTAACAAGTATAAAGAATATGATTTATATGGTCAAAGTTGAACTCAAGTAAGCTTAGAAGTAAGCATAAAGCATGCATTAGTACTACTAGAAACTATGGAAAATATAATTTGGTATATTAGCACTTGAACAAGCTAGTCATACAAGGTTTTTTTTTTTGGCAAAATAATGTTTGTGTTTGCACGTAGAAGCCCTCTATCATAGTTTCTTCTAACTCATCGTACATCTTCATAGCCAAAATATGTATCTCACTAGTGAAGATTAATACCAAGAATGTGTCATTTAGATCAATAGTAAAAGATTTTAAAGACCATATGAAATAACATGGATTGGTTCAATCTAAGCCTTTGGACAGAAGTCATGCACGAGGCAAACCACAATGAACGATTGCCTTTCACATGCTTGACTGACACATGAAACCCTTTAATACCACAAGTTCCATGATTTTTTCCTCTTGCCCTCTCTCTCTCTCTCTCTCTCTCTCTCTCTCTCTCTCTCTCTTAACTATCCTATCTCTCATATCGATTAAATGCCTTCTTCCTCTCATTGCTACCATCAAAAAAGAGTTTCATTTATATTATTATTTCTTTTAAATGTTTTTTGCTTATAGTTAATTTAATTTATTGATATACCATTATTTGAATTTTTTATGATGAAATAAATTTTAGTTTCTCTTCAGTTGTTTACTTTGATATGTTTTATTAATCTCAATTCTATTTGTATTTTTTTTTGTGAGTACAAAATAGGTATTCATATCCCTTCATCATGTTTCATGTTGCTAGGATGTACCGCCTTCCAAACTCAGGGTGTGGCACCATAGCCGTTTGAAGTTCTACCAAAGCCTAAAATGTAGATGAAATATGGACTATAACTTTGAAAAAATGATAAACAATTCAATGAAGTTTTATATTTAAAACATTCAAAAAGCACATATTCTTTTTCCAATACCATTTTGAACAATCTGAAGTGAACTATCTTTTTAATTTATGTGCAAGTGACCACTTGACCTTGCCCTTGCTTCTAAAGGCCCATAATAGAAAAGTTAAAATTAGGCTAAGACTGACATATTTTTTATGAACTTTGGCATATTTGCCTATTTCATATGGTGTAGTTTAATTTGAACTTGAAGATCATTGTTTTGGATGTGGATTCTTTATATGACAGCCTCTTATGTCTTTATAAGGATGCTAATATTTGTAATCCTTCTCAGTTTTACATCCGGCGCATCATTAATGAGAAGTTGAGATCCTTTGTGAGTTCTTCTTCTCTTATTGAGGTGGAGGGTAATGCTATTGCGAATAATGTGGCGATTTTGGGCACTTTGCTTAAGTATTCTAATGATTTTACCTTTGCCCAGTTGCCCGTCCACATTCAAGGCCTCATCAATTTAGATCAAAGTGGTTATCCTTATGTGTGTCATTAAGTTTGGGGGGGGGGGGGGGGGGGGGGGGGGTGGTTCTTGGTTTCGTTTTGCCTGTTTGGGTTTTTTGTTTTCTGCCGGGGGCTTTGTTCCTGACAATTTGTTTTTGGGGCGGTGGACGTTAATTCTGGGGGTTTTCGGCATTATTCTTCTATTGGGCTTTGCTGGTTCGGTCTGGGGATGCTTATTTGGCTTTTGTTATGCTCTCCTATTTTCTTTTGTTATTTGGTGGTCTCTCAGATCTGTTATTTCACTGGTGGGTTATTTTTTACTTCTCTGGAGGTTTATAGCTTTGAGGTGGTCTGGATTTGCATTAGGCTTTCTGGCTCTGGTGGGGCAGTGATTTTGGTTGGTGTTGTGATATTTATTTCTGGTATCTGGACGGTTTGTTGCTGGGTTGTTTTGTTCTTAGTATGTTTTGGGCTTTTAAGGTTATTAACGGTTATCCTGATTTTGTTCTTTCTTTCCTTTCTAATACCTCTTTTTAGAGTTCTGTTAAGGTTCTTATTCTTCATGCTCATATCAATTTTTGGTGTATCCGTGACTTTACGGGGCACTTAGAGTATTTTATCAGTTATATTTCTCTCACCACTTTTTGGAGAATTCCTTGCAGGCTTCTTACCGAGATTCTTGTGATGAGCTTCATGGACCGCAAGGTATTCTTAGTTTGTTTTTTGTTTCTCTATTTCTGTCATTTTTTGTTATTTTGTAGGAAGAATGTGCTGAAGGGGATTTTACTGCTCTTCCTTTTTTGGGTGTTGTCGCCACACAGCCCGAGCTATTTCTTAGGTTATTTTTGTAATCTTAGTTTAAGGATCCACCGGCTCTTAGGTGTTTTATTTTCTTTTTGGATTGTAGCTCTTTCGAGCATTAGCGAGCTGGAGGAGCCTTCTAAGGACTCTGTAACCTATTTTTTGAATATTAACACGTAGGCCCCATTTGTGGGTTTTAACAAAAAAAAAAAAAAAAGGTTGCAGTTTAAGCTTGATGAGCTATTCAAGGCCAGTAGTTTAGGGTACAAAAAGCAAATAACTTAGAAAATCAAGATAGCATCCTGAACATGATATCATTGTATAGAATTTCTTGAAATAAAGAATTAAATAATTTTTTAAAATTTATGTGAGACCCTAATTATGAGCATGAAAAAAACTAATAGCGTGAAATCTTGAACCATCATTTTAGGATAACTCATGACAGGAAAATTGTCAATTACTGGCGACAATTTTCGACAGTTTAGATATGTTTTTTGGTTGTTTGTAAATTTTCTGATTGTTAACAAATCACTGGAATAAACCACGTTGGAAAGGAAAATCGATGGAAAATGATTTCAGTGATTTTCTAATGACTAAAATAGCCAATAAATTTTGGAACGAAAACTTGCGGGGACCGTCAGTTCATTACCGGCGGATTACCGACCATAGAAACTGTCGATATATCCGGCGGCCAAGCCGCTGGTAATAACCGACCGCTAAAAAAAATTGGTGGCTAAAACGAGCTGTCCAGTATCAAAGTTTCTAATGGCTAAACTGCTGGTTAGATGTCGAAAACCTATAGTATTTACAAAAAAAAAGTTTGATAGCCCCCCTCTATTTACACCAATTTCCATAATGCATGCACATACTTCAAAACATATATAAAATATATATAAAATTTAAGGGCAGTAACCCAAAATACACAAGGCACAAAAATATAATCCAAAATCAACAGAGCAATTCATATGAAATAACAAAACACAATCAACAAATATATTTGTACAATCCACAATAAGCATAAATAAATTTTTAAATAAAGAAGAATGCAAATGTTTTACAATCAACATAATATATGAAATTCACAGTCAGATGTTCTAAATACACCAAAAAGTTCTTCAAATGAATAACAACCCCAATCATTGTCCGTACCCTCATTACTCTGTGATTCAAGTGTAGACTCTTGCTCTTTCTTCAGATTTTTATCTCGATATGATCACAGCTCCGCCTGCATCTCATTTTGAATCTTTCTCATCTCTTCTATCTCTTTTGTTTGGGCAGTAACCCTTTGGCTAATAGTTTTTTCAGCTCCACTAACATCATAAAATATTAATGTAGATGTACTTCTCTCATAAGAATATTCATGTGAACTTAAGCCATAAACCCTTCCCTCTGGCTTCCTCCAACAACATCTGACCATGTGTGATACTCAGAATACTTGGTTGATCATGAAGATGATCCCTCACCAATAGACTGCCTTCCTCCAACAACAACTTTCTCATCTCCTTTATTCCCTATGATATAAATCAACATTTATATTATATGGCTTAAGGAATGTTTGATTTTTATACTTCAAACATGTATATCTAAACATTCCATTGAACTTAAACGAAGGTAATTTAGATGCAACTTAAATAAAAGTCTCAACTCCCTACATAAATTTATCTATCAATCCTCTTCGACCCGATAACAATCTGTTTTACATCTAATATGGATAGTCATTTGGATGTTAAAGTTGACATTCTCTACATGTTGTGAAATAAATTATTAGAAAAGATGCAACCTTAAATCTCATTTAAATCTAATAAAGAAACATCATTTTTGATATTTTTTAGTCAAGTCTTCTTAGGTCTACCTCTACCTTCCTTAATATAAGTAAAATTTTATACCTCCGCTTTCCTAATCGGGTCATCAGAAGGCCACTGTTTTAAGTGACCAAACCATCTAAGGTGACTTATCTTTGCAAAACTTACCTTAGTAGTATGCTTCTATTTTAATAAAGCATTGCATGTCTCTCCACCATCTTCTAGAATTTTCTCTTAAGTTTGAGGGGGACTTTTCTATCACACAACACGGTGATGCATTCCTCCACTTCAACAATCCAACTTGATTTCTGTTGATAATATTCTCACCTTCACTCTGAACAAGAAATCCAATATAATTAAAATGTGTACTCTTATTAATGACTTTATCACCCAAATTCATAATCCCCTCACTAAGCGTATTACTACTAAAATTATACTCTATATATTCATGTTTTAGGTCAACTCAAACAAGAACCTTTACACTATAAGGTAGACATCCATAATTCAAGTTTACCTTCAACTCCCTCTCTAGTCTTATTAATAAGAAAAATATCATAAGCAAAAAAAAAAAAAAAAAAAATCAAGGTATAACCTCTTGCAAATGTCTATTGAGAACATCCATGACTAAAGCAAAATGATACGGGCTTAAGGCTCTCTCAAAATTAACCTTTAGATTTAAAGGTTGATCTTCATAATTCAAGTTTACCTTCAACTCCCTCTCTAGACTTATCAACAAGAAGATTATTAACATTAAAAAAAAAAATAATCAATGTAAGGTACATCCTCTTGTAAATGTCAACTGAGAACATCCATGACTAAAGAAAAAAAAGGAAATGCATGGAGGGGATCACCTTTGAGGCGTTCGTAGGTCGGAGTGAGGGAGTTGGTGGCTGGAGTCCTGTGGACGTAGGTTGGAGGCAAGGTGTTGTAGTTCGATGGCCGGAGTCCTGCGGATGCACTTTGGTGAGGCGAGAGCGAGGTTGTGGGTGTCTAGATGAAAATTAATAACACGAAGAAATGAAGAAGGGCTGGGGAGTCCAATTTTATGGCAATTTCTGGCAATTTTTTGGTGGTCTAAATCACCAAAAAAAAATCACTTAAAATCGGAGGCCAAACTGTCGATAACAGTTGACGCCTAAAGAAAAAAAAAAAAAATTGGCGGTATTTCTAACGGTCAGTTGACCGCTAACATTTTTGGCCTTTAGTTGACCAACGACATTTCCAGCGATTTGGTGTTAAATAACAGCGGTTAAATCGCTAGTTTATAATGCGGCCAAACTGTCGGTAATTTCGGTGGTCAAATGGCTGCTAGAATTATCATTGGTAAACAACGAATTTTCTGTAGTGACTTCAATTATATATGAAAGGCAAAATTTTCATATTCATAACACAAACTAGTTAGCTAATTTAGCAAAAAAATGAACGAGTGATGATCATTACTTCATACAAACTAGTGTATCTTTGTTTACCTAAATATGCAAATTTCATCATGACCAGTATACCTTGAAGTTATGAAGGTTAAAAGTATTGTACGTAGTAAAAGGCCAAGGATAACTCATCAAGGGTCAAGGATCACTCATTACTCAACATGACTACATTCATCACTCACCACTCCTTATTTAGTATTACTAAACTCGTCACTTATCACTCATCATGATTATATTCATCACTTAGCATGACTACACTCAGCCCTTAACACTCAGCATGTAACTACCTTAATTTTTATATTATTAATATTTTTTTAAAAGATATGTTATGGATTCTTGTATTCCTCAAATTTTTTGCGAGAGCATTACAACATTGTACGAGTGAGCATAGTGATGATGCCCTCTCTATCTAAAGGGTTTTGGATGAGTGGGCATGGTGGCGCTGGGCTCTAGCTCAGCAGTGTCGGCTTCACTATTCTACAATAATTGGGGTCATCATTGTGGCATTGTGGTTTGGAGTACTGTGGTGCTAGCATGATCAAAATATTTTTATATAAATTATCTAAATCCATTATTTTTTTTAAATACCTAAACCACCATCCCTTACACCCATTTTCACTTCCTTGGTTAGGGAGAAGAGAGGAGGGAAGAGGGAGTGAGAAGAGGATATAGAAGAGAGAGAAAGTCCATTTTTGGTCATTTTTGTCCATCGTTCCAATTATAAAACTAGTTTTAATCATGGTAAACCATTACCCTACATCTATTTGTAGTGATTTTTATTCTTAATGCTTTCTCTCTCAAATTTGATAAAAAAAACCATTATCTTGTGATTTAGAAAATTTCCACTATGTAACTTTTCATATATGGTGGATATTATTATTATAACATTTTGATATGATCATATTGATATTTCATCAAGTTGTTTTGCATGTGTAGAATTTAAATTGAAATGGTAAGAATGAAGCCACATTGAAAATAATTTAACATTATTGCATCTATTTTATTAGGTCTAAAAAGACATGCATATTCTCTAGTCCATCAAGCATGGCATTCATTCTAAGATTAGTACACTAATAGGACATGCATACTGAACATATGTGCTACAATGAATTTTATTATAATTGATCTATATGTCAACCACATTGGATATATATGAACTACATGATGCATGTTATTATAATCTGTTAACATATGATATGGCATGTGTGTGTTATTGGAAGAAAGGATGGCTAGTGATTGATTGATTTAAGGTGTCCGAAAAAAGATACCATGTATAGGAGGGTGAGCTGACGAACTTTCCTTTAAATAAGGCATTCCTGATGCATAATATATGATTTATGAACTTTCCTTTAAATAATGCATTCTTGGTGTATATTATTCCTTTAGTAATCCATACTAACTTGCATAAATATGATATTCTATGCATACATTACATTTTTTCATAAGACTAAACATGGAATGATGTACATGATAAAATACATGCATGAGTTATATTATATTTATATGATTTATGGAAAAGATATGTGATAAGACTGATATATATACATGCTCGGACTGATTAGATTGATATAAAATACATGATATACAATATTGATGTATATTATACATGATACATATCTTTGATATAATATGAAATGAATAGAGATGCTGATAGAATATACAAGATACTGAGACATATATAGGTATACATTCACTCAAATGATATGGCATGAATAGCAATACACATACTGAAATACTTGATAGAGCATATAATTTTCATCTATGATATAAATCTATATTGATAATTAATTAAACATGTATATGATGCATTGATACTAATATTATATAAGCATGTGCTGATAATTGATTGAATATTGATATGATTGCATTGAACCATATGATAGCCATTTGTATAGCATTTCATAAGAAACACTTTAATAGGATTGAGTCGGAGATTATTGATCCACTAATGGTTATAATTCATTTTGAGTGATAATGTTCACACATTATTACTGTTCGTACTGATATGTTAAAGTTTATATGAATTGATAGTGTTTACACAAATTGATACATCTTCACACCCATATAACAATGTATATTTTGGTGTTTACATAAAAAATGAGATCGATAATATTTCCCACTGCATTAGTTTATAAACGGATAATTAGTGGCTTTGGAATGAAATTAAAAGAATATAAGATGCAATTATTTTTAGTTAGATCTTGAAACACCACAAAGTGGTGTTAGAGTAATGATTTTGAAAGAATTGAATTATAACCAAAGCCATAGGAATTGATTTTTAGATGGATAGAAATTGAATAGTTTAAGGTGTATTATTTTACATACATAATTGATTGCATAAATGTGTTTTGAGTTAAAAAAATAGTTGTTGTGCATGTTTGCAAATGGATCCAAATGATCAAGATGTATCAAATGATCAAAGTATAGTAAGATCTCTAATGATTTCAAATTCAATGAAGCAATTTGCTAGTTTAATAACTCAACTAATGAGTAATGCACATAGTAGAAATTTTGGGAGCAAGGAAAATGAACAAGACAACCATCTACATATATTCGACAAGTTGAAACCTCTAATGTTCAAAGGAGCTATAGAACCATAGGTAGTAGAGTTGGATACCCATTATAAATAAAATTTTTAAATGTATGTAGTGTTCAGAGAACAAGATTGTTCAACTGGCAATTTTTTTATTTGAAGGTGAAGATGAGAGATAGTAGCTTGGGAAATAGATAAAAGTTTTAAGGTAAATTGAATTGATAGATCACCTTGGAGGAAATTATTCATACCTCTATTATCCAAACATTAAATAGAGGAGTCATTTATGAGATTTGAATGAGGAGATAAGACATTGATGTAGTATGAAGATAAGTTCACTACATTGGCCAAGTATACTTCTCAATTGATAAGTACAATATAAGAAAAATATTAGAATTTTGTTGATAATATGTAGTGTCTAGAGAACATGAATGTTCAGCTGGAAGTTTTTTTGTTTGAAGGTGAAGTTAAGAGATGGTGGCTTGGACAATAAAGAAAAGTTCCAAGGTACATTGAATTAATAGATCACCGTGGATGAAATTACTCATACCTTCATTAGCCTAACAATAAATACAAGAGAACATATTTGAAATTTGAGTAAGGGGATAAGATGGTGATTGATAAGTGTAAATTATATATTATTTTATGTGTTTTATTTCTTGTGAAAATATATTATTTTAGTTATTTTTATACAGAAAAAACTAAAAATAAAAATAAAATTCTAAGTAGTCAATAATGATGCAGTTTCCAATGAAATAACACCATAACACTTCAATACCATCAAGCAGTATAATTCTAACATGATGATGTTGAGTTCTCTGTTTAGTTACAAGCACTGTGATGGAAACAAAAATATCATCACAACATTGCCAGCATTGCAACATCAGAAAGTTAGCTTGGCAGCTCAAAATTCTCTATTTTAAAATACCATGATGCCATAATTTCGCATGCCTTGGTGTCATTTTTGAACTTGAGTGCTGCAGTTCTCAAATGTCCACAGCACCATGGAATAGTAGTTATAACCTCCAAGGGACATATTCAACTAGTGAAGAGATGCAACTGTTCACTAAGTAACTAATCTATATCAACAAGCGTCGTGAAGGTGCAAAAGCTTCAACTCTGAAGTGCTAGTTTACTTTAGTAGAGCCGTTGTGCCATTATTTCAAGTGTAATAATGCCAGTTACCATTTTTTTAATAAATAGTTATGATGTAATGTTTATAGGTGAGTTTAGTCACTTGTGTAATTTCAATACTTTTTAGAGTACTTCTCTAATTTGCTCTTAGAGTAAATCTAAGGGAGGCTAGGAAAGTAAAATATACAATCATTTGGAGTATTTAGCCTAAGTTTTGAAGTAATTCTGTAAGTTAATTGAAGTATAGAGGATTACTTTGATCCTTCTTGGTGATATCACTCTTTTGTATTTTTCATTCTTCCATGAGCTTAATGAAAAAGAATTTTTTTTATTATTCATTATATGTCTAGCTAATTCTCTTATTTTGGATTGATGAAATAAAATGTATGTTGGGTACTAATAAAGACTCTTATTCTATAAACTATTAAAAGATATTTTTGATATTATCATGCACTTTATTTAATACACATAACAGTCATATTAGTTAAAATGGAGGAATGTGAGAACAACTAGAAGTATTGAGATAGGATATTTGTATTCCTAGACATATGATGTAAAATATTCTAGGTTCTTAAGGACATAATATAACTATAGAAGGTTAGAAGATATCCTTTTCACCCCAACAAGCTCGACAGATATCTAGAAATGTATATGCTCTGAATCACATTACTTTGAAGAGTTTCATTCGGAAAGATATGCAATTTATAATCATCAATCCAAAATATTTTAATTTAATATGATATCAAATATTTTACTATTTTATTCAGTGATAAAAATCTCAAAAAATATCATTTTTATTTTAGTATGATAATTATTATAATTAGAGTAGACAATAGCAGTTTCTTGCAAGTAAGCATACTTCCTCTTGGGTTTGATTCTCCACTCTATCACTTTATTACTTGATTCAACACGTATACTAGTGTATACTAAGTGGCGTTTGTTATTATTTATATTAAAGAAAACTTAATAATTATTTAGGGTTAATATAACGCTAAATTTTTATATAATTCAAAAGTTCACTCCACAACTCTTATCAGTGATGTCATATGATGTTGAATTCACCACATTTGCCAAGTATACTTCTCAATTGATAAGTATGACTATTGGAAAGTATTACAAATTTTTAGAAAGACTAAAAGACAAACTGAGACATTGTTAATACATCAATGGATCAAAGAATTTGTAGAGCTCATGGAAAGAGCAATATTAGTATAAAATGATTTTTCAATTCAGGTGGGATATGAGCAAGAAAATTTATGGTGAAGAGACTACAAAATGAGGTGTTGGATAAAGAAGAGTAAGTTTAGTGATTTTAAGACAAAATCTATGTCATATATTTCAGCAACCCAAATTGTATTCATTATGGGAAAAAGTATCTAGGTTAGTGTTACTTACTTACTAGTCAATGCTTTTGATGTTCACAATAAGGATTCCAGATAATAGAATATCCTTAGAAAGGATTTAGAGGAAGATCAGGGTCTAGAGAAGAGGATTTAAGATAAGCATATATATAAATGACTATAGGATCAAGAATATATACTAAAGGTTCTATGAATAGGTGTGATATAAGAAATGATTAAAGGAACTTGAGCAAGGTCCAACCTTTGATGATGAAAGTTCCTATCTAATAAAGTATATAGTTCAAGTCAGTAGGAAGTGAGAGAAGTGTCCAAAAGGTTTATTGGTACAATTTTTTATCATGATTAATTTTGTAAAAAGCTTTATTAATTTTAATTATGTAATACTCATTCATAACATGCTAAATCTATGATTGATTGATATACAAAGATGTGTGAATGATTTGACTGAATATATGATTTAATTGAATGACATGATTGGTGTGATCAATAGTTAATAGTCTATTTTGTTCGTTAGTAATTTATAAAGACATATTGAGGATGATATTTTTTTTCTAAGGAGAATGGATTTTAATAACCTTATTTTTATGATTAATAATATGTTAAATGACTTTTTAATGATTCTTGTACTCCCAAAAATTGTAGCTGGGAGCATCGCTATAATGACATGAAATTTTGGAAAGAATTTTAAAATGAAAATATAAAAAACTTTGAGCTGGAGCATTGTGCTTACAAGTACAATGGACCTAGGAAGTGTCGCTACGGCACTGTAGTCTCTATTCTACAGTAACTTGGGGATCGATATGCAGACTAAACAACATATATTTAATATAAATATCACTTAACACCATCACCTCCTTCCCATTTTATTTGGCTTACCATGTAAGTAAGATGAGAGGAAGAGAAAAGACAAAAGAGATAAAGTGGTTTAGGGATTTTTCATCCGTTGGATCTATTAGGAGATTTAGATAACCCAAATCCTACTTTTATTTTCAATAATTTTAATTCTATTATTTTAGTCTTCCAAAAATTGATAAAAATATTTTTTCTACTAATTCATAACACTTTAACGATATAACTTTTCATATACTATAGATATAATTTTTATCTTATTTTGACTATAATATTATGAAATTTCATTTACTAGAAAAATAGCTATAATTTTCTAAAGTTAACAAATCATATATAGATTCTTATGCATTTCACATATTAAAATAGAGTTATTGCATATTATTGCATTTTATAATTGATATTATATTGCATAAAGGAAGCGATATAATATACATGATGAATGTGGCATTTTCATTAAGATTGCCTGTGAACACTATAATTAGTTCTAGTTGATTATAATACATGTATAAGAGGGTGGGTCGACATATTTTCCTTTAAAGAAAAAATTTGGGGTGTACTCTAAGATGTTAGTCTGTAACTTATTGATTGATTATACCGATGAGAAGAGAGTGGTGACTTCTTATTGATTTATTGAAAGCCACCTATTAAAAGAGAAGATTGACATTATTAATTGAAAGATTAGATTGATTGATACTGATGGATTGATAGAAAGATGTTTCATTAGTGGTAGTTGGAGACTTGTAGTAATATGCTTATGAGAAAAACATAGAGACACATAATGACTATAGCAACTTCCTTATAGTCAACATTAATTTTTACAAACAAACACACCCAACTCCTACAAAAGATGCCTGTGGATATTTGATGATTGCAAAAACATCCTCATAGTCAACACCAATTAAATATCTAGCAAATTTGTAAGCCCCTTGTAGGTAAATAAAGTTGACATGAAATAAATGCTTTTAGTGGTTTGGGATAAAGCACAGTTCTCATGTGCAAACAATGATAAAATTGTTGGAATGCACATAACATACCATTTACAAGATAGAATAACATATTTGTAATATATACGAGCTCCTATGAGTCACTATGGGATACCCCCCATTCATACAGTAGTCCACCTACGAGTGATGGCTAGCAACATGCAACTAACACAACAGAGTCCTTGTAAGCATACACAACACAACAAGTAATGAATGGGAATACCTATTGAAAATGATGGAAGATCTACTGCATGTGCAATAGTTTTAATCAACAACATGAAATGAATTGGTCACTTGTATGAGCTTATTGCATATCTCGTAGTTCAATACTATATTTTGCACTATTGTCTCTATTGAAGGGTCAAATCCCGTATATTTCTACCTCGATTCATTGTCATCTTTGAGACTTATTCCTTTTGATCACATATGATCCATCGTTATGTTTGAAAATATATGTGATCGGGTCAATGTCGGCTTGACGTGTGTTTTTTGTGTGCATTTGAACCCTCTGCGGATCTTTTTTATGTGCTTAATATTCTTTGATAGGAACTTTATTTTGAGAAGCGGACTGAACGAGCACTTCAAAATCATTGAGATCTTTCAATTGTGACCATTCACACTTGAACTGAGTGTTATTTGATGCGTGTCGAGAAGTGAGAGAAAGATATCATTACTATTATTTAAATATATGATAAAAATGAAATAAAATAGAAAAAATAAATAAAAATATTTAAATATTTAACTTCAGAAAAATAAAATTCATTAGGTGCCCATACACATTTTTCTCTACATTCAAAGGTATTCCTTGATTAATATTAATTCCAAGGTTATCTAACTTCCTAAAAATTGTAGAAACTTGAGAATTAAAGATGGAGAATACATCTACCTTTGTAGGGTGTACTCTATCTGAAGGCCATTGGAAATTATTTATTTCCATTTTTCTATTAAAGCACATGCCTCATCAAATGGTTTTAATATTAACAATCCTCTACATATGACATCTATAATAGATCAAGTGAACTTACCAATCCATTATAAAAGTTTGTATGATTAACCAATCAGATAATGCATAGTGAGGACACTTCCTTAACAATTTTTTAAATTATTCTCATCCTTCATAAATTGACTCACCGTCTAACTAAATAAATGATGTTATGTCCTTTCTAAGCATAGTAGTTTTAGATGGAGGGAATTATTTAGCTAAGAACTTTGTGCCAACTCATTCCATGCTATTATAAAGCATGTGAGATAAAGAATTCAACCATAGTTTAGCCTTATCTCTTAGAGAAAATGAAAACAATATAAATCCAATGACATCATTAGAGACTCCATTATACTTAAATATTACACATATTTCTAAAAAATTAGTTATGTGCAGGTTTTAGGTTTTGTTTGGGATGGTTTTTTAATGTTTTGTAAAGCGGTTTATTAATACAAAATTTTTAATTTTTATACTAAAAAGCTATTTTAAGAAGCAGTAAGAAAATCATCCCAAACGAAGTCTTAATCTTCTACATGTGACTCACCAAAAATTGAATTTTTATATCATTTGAATAATATATGGCTAGAGTTCAAAGTTGTTGGCTTGAATACTAGGTTCGTTAATACTTGGTGAATATCATTAACCAAGTGTTGGAGTAGTCTCTAAGGGTTTATGTTGATCATTTTTTTATTTTTATTTCACAATGAAAGGGTACTACAAACAAGTGTTCTGTATCACTCGTACAATAATTAACATATTTGATGAGGTAACACTCCACAATAATTAAATAATAATAATAATAATGCAAAAAATGATTTTAACAGTAATGAAAACAAAAATTATAACAAATTCAGATCAATTAAAGCAAACTCAATGTCAAAAATAAAAGTAATATTAAATTAATGATCTTAAAATCATTATTAACTAGATAAAGATATGGCATGAACTCCTTGACAATGGCACTAAAAACTTGACTGGCTAATACAATGCAGTAATGCTACGTAAGTGCACTTCCATTCAAGTAATATAGTGAAAGTGAGTTATCATTCCTACAATGAATCAAATTTCTATCTTTATGAAGCTAAGTATTAACTTTCTTGATCACTTAATTATTAAAGTAAAGAATTACCTATAATGTTCTTAAAGGATTTTTTTAAATATTATAAAAATCTAAGTTTATGAGAGAAAATGCTAGTTATGTAAATAGATATTGATCTATAAAAATTTAATTGTGAACCAATACAAAAGTAATTCCTTATCTCTGTGGAGCATGATGGAATACTAGAGAGATTATGACTAACTAGGCTAATCAATTACTTAACTGTATGCACATCATCCCCTAATGATTCCAAGACCATAATAATCATATATCTATATTATTAGAGCCTTGTTAAAGTTTCCCTAGCTGCTCCAGTATACCTATATTGAGTACATAGATCACACTAGGTTTTAATTTTAAAATAAGAAAATATATATTGACATTGCAATTCAAATTTTAAAATACAAGAGTTAATGAGAAAAGAGATAAAACTAAGATTTTCCAAGTAACAAGAATTTTCCTCAAGTTCATTTGCACTCCCACTGTCACTCTCTCACTAACACAA
The DNA here is from genome assembly GCA_022539455.1 of Dendrobium nobile. Taxonomy (NCBI): domain Eukaryota; kingdom Viridiplantae; phylum Streptophyta; class Magnoliopsida; order Asparagales; family Orchidaceae; genus Dendrobium; species Dendrobium nobile. Next base: position 23,472,554 of record CM039732.1, on the reverse strand, counting down.
AAAAACTATAAGATAAGATAAATAGATGAGAAAAATAAGATAAATTTTGTGCTTCGGCTCAAAGCTCTCAATCTTGGTACCCAAATTCAGCCCATAGCACTACAACATTGTAATGAAAACATCTCTTTTAGCTATCTTTCTTGAGAATTTCTTGCACAAAATACAAGTTTAAGTGCTTTGTAATATTTTTCTATATAATATACACTACAATTTTACAACTTATCACCTTCCACAAGGATCTTGACCATGACCAAGCCTTGTGGATGAGATCATCAAGGCAAAAAAGTTAAAGGAGTTTAACTAATCAATCTTGAAAGTCCCCACAGAGAGCATTGTGAATGAGCGTGATGAAGATTGAAGAAGTAAACTCGATATCTACCTCATGAGTTCCAATAGTATGCATTGCCTCAATCACCTTTTGTGAATCTAACAAGCCTATGGGGGAAATCCCCACAACGATGCCTTGATCATCACTACCTTAGTCACCAATTATTATATTGGCAACATTCTAAAAGAGACAAGGAGTTCTATAAAAAATTCAATTTTTAAATCAATATTTAAAAAGATGAACTTGTTCCTCCCTAGGTTTCCAACGCTATAAGACCACTTTATTCCTTTTTAGGAGAGCACATGGATAATGAAGGATTACTCACCCTGCTATCACCTAGGGTAAGGGCAATCACCAATACTAAAAAATGATAACTTTATCATAGGGGTGTAAGTGAGCTGAGCCGGCTTGCGAGCTGACTCGAGCTCGACTCTTTTATGGGCTCGCGAGTCGAGCTCGAGTTCGAGCTTGAGCCGGTCGACTCGTGAGCTCGCTAGCTGGCTCGAATAAATATTAATATATTTAAAATAATTTTAATTTATTTTATAAATTTAAATATTAAAAATAATAATAATCAGCTAAATTTTATTTAAATGTTAATATTTAATATTTTTTTAAAAAAAAATTCTAAGTTTTAAAAATACCGCTTAAGTTTTAAAAATTTCGACTAATTTTAAAATTTTTAAAAATCCCGCCTAAATTTAAACCTGGCGAGCCGGCTCGAGCTTGTTCACAGTGAGACAAGCTCGAGTTCGAGCTCGACTCGAGTTTGAGCTCGAGTTCGAGATCAAATTCCATCTAATGAACCGAGCTCGATAAGGGCCTAAACTCGACTCGTATACACCCCTACTTTATCATCATGGAAACTCAAATCACCTACAATGCCATCTTCGGCAGGCCTTTACTTAAATACTTTTAGGGTTGTAATATCACCTACCACTACAAGAAAATGCTCTTTATCGACAGACAAAATCTAATGAAACACTAGAAATCTGCCAGTAATTGCCCTCTTTCTAGTGAAAATACTAGTGAAAACTATTCTGACAGTAAAAATCTCATTTAAATTTAATAAAGAAACATCATTTTTGATATTTTTTATCAAGTCTTCTTAGGCTACCTCTACTTCCTTAATATAAGTAAAATTTTATACCTCCGCTTTCCTAATCGGGTCATCAGAAGGCCACTGTTTTAAGTGACCAAACCATCTAGGGACTTATCTTTGCAAAACTTACCTTAGTAGTATGCTTCATTTTAATAAGCATTGCATGTCTCTCCACCATCTCTCTAGAATTTTCTCTTAAGTTTGAGGGGGACTTTTCTTCACACAACACGGTGATGCATTCCTCCACTTCAACAATCCAACTTGATTTCTGTTGATAATTTCTCACCTTCACTCTGAACAAGAAATCCAATATAATTAAAATGTGTACTCTTATTATGACTTTATCACCCAAATTCATAATCCCCTCACTAAGCGTATTACTACAAAAATTATACTCTATATATTCATGTTTAGGTCAACTCAAACAAGAACCTTACACTATAAGGTAGACATCCATAATTCAGTTTACCTTCAACTCCCCTCTAGTCTTATTAATAAAAAATATCATAAGCAAAAAAAAAAAAAAAAAATCAAGGTATAACCTCTTGCAAATGTCTATTGAACATCCATGACAAAGCAAAATGATACGGGCTTAAGGCTCTCTCAAAATTAACCTTTAGATTTAAAGGTTGATCTTCATAATTCAAGTTTACCTTCAACTCCCTCTCTAGACTTATCAACAAGAAGATTATTAACATTAAAAAAAAAATAATCAATGTAAGGTACATCCTCTTGTAAATGTCAACTGAGAACATCCATGACTAAAGAAAAAAAAGGAAATGCATGGAGGGGATCACCTTTGAGGCGTTCGTAGGTCGGAGTGAGGGAGTTGGGTGCTGAGTCCTTGGACGTAGGTGGAGGCAAGGTGTTGTAGTTCGATGGCCGAGTCCTGCGGATGCACTTTGGTGAGCGAGAGCGAGGGTGTGGTGTCTAGATGAAAATTAATAACACGAAGAAATGAAGAAGGGCTGGGGATTCCAATTATGTGCAATTTCTGGCAATTTTTTGGTGGTCTAAATCACCAAAAAAAAACACTTAAAATCGGAGGCCAAACGTCGATACATTGACGCCTAAAGAAAAAAAAAAAAATTGGCGGTATTTCTAACGGTTAGTTGACCGCTAACATTTTTGGCCTTTAGTTGACCAACGACATTTCTCAGCGATTTGGTGTTAATAAACAGCGGTTAAATCGCTAGTTTATAATGCGGCCAAACTGCGGTAATTTCGGTGGTCAATGCTGCTAGAATTATCATTGGTAAACAACGAATTTTCTGTAGTGACTTCAATTATATATGAAAGGCAAAATTCATATTCATAACACAACTAGTTAGCTAATTTAGCAAAAAATGAACGAGTGATGATCATTACTTCATACAAACTAGTGTTATCTTTGTTACCTAAATATGCAAATTTCATCATGACCGTATACCTTGAAGTTATGAAGGTAAAAGTTTGTACGTAGTAAAAGGCCAAGGATAACTCATCAAGGGTCAAGGATCACCATTACTCAACATGACTACATTCATCACTCACCACTCCTTATTTTAGTATTACTAAAACTCGTCACTTACACTCATCATGATTATATTCATCACTTAGCATGACTACACTCAGCCCTAACACTCAGCATGTAACTACCTAATTTTTATATTATTAATATTTTTTTAAAAGTATGTTATGGATTCTTGTATTCCTCAAATTTTTTGCGAGAGCATTACAACATTGTACGAGTGAGCATAGGATGATGCCCTCTCTATCTAAAGGGTTTTGGATGAGTGGGCATGGTGGCGCTGGGCTCTAGCTCAGCAGTGTCGGCTTCACTATTCACAATAATTGGGGTCATCATTGTGGCATGTGGTTTGGAGTACTGTGGTGCTAGCATGATAAAATATTTTATATAATTATCTAAATCCATTATTTTTTTTAAATACCTAAACCACCATCCCTACACCCATTTTCACTTCCTTGGTTAGGAGGAAAGAGGAGGGAAGAGGAGTGAGAAGAGGATATAGAAGAAGAGAAAGTCCATTTTTGGTCATTTTTGTCCATCGTTCCAATTATAAAACTAGTTTTAATCATGGTAAACCATTCCCTACATCTATTTGTAGTGATTTTTATTCTTAATGCTTTCTCTCTCAATTTGATAAAAAAAACCATTATCTTGTGATTTAGAAAATTTCCACTATGTAACTTTTCATATATGGTGGATATTATTATTATAACATTTTGATATGATCATATTGATATTTCATCAAGTTGTTTTGCATGTGTAGAATTTAAATTGAAATGGTAAGAATGAAGCCACATCGAAATAATTAACTTATTGCATCTATTTATTAGGTCTAAAAGACATGCATATTCCTAGTCCATCAAGCATGCATTCATCTAAGATTAGTACACTAATAGGACATGCATACTGAACATATGTCTACAATGAATTTTATTATAATTGATCTATATGTCAACCACATTGGATATATATGAACTACATGAGCATGTTATTATAATCTGTTAACATATGATATGGCATGTGTGTGTATTGGAAGAAAGGATGGCTAGTGATTGATTATTTAAGGTGTCCAAAAAAGATACCATGTATAGGAGGGTGAGCTGACGAACTTTCCTTTAAATAAGGCATTCCTGATGCATAATATATGATTTATGAACTTTCCTTTAAATAATGCATTCTTGGTGTATATTATTCCTTTAGTAATCCATCTAACTGCATAATATGATTATTCTATGCATACATTACATTTTTTCATAAGACTAAACATGGAATGATGTACATGATAAAATACATGCATGAGTTTATTAATTTTATAGATTTATGAAAAGATATGTGATAAGACTGTATATATACATGCTCGGACGATTAGATTGATATAAAATACATGATATACAATATTGATGTATATTATATGATACATATCTTTGATATAATATGAAATGAATAGAGATGCTGATAGAAATATCAAGATACTAGAACATATATAGGTATACATTCACTCAATGATATGGCAGAATAGCAATACACATACTGAAATACTTGATAGAGCATATAATTTTCATCTATGATATAAATCTATATTGATAATAATTAAACATGTATATGATGCATTGATACTAATTATATAAGCAGTGCTGATAATTGATTGAATATTGATATGATTGCATTGAACCATATGATAGCCATTTGTATAGCATTCATAAGAAACACTTTAATAGGATTGAGTCGGAGATTATGATCCACTAATGGTTATATTCATTTTGAGTGATAATGTTCACACATTATTACTGTTCGTACTGATATGTTAAAGTTTATATGAATATGATAGTGTTTACACAAATTGATACATCTTCACACCCATATAACAAGTATATTTTGGTGTTTACATAAAAAATGAGATCGATAATATTTCCCACTGCATTAGTTTATAAACGGATAATTAGTGGCTTTGGAATGAAATTAAAAGAATATAAGATGCAATATTTTTAGTTAGTTGAAACACCACAAAGTGGTGTTAGAGTAATGATTTTGAAAGAATTGAATTTATACCAAAGCCTAGGAATTGTATTTTAGATGGATAGAAATTGAATAGTTTAAGGTGTATTATTTTTACATACTAATTGATTGCATAAATGTTTTTGAGTTAAAAAAATAGTTGTTGTGCATGTTTGCAATGGATCACAAATGATCAAGATGTATCAAATGATCAAAGTATAGTAAGATCTCTAATGATTTCAAATTCAATGAAGCATTGCTAGTTTAATAACTCAACTAATGAGTAATGCACATAGTAGAAATTTTGGGAGCAAGGAAAATGAACAAGACAACCTCTACATATATTCGACAAGTTGAAACCTCTAATGTTCAAAGGAGCTATAGAACCATAGGTAGTAGAGTTGGATACCCATTATAAATAAAATTTTTAAAGTATGTAGTGTTCAGAGAACAAGATTGTTCAACTGGCAATTTTTTTATTTGAAGGTGAGATGAGAGATAGTAGCTTGGGAAATAGATAAAAGTTTTAAGGTAAATTGAATTGAAGATCACCTTGGAGGAATATTCATACCTCTATTATCCAAACATTAAATAGAGGAGTCATTTATGATATTGAATGAGGAGATAAGACATTGATGTAGATGAAGAAAGTTCACTACATGGCCAATATACTTCTCAATTGATAAGTACAATATAAGAAAAATATTAGAATTTGTTGATAATATGTAGTGTCTAGAGAACATGAATGTTCAGCTGGAAGTTTTTTGTTTGAAGGTGAAGTTAAGAGATGGTGGCTTGGACAATAAAGAAAAGTTCCAAGGTACATTGAATTAATAGATCACCGTGGATGAAATTACTCATACCTTCATTAGCCTAACAATAAATACAAGAGAACATATTTGAAATTTGAGTAAGGGGATAAGATGGGATTGATAAGTGTAAATTAATATTATTTTATGTGTTTATTTTTCTGTGAAAATATATTATTTTAGTTATTTTTATACAGAAAAAACTAAAAATAAAAATAAAATTCTAAGTAGTCAATAATGATGCAGTTTCCAATGAAATAACACCAAACACTTCAATACCATCAAGCAGTATAATTCTAACATGATGTTGAGTTCTCTGTTTAGTTACAAGCACTGTGATGGAAACAAAATATCATCACAACATTGCAGCATTGCAACATCAGAAGTTAGCTTGGCAGCTCAAAATTCTCTATTTTAAAATACCATGATGCCATAATTTCGCATGCCTTGGTGTCATTTTTGAACTTGAGTGCTGCAGTTCTCAAATGTCCCCAGCACCATGGAATAGTAGTTATAACCTCCAAGGGACATATTCAACTAGTGAAGAGATGCAACTGTTCACTAAGTAACTAATCTATATCAACAAGCGTCGTGAAGGTGCAAAAGCTTCAACTCTGAAGTGCTAGTTTACTTTTAGTAGAGCCGTTGTGCCATTATTTCAAGTGTAATAATGCCAGTTACCATTTTTTTAATAAATAGTTATGTGTAAGTTTATAGGTGAGTTAGTCACTTGTGATATTTCAATACTTTTTAGAGTACTTCTCTAATTTGCTCTTAGAGTAAATCTAAGGGAGGCTAGGAAAGTAAAATATACAATCATTTGGAGTATTTAGCCTAAGTTTTGAAGTAATTCGTAAGTTAATTGAAGTATAGAGGATTACTTTGATCCTTCTGGTGATATCACTCTTTTGTATTTTTCATTCTTCCATGAGCTTATGAAAAAAGATTTTTTTATTCATTAAATGTCTAGCTAATTCTCTTATTTTGGATTGATGAAATAAAATGTAGTTGGGTACTAATAAAGACTCTTATTCTATAAACTATTAAAAGATATTTTTGATATTATCATGCACTTTATTTAATACACATAACAGTCATATTAGTTAAAATGGAGGAATGTGGAAACAACTAGAAGTATTGAGATAGGATATTTGTATTCCTAGACATATGATGTAAAATATTCTAGGTTCTAGGACATAATATAACTATAGAAGGTTAGAAGATATCCTTTTCACCCAACAAGCTCGACAGAATCTAGAAATGTATATGCTCTGAATCACATTACTTTGAAGAGTTTCATTCGGAAAGATATGCAATTTATAATCATCAATCCAAAATATTTTAATTTAATATGATATCAAATATTTTACTATTTTATTCAGTGATAAAAATTTCAAAAATATCATTTTTATTTTAGTATGATAATTATTATAATTAGAGTAGACAATAGCAGTTTCTTGCAAGTAAGCATACTTCCTCTTGGGTTTGATTCTCCACTCTATCACTTTATTACTTGATTCAACACGTATACTAGTGTATACTAAGTGGCGTTTGTTATTATTATATTAAAGAAAACTTAATAATTATTTAGGGTTAATATAACGCTAAATTTTTATATAATTCAAAAGTTCACTCCACAACTCTTATCAGTGATGTCATATGATGTTGAATTCACCACATTTGCCAAGTATACTTCTCAATTGATAGTATGACTATGGAAAGTATTACAAATTTTTAGAAAGACTAAAAGACAAACTGAGACATTGTTAATACATCAATGGATCAAAGAATTTGTAGAGCTCATGGAAAGAGCAATATTAGTATAAAATGATTTTCAATTCAGTGGGATATGAGCAAGAAAATTTATGGTGAAGAGACTACAAAATGAGGTGTTGGATAAAGAAGAGAAGTTTAGTGATTTTAAGACAAAATCTATGTCATATATTTCAGCAACCCAATGTATTCATTATGGGAAAAAGTATCTAGGTTAGTGTTACTTACTTACTAGTCAATGCTTTTGATGTTCACAATAAGGATTCCAGATAATAGAATATCCTTAGAAAGGATTTAGAGGAAGATCAGGGTCTAGAGAAGAGGATTTAAGATAAGCATATATATAAAGACTATAGGATAAGAATATATACTAAAGGTTCTATGAATAGGTGTGTATAAGAAATGATTAAAGGAACTTGAGCAAGGTCCAACCTTTGATGATGAAAGTTCCTATCTAATAAGTATATAGTTCAAGTCAGTAGGAAGTGAGAGAAGTGTCCAAAAGGTTTATGGTACAATTTTTTATCATGATTAATTTTGTAAAAAGCTTTATTAATTTTAATTATGTAATACTCATTCATAACATGCTAAATCTATGATTGATTGATAACAAAGATGTGTGAATGATTTGACTGAATATATGATTTAATTGAATGACATGATTGGTGTGATCATAGTTATAGTCATTTGTTCGTTAGTAATTTATAAAGACATATTGAGGAGATATTTTTTTTTCTAAGGAGAATGGATTTTAATAACCTTATTTTTATGATTTAATAATATGTTAAATGACTTTTAATGATTCTTGTACTCCCAAAAATTGTAGCTGGGAGCATCGCTATAATGAACATGAAATTTTGGAAAGAATTTTAAATGAAAATATAAAAAACTTTGAGCTGGAGCATTGTGCTTACAAGTACAATGGACCTAGGAAGTGTCGCTACGGCACTGAGTCTCTATTCTACAGTAACTTGGGGATCGATATGCAGACTAAACAACATATATTTAATATAAATATCACTTAACACCATCACCTCCTTCCCATTTTATTTGGCTTACCTGTAAGTAAGATGAGAGGAAGAGAAAAGACAAAAGAGATAAAGTGGTTTAGGGATTTTTCATCCGTTGGATCTATTAGGAGATTTAGATAACCCAAATCCTACTTTTATTTTCAATAATTTTAATTCTATATTTTAGTCTTCCAAAAATTGATAAAAATATTTTTTCTACTAATTCATAACCATTTAACGATATAACTTTTCATATACTATAGATATAATTTTTATCTTATTTTGACTATAATATATGAAATTTCATTTACTAGAAAAATAGTATAATTTCTAAAGTTAACAAATCATATATAGATTCTTATGCATTTCACATATTAAAATAGAGTTAATTGCATATTATTGCATTTATAATTGATATTATATTGCATAAAGGAAGCGATATAATATACATGATGAATGTGGCTTTTCATTAAGATTGCCTGTGAACACTATAATTAGTTCTAGTGATTATAATACATGTATAAGAGGGTGGGTCGACAGATTTCCTTTAAAGAAAAAATTTGGGTTGTACTCTAAGATGTTAGTCTGTAACTTATTGATTGATTAACCGATGAGAAGAGAGTGGTGACTTCTTATTGATTTATTGAAAGCCACCTATTAAAAGAGAAGATTGACATTATTAATGAAAGATTAGATTGATTGATACTGATGGATTGATAGAAAGATGTTTTTTAGTGGTAGTTGGAGACTTGTAGTAATATGCTTATGAGAAAAACATAGAGACACATAAGACTATAGCAACTTCCTTATAGTCAACATTAATTTTACAAACAAACACACCCAACCCTACAAAAATGCCTGTGGATATTTGATGATTGCAAAAACATCCTCATAGTCAACACCAATTAAATATCTAGCAAATTTGTAAGCCCCTTGTAGGTAAATAAAGTTGACATGAAATAAATGCTTTTAGTGGTTTGGGATAAGCACAGTTCTCATGGCAAACAATGATAAAATTGTTGGAATGCACATAACATACCATTTACAAGATAGAATAACATATTTGTAATATATACGAGCTCCTATGAGTCACTATGGGATACCCCCCATTCATACAGTAGTCCACCTACGATTGATGGCTAGCAACATGCAACTAAACACAACAGAGTCCTTGTAAGCATACACAACACAACAAGTAATGAATGGGAATACCATTGAAAATGAGGAAGATCTACTGCATGTGCAATAGTTTTAATCAACAACATGAAATGAATTGGTCACTTGTATGAGCTTATTGCATATTCGTAGTTCAATACTATATTTGCACTATTGTCTCTTTGAAGGGTCAAATCCCGTATATTTCTACCTCGATTCATTGTCATCTTTGAGACTTATTCCTTTGATCACATATGATCCATCGTTATGTTTGAAAATAAATGTGATCGGGTCAATGTCGGCTTGACTGTGTTTTTTGTGTGCATTTGAACCCTCTGCGGATCTTTTTTATGTGCTAATATCTTTTGATAGAACTTTATTTTGAGAAGCGGACTGAACGAGCACTTCAAATCATTGAGATCTTTCAATTGTGACCATTCACACTTGAACTGAGTGTTATTTGATGCGTGTCGAGAAGTGAGAGAAAGATATCATTACTATTATTTAAATATATGATAAAAATGAAATAAAATAGAAAAATAATAAAAATATTTAAATATTTAACTTCAGAAAAATAAAATTCATTAGGTTGCCCATACACATTTTCTTCTACATTCAAAGGTATTCCTTGATAATATTAATTCCAAGGTTATCTAACTTCCTAAAAATTGTAGAAACTTGAGAATTAAAGATGGAGAATACATCTACCTTTTGTAGGGTGTACTCTATCTGAAGGCCATTGGAAATTATTTATTTCCATTTTTTCTATTAAAGCACATCCTCATCAAATGGTTTTAATATTAACAATCCTCTACATATGACATCTATAATAGATCAAGTGAACTACCAATCCATTATAAAAGTTTGTATGATTAACCAATCAGATAAGCATAGTGAGGACACTTCCTTAACAATTTTTTAAATTATTCTCATCCTTCATAAATTGACTCACCGTCTAACTAAATAAAGATGTTATGTCCTTTCTAAGCATAGTAGTTTTAGATGGAGGGAATTATTTAGCTAAGAACTTCGTGTGCCAACTCATTCCATGTATTTATAAAGCATGGAGATAAAGAATTCAACCATAGTTTAGCCTTATCTCTTGAGAAAATGAAACAAATATAAATCCAATGACATCATTAGAGACTCCATTATACTTAAATATTACACATATTTCTAAAAAATTAGTTATGTGCAGGTTTTAATTTTGTTTGGGATGGTTTTTTAATGTTTTGTAAAGCGGTTTTTTAAACAAATTTTTTTAATTTTATACTAAAAAGCTATTTTAGAAGCAGTAAGAAAATCATGGGGTGGTTCTTGGTTTCGTTTTGCCTGTTTGGGTTTTTTGTTTTCTGCCGGGGGCTTTGTTCCTGACAATTTGTTTTTGGGGCGGTGGACGTTAATTCTGGGGGTTTTCGGCATTATTCTTCTATTGGGCTTTGCTGGTTCGGTCTGGGGATGCTTATTTGGCTTTTGTTATGCTCTCCTATTTTCTTTGTTATTTGGTGGTCTCTCAGATCTGTTATTTCACTGGTGGGTTATTTTTTACTTCTCTGGAGGTTTATAGCTTTGAGGTGGTCTGGATTTGCATTAGGCTTTCTGGCTCTGGTGGGCAGTGATTTTGGTTGGTGTTGTGATATTTATTTCTGGTATCTGGACGGTTTGTTGCTGGGTTGTTTGTTCTTAGTATGTTTTGGGCTTTTAAGGTTATTAACGGTTATCCTGATTTTGTTCTTTTTTCCTTTCTAATACCTCTTTTTAGAGTTCTGTTAAGGTTCTTATTCTTCATGCTCATATCAATTTTTGGTGTAATCCGTGACTTTACGGGGCACTTAGAGTATTTTATCAGTTATATTTCTCTCACCACTTTTTGGAGAATTCCTTGCAGGCTTCTTACCGAGATTCTTGTGATGAGCTTCATGGACCGCAAGGTATTCTTAGTTTTTTTTTTGTTTCTCTATTTCTGTCATTTTTTGTTATTTTGTAGGAAGAATGTGCTGAAGGGGATTTTACTGCTCTTCCTTTTTTGGGTGTTGTCGCCACACAGCCCGAGCTATTTCTTAGGTTATTTTTGTAATCTTAGTTTAAGGATCCACTGGCTCTTAGGTGTTTTATTTTCTTTTTGGATTGTAGCTCTTTCGAGCATTAGCGAGCTGGAGGAGCCTTCTAAGGACTCTGTAACCTATTTTTTGAATATTAACACGTAGGCCCCATTTGTGGGTTTTAACAAAAAAAAAAAAAAGGTTGCAGTTTAAGCTTGATGAGCTATTCAAGGCCAGTAGTTTAGGGTACAAAAAGCAAATAACTTAGAAAATCAAGATAGCATCCTGAACATGATATCATTGTATAGAATTTCTTGAAATAAAGAATTAAATAATTTTTTAAATTTATGTGAGACCCTAATTATGAGCATGAAAAAAACTAATAGCGTGAAATCTTGAACCATCATTTTAGGATAACTCATGACAGGAAAATTGTCAATTACTGGCGACAATTTTCGACAGTTTAGATATGTTTTTTGGTTGTTTGTAAATTTTCTGATTGTTAACAAATCACTGGAATAAACCACGTTGGAAAGGAAAATCGATGGAAAATGATTTCAGTGATTTTCTAATGACTAAAATAGCCAATAAATTTTGGAACGAAAACTTGCGGGGACCGTCAGTTCATTACCGGCGGATTACCGACCATAGAAACTGTCGATATATCCGGCGGCCAAGCCGCTGGTAATAACCGACCGCTAAAAAAAATTGGTGGCTAAAACGAGCTGTCCAGTATCAAAGTTTCTAATGGCTAAACTGCTGGTTAGATGTCGAAAACCTATAGTATTTACAAAAAAAAGTTTGATAGCCCCCCTCTATTTACACCAATTTCCATAATGCATGCACATACTTCAAAACATATATAAAATTTAAGGGCAGTAACCCAAAATACACAAGGCACAAAAATATAATCCAAAATCAACAGAGCAATTCATATGAAATAACAAAACACAATCAACAAATATATTTGTACAATCCACAATAAGCATAAATAAATTTTTAAATAAAGAAGAATGCAAATGTTTTACAATCAACATAATATATGAAATTCACAGTCAGATGTTCTAAATACACAAAAAAGTTCTTCAAATGAATAACAACCCCAATCATTGTCCGTACCCTCATTACTCTGTGATTCAAGTGTAGACTCTTGTTCTTTCTTCAGATTTTTATCTCGATATGATCACAGCTCCGCCTGCATCTCATTTTGAATCTTTCTCATCTCCTCTATCTCTTTTGTTTGGGCAGTAACCCTTTGGCTAATAGTTTTTTCAGCTCCACTAACATCATAAAATATTAATGTAGATGTACTTCTCTCATAAGAATATTCATGTGAACTTAAGCCATAAACCCTTCCCCTCTGGCTTCCTCCAACAACATCTGACCATGTGTGATACTCAGAATACTTGGTTGATCATGAAGATGATCCCTCACCAATAGACTGCCTTCCTCCAACAACAACTTTCTCATCTCCTTTATTCCCTATGATATAAATCAACATTTATATTATATGGCTTAAGGAATGTTTGATTTTTATACTTCAAACATGTATATCTAAACATTCCATTGAACTTAAACGAAGGTAATTTAGATGCAACTTAAATAAAAGTCTCAACTCCCTACATAAATTTATCTATCAATCCTCTTCGACCCGATAACAATCTGTTTTACATCTAATATGGATAGTCATTTGGATGTTAAAGTTGACATTCTCTACATGTTGTGAAATAAATTATTAGAAAAGATGCAACCTTAAATCTCATTTAAATCTAATAAAGAAACATCATTTTTGATATTTTTTAATCAAGTCTTCTTAGGTCTACCTCTACCTTCCTTAATATAAGTAAAATTTTATACCTCCGCTTTCCTAATCGGGTCATCAGAAGGCCACTGTTTTAAGTGACCAAACCATCTAAGGTGACTTATCTTTGCAAAACTTACCTTAGTATTATGCTTCTATTTTAATAAAGCATTGCATGTCTCTCCACCATCTTCTAGAATTTTCTCTTAAGTTTGAGGGGGACTTTTCTATCACACAACACGGTGATGCATTCCTCCACTTCAACAATCCAACTTGATTTCTGTTGATAATATTCTCACCTTCACTCTGAACAAGAAATCCAATATAATTAAAATGTGTACTCTTATTAATGACTTTATCACCCAAATTCATAATCCCCTCACTAAGCGTATTACTACTAAAATTATACTCTATATATTCATGTTTTAGGTCAACTCAAACAAGAACCTTTACACTATAAGGTAGACATCCATAATTCAAGTTTACCTTCAACTCCCTCTCTAGTCTTATTAATAAGAAAATATCATAAGCAAAAAAAAAAAAAAAAAAATCAAGGTATAACCTCTTGCAAATGTCTATTGAGAACATCCATGACTAAAGCAAAATGATACGGGCTTAAGGCTCTCTCAAAATTAACCTTTAGATTAAAATGTTGATCTTCATAATTCAAGTTTACCTTCAACTCCCTCTCTAGACTTATCAACAAGAAGATTATTAACATTAAAAAAAAAATAATCAATGTAAGGTACATCCTCTTGTAAATGTCAACTGAGAACATCCATGACTAAAGAAAAAAAAGGAAATGCATGGAGGGGATCACCTTTGAGGCGTTCGTAGGTCGGAGTGAGGGAGTTGGTGGCTGGAGTCCTGTGGACGTAGGTTGGAGGCAAGGTGTTGTAGTTCGATGGCCGGAGTCCTGCGGATGCACTTTGATGAGGCGAGAGCGAGGTTGTGGGTGTCTAGATGAAAATTAATAACACGAAGAAATGAAGAAGGGCTGGGGAGTCCAATTTTATGGCAATTTCTGGCAATTTTTTGGTGGTCTAAATCACCAAAAAAAATCACTTAAAATCGGAGGCCAAACCGTCGATAACAGTTGACGCCTAAAGAAAAAAAAAAAAATTTGGCGGTATTTCTAACGGTTAGTTGATCGCTAACATTTTTGGCCTTTAGTTGACCAACGACATTTCCAGCGATTTGGTGTTAAATAACAGCGGTTAAATCGCTAGTTTATAATGCGGCCAAACTGTCGGTAATTTCGGTGGTCAAATGACTGCTAGAATTATCATTGGTAAACAACGAATTTTCTGTAGTGACTTCAATTATATATGAAAGTCAAAATTTTCATATTCATAACACAAACTAGTTAGCTAATTTAGCAAAAAAATGAACGAGTGATGATCATTACTTCATACAAACTAGTGTATCTTTGTTTACCTAAATATGCAAATTTCATCATGACCAGTATACCTTGAAGTTATGAAGGTTAAAAGTGTTGTACGTAGTAAAAGGCCAAGGATAACTCATCAAGGGTCAAGGATCACTCATTACTCAACATGACTACATTCATCACTCACCACTCCTTATTTAGTATTACTAAACTCGTCACTTATCACTCATCATGATTATATTCATCACTTAGCATGACTACACTCAGCCCTTAACACTCAGCATGTAACTACCTTAATTTTTATATTATTAATATTTTTTTAAAAGATATGTTATGGATTCTTGTATTCCTCAAATTTTTTGCGAGAGCATTACAACATTGTACGAGTGAGCATAGTGATGATGCCCTCTCTATCTAAAGGGTTTTGGATGAGTGGGCATGGTGGCGCTGGGCTCTAGCTCAGCAGTGTCGGCTTCACTATTCTACAATAATTGGGGTCATCATTGTGGCATTGTGGTTTGGAGTACTGTGGTGCTAGCATGATTAAAATATTTTTATATAAGTTATCTAAATCCATTATTTTTTTTAAATACCTAAACCACCATCCCTTACACCCATTTTCACTTCCTTGGTTAGGGAGAAGAGAGGAGGGAAGAGGGAGTGAGAAGAGGATATAGAAGAGAGAGAAAGTCCATTTTTGGTCATTTTTGTCCATCGTTCCAATTATAAAACTAGTTTTAATCATGGTAAACCATTACCCTACATCTATTTGTAGTGATTTTTATTCTTAATGCTTTCTCTCTCAAATTTGATAAAAAAAACCATTATCTTGTGATTTAGAAAATTTCCACTATGTAACTTTTCATATATGGTGGATATTATTATTATAACATTTTGATATGATCATATTGATATTTCATCAAGTTGTTTTGCATGTGTAGAATTTAAATTGAAATGGTAAGAATGAAGCCACATCGAAAATAATTTAACATTATTGCATCTATTTTATTAGGTCTAAAAAGACATGCATATTCTCTAGTCCATCAAGCATGGCATTCATTCTAAGATTAGTACACTAATAGGACATGCATACTGAACATATGTGCTACAATGAATTTTATTATAATTGATCTATATGTCAACCACATTGGATATATATGAACTACATGATGCATGTTATTATAATCTGTTAACATATGATATGGCATGTGTGTGTTATTGGAAGAAAGGATGGCTAGTGATTGATTGATTTAAGGTGTCCGAAAAAAGATACCATGTATAGGAGGGTGAGCTGACGAACTTTCCTTTAAATAAGGCATTCCTGATGCATAATATATGATTTATGAACTTTCCTTTAAATAATGCATTCTTGGTGTATATTATTCCTTTAGTAATCCATACTAACTTGCATAAATATGATATTCTATGCATACATTACATTTTTTCATAAGACTAAACATGGAATGATGTACATGATAAAATACATGCATGAGTTATATTATATTTATATGATTTATGGAAAAGATATGTGATAAGACTGATATATATACATGCTCGGACTGATTAGATTGATATAAAATACATGATATACAATATTGATGTATATTATACATGATACATATCTTTGATATAATATGAAATGAATAGAGATGCTGATAGAATATACAAGATACTGAGACATATATAGGTATACATTCACTCAAATGATATGGCATGAATAGCAATACACATACTGAAATACTTGATAGAGCATATAATTTTCATCTATGATATAAATCTATATTGATAATTAATTAAACATGTATATGATGCATTGATACTAATATTATATAAGCATGTGCTGATAATTGATTGAATATTGATATGATTGCATTGAACCATATGATAGCCATTTGTATAGCATTTCATAAGAAACACTTTAATAGGATTGAGTCGGAGATTATTGATCCACTAATGGTTATAATTCATTTTGAGTGATAATGTTCACACATTATTACTGTTCGTACTGATATGTTAAAGTTTATATGAATTGATAGTGTTTACACAAATTGATACATCTTCACACCCATATAACAATGTATATTTTGGTGTTTACATAAAAAATGAGATCGATAATATTTCCCACTGCATTAGTTTATAAACGGATAATTAGTGGCTTTGGAATGAAATTAAAAGAATATAAGATGCAATTATTTTTAGTTAGATCTTGAAACACCACAAAGTGGTGTTAGAGTAATGATTTTGAAAGAATTGAATTATAACCAAAGCCGTAGGAATTGATTTTTAGATGGATAGAAATTGAATAGTTTAAGGTGTATTATTTTACATACATAATTGATTGCATAAATGTGTTTTGAGTTAAAAAAATAGTTGTTGTGCATGTTTGCAAATGGATCCAAATGATCAAGATGTATCAAATGATCAAAGTATAGTAAGATCTCTAATGATTTCAAATTCAATGAAGCAATTTGCTAGTTTAATAACTCAACTAATGAGTAATGCACATAGTAGAAATTTTGGGAGCAAGGAAAATGAACAAGACAACCATCTACATATATTCGACAAGTTGAAACCTCTAATGTTCAAAGGAGCTATAGAACCATAGGTAGTAGAGTTGGATACCCATTATAAATAAAATTTTTAAATGTATGTAGTGTTCAGAGAACAAGATTGTTCAACTGGCAATTTTTTTATTTGAAGGTGAAGATGAGAGATAGTAGCTTGGGAAATAGATAAAAGTTTTAAGGTAAATTGAATTGATAGATCACCTTGGAGGAAATTATTCATACCTCTATTATCCAAACATTAAATAGAGGAGTCATTTATGAGATTTGAATGAGGAGATAAGACATTGATGTAGTATGAAGATAAGTTCACTACATTGGCCAAGTATACTTCTCAATTGATAAGTACAATATAAGAAAAATATTAGAATTTTGTTGATAATATGTAGTGTCTAGAGAACATGAATGTTCAGCTGGAAGTTTTTTTGTTTGAAGGTGAAGTTAAGAGATGGTGGCTTGGACAATAAAGAAAAGTTCCAAGGTACATTGAATTAATAGATCACCGTGGATGAAATTACTCATACCTTCATTAGCCTAACAATAAATACAAGAGAACATATTTGAAATTTGAGTAAGGGGATAAGATGGTGATTGATAAGTGTAAATTATATATTATTTTATGTGTTTTATTTCTTGTGAAAATATATTATTTTAGTTATTTTTATACAGAAAAAACTAAAAATAAAAATAAAATTCTAAGTAGTCAATAATGATGCAGTTTCCAATGAAATAACACCATAACACTTCAATACCATCAAGCAGTATAATTCTAACATGATGATGTTGAGTTCTCTGTTTAGTTACAAGCACTGTGATGGAAACAAAAATATCATCACAACATTGCCAGCATTGCAACATCAGAAAGTTAGCTTGGCAGCTCAAAATTCTCTATTTTAAAATACCATGATGCCATAATTTCGCATGCCTTGGTGTCATTTTTGAACTTGAGTGCTGCAGTTCTCAAATGTCCACAGCACCATGGAATAGTAGTTATAACCTCCAAGGGACATATTCAACTAGTGAAGAGATGCAACTGTTCACTAAGTAACTAATCTATATCAACAAGCGTCGTGAAGGTGCAAAAGCTTCAACTCTGAAGTGCTAGTTTACTTTAGTAGAGCCGTTGTGCCATTATTTCAAGTGTAATAATGCCAGTTACCATTTTTTTAATAAATAGTTATGATGTAATGTTTATAGGTGAGTTTAGTCACTTGTGTAATTTCAATACTTTTTAGAGTACTTCTCTAATTTGCTCTTAGAGTAAATCTAAGGGAGGCTAGGAAAGTAAAATATACAATCATTTGGAGTATTTAGCCTAAGTTTTGAAGTAATTCTGTAAGTTAATTGAAGTATAGAGGATTACTTTGATCCTTCTTGGTGATATCACTCTTTTGTATTTTTCATTCTTCCATGAGCTTAATGAAAAAGAATTTTTTTTATTATTCATTATATGTCTAGCTAATTCTCTTATTTTGGATTGATGAAATAAAATGTATGTTGGGTACTAATAAAGACTCTTATTCTATAAACTATTAAAAGATATTTTTGATATTATCATGCACTTTATTTAATACACATAACAGTCATATTAGTTAAAATGGAGGAATGTGAGAACAACTAGAAGTATTGAGATAGGATATTTGTATTCCTAGACATATGATGTAAAATATTCTAGGTTCTTAAGGACATAATATAACTATAGAAGGTTAGAAGATATCCTTTTCACCCCAACAAGCTCGACAGATATCTAGAAATGTATATGCTCTGAATCACATTACTTTGAAGAGTTTCATTCGGAAAGATATGCAATTTATAATCATCAATCCAAAATATTTTAATTTAATATGATATCAAATATTTTACTATTTTATTCAGTGATAAAAATCTCAAAAAATATCATTTTTATTTTAGTATGATAATTATTATAATTAGAGTAGACAATAGCAGTTTCTTGCAAGTAAGCATACTTCCTCTTGGGTTTGATTCTCCACTCTATCACTTTATTACTTGATTCAACACGTATACTAGTGTATACTAAGTGGCGTTTGTTATTATTTATATTAAAGAAAACTTAATAATTATTTAGGGTTAATATAACGCTAAATTTTTATATAATTCAAAAGTTCACTCCACAACTCTTATCAGTGATGTCATATGATGTTGAATTCACCACATTTGCCAAGTATACTTCTCAATTGATAAGTATGACTATTGGAAAGTATTACAAATTTTTAGAAAGACTAAAAGACAAACTGAGACATTGTTAATACATCAATGGATCAAAGAATTTGTAGAGCTCATGGAAAGAGCAATATTAGTATAAAATGATTTTTCAATTCAGGTGGGATATGAGCAAGAAAATTTATGGTGAAGAGACTACAAAATGAGGTGTTGGATAAAGAAGAGTAAGTTTAGTGATTTTAAGACAAAATCTATGTCATATATTTCAGCAACCCAAATTGTATTCATTATGGGAAAAAGTATCTAGGTTAGTGTTACTTACTTACTAGTCAATGCTTTTGATGTTCACAATAAGGATTCCAGATAATAGAATATCCTTAGAAAGGATTTAGAGGAAGATCAGGGTCTAGAGAAGAGGATTTAAGATAAGCATATATATAAATGACTATAGGATCAAGAATATATACTAAAGGTTCTATGAATAGGTGTGATATAAGAAATGATTAAAGGAACTTGAGCAAGGTCCAACCTTTGATGATGAAAGTTCCTATCTAATAAAGTATATAGTTCAAGTCAGTAGGAAGTGAGAGAAGTGTCCAAAAGGTTTATTGGTACAATTTTTTATCATGATTAATTTTGTAAAAAGCTTTATTAATTTTAATTATGTAATACTCATTCATAACATGCTAAATCTATGATTGATTGATATACAAAGATGTGTGAATGATTTGACTGAATATATGATTTAATTGAATGACATGATTGGTGTGATCAATAGTTAATAGTCTATTTTGTTCGTTAGTAATTTATAAAGACATATTGAGGATGATATTTTTTTTCTAAGGAGAATGGATTTTAATAACCTTATTTTTATGATTAATAATATGTTAAATGACTTTTTAATGATTCTTGTACTCCCAAAAATTGTAGCTGGGAGCATCGCTATAATGACATGAAATTTTGGAAAGAATTTTAAAATGAAAATATAAAAAACTTTGAGCTGGAGCATTGTGCTTACAAGTACAATGGACCTAGGAAGTGTCGCTACGGCACTGTAGTCTCTATTCTACAGTAACTTGGGGATCGATATGCAGACTAAACAACATATATTTAATATAAATATCACTTAACACCATCACCTCCTTCCCATTTTATTTGGCTTACCATGTAAGTAAGATGAGAGGAAGAGAAAAGACAAAAGAGATAAAGTGGTTTAGGGATTTTTCATCCGTTGGATCTATTAGGAGATTTAGATAACCCAAATCCTACTTTTATTTTCAATAATTTTAATTCTATTATTTTAGTCTTCCAAAAATTGATAAAAATATTTTTTCTACTAATTCATAACACTTTAACGATATAACTTTTCATATACTATAGATATAATTTTTATCTTATTTTGACTATAATATTATGAAATTTCATTTACTAGAAAAATAGCTATAATTTTCTAAAGTTAACAAATCATATATAGATTCTTATGCATTTCACATATTAAAATAGAGTTATTGCATATTATTGCATTTTATAATTGATATTATATTGCATAAAGGAAGCGATATAATATACATGATGAATGTGGCATTTTCATTAAGATTGCCTGTGAACACTATAATTAGTTCTAGTTGATTATAATACATGTATAAGAGGGTGGGTCGACATATTTTCCTTTAAAGAAAAAATTTGGGGTGTACTCTAAGATGTTAGTCTGTAACTTATTGATTGATTATACCGATGAGAAGAGAGTGGTGACTTCTTATTGATTTATTGAAAGCCACCTATTAAAAGAGAAGATTGACATTATTAATTGAAAGATTAGATTGATTGATACTGATGGATTGATAGAAAGATGTTTCATTAGTGGTAGTTGGAGACTTGTAGTAATATGCTTATGAGAAAAACATAGAGACACATAATGACTATAGCAACTTCCTTATAGTCAACATTAATTTTTACAAACAAACACACCCAACTCCTACAAAAGATGCCTGTGGATATTTGATGATTGCAAAAACATCCTCATAGTCAACACCAATTAAATATCTAGCAAATTTGTAAGCCCCTTGTAGGTAAATAAAGTTGACATGAAATAAATGCTTTTAGTGGTTTGGGATAAAGCACAGTTCTCATGTGCAAACAATGATAAAATTGTTGGAATGCACATAACATACCATTTACAAGATAGAATAACATATTTGTAATATATACGAGCTCCTATGAGTCACTATGGGATACCCCCCATTCATACAGTAGTCCACCTACGAGTGATGGCTAGCAACATGCAACTAACACAACAGAGTCCCTTGTAAGCATACACAACACAACAAGTAATGAATGGGAATACCTATTGAAAATGATGGAAGATCTACTGCATGTGCAATAGTTTTAATCAACAACATGAAATGAATTGGTCACTTGTATGAGCTTATTGCATATCTCGTAGTTCAATACTATATTTTGCACTATTGTCTCTATTGAAGGGTCAAATCCCGTATATTTCTACCTCGATTCATTGTCATCTTTGAGACTTATTCCTTTTGATCACATATGATCCATCGTTATGTTTGAAAATATATGTGATCGGGTCAATGTCGGCTTGACGTGTGTTTTTGTGTGCATTTGAACCCTCTGCGGATCTTTTTTATGTGCTTAATATCTTTTGATAGGAACTTTATTTTGAGAAGCGGACTGAACGAGCACTTCAAAATCATTGAGATCTTTCAATTGTGACCATTCACACTTGAACTGAGTGTTATTTGATGCGTGTCGAGAAGTGAGAGAAAGATATCATTACTATTATTTAAATATATGATAAAAATGAAATAAAATAGAAAAAATAATAAAAATATTTAAATATTTAACTTCAGAAAAATAAAATTCATTAGGTTGCCCATACACATTTTCTTCTACATTCAAAGGTATTCCTTGATTAATATTAATTCCAAGGTTATCTAACTTCCTAAAAATTGTAGAAACTTGAGAATTAAAGATGGAGAATACATCTACCTTTGTAGGGTGTACTCTATCTGAAGGCCATTGGAAATTATTTATTTCCATTTTTCTATTAAAGCACATGCCTCATCAAATGGTTTTAATATTAACAATCCTCTACATATGACATCTATAATAGATCAAGTGAACTTACCAATCCATTATAAAAGTTTGTATGATTAACCAATCAGATAATGCATAGTGAGGACACTTCCTTAACAATTTTTTAAATTATTCTCATCCTTCATAAATTGACTCACCGTCTAACTAAATAAACGATGTTATGTCCTTTCTAAGCATAGTAGTTTTAGATGGAGGGAATTATTTAGCTAAGAACTTCGTGCCAACTCATTCCATGCTATTATAAAGCATGGAGATAAAGAATTCAACCATAGTTTAGCCTTATCTCTTGGAGAAAATGAAAACAATATAAATCCAATGACATCATTAGAGACTCCATTATACTTAAATATTACACATATTTCTAAAAAATTAGTTATGTGCAGGTTTTATATTTTGTTTGGGATGGTTTTTTAATGTTTTGTAAAGCGGTTTTTTAATACAAATTTTTTAATTTTTATACTAAAAAGCTATTTTAAGAAGCAGTAAGAAAATCATCCCAAACGAAGTCTTAATCTTCTACATGTGACTCACCAAAAATTGAATTTTATATCATTTGAATAATATATGGCTAGAGTTCAAAGTTGTTGGCTTGAATACTAGGTTCGTTAATACTTTGGTGAATATCATTAACCAAGTGTTGGAGTAGTCTCTAAGGGTTTATGTTGATCATATTTTTATTTTTATTTCACAATGAAAGGGTACTACAAACAAGTGTTCTGTATCACTCGTACAATAATTAACATATTTGATGAGGTAACACTCCCACAATAATTAAATAATAATAATAATAATGCAAAAAATGATTTTAACAGTAATGAAAACAAAAATTATAACAAATTCAGATCAATTAAAGCAAACTCAATGTCAAAAATAAAAGTAATATTAAATTAATGATCTTAAAATCATTATTAACTAGATAAAGATATGGCATGAACTCCTTGACAATGGCACTAAAAACTTGACTGGCTAATACAATGCAGTAATGCTACGTAAGTGCACTTCCCATTCAAGTAATATAGTGAAAGTGAGTTATCATTCCTACAATGAATCAAATTTCTATCTTTATGAAGCTAAGTATTAACTTTCTTGATCACTTAATTATTAAAGTAAAGAATTACCTATAATGTTCTTAAAGGATTTTTTTAATATTATAAAAATCTAAGTTTATGAGAGAAAATGCTAGTTATGTAAATAGATATTGATCTATAAAAATTTAATTGTGAACCAATACAAAAGTAATTCCTTATCTCTGTGGAGCATGATGGAATACTAGAGAGATTATGACTAACTAGGCTAATCAATTACTTAACTGTATGCACATCATCCCCTAATGATTCCAAGACCATAATAATCATATATCTATATTATTAGAGCCTTGTTAAAGTTTCCCTAGCTGCTCCAGTATACCTATATTGAGTACATAGATCACACTAGGTTTTAATTTTAAAATAAGAAAATATAATTGACATTGCAATTCAAATTTTAAAATACAAGAGTTAATGAGATAAAGAGATAAAACTAAGATTTTCCAAGTAACAAGAATTTTCCTCAAGTTCATTTGCACTCCCCACTGTCACTCTCTCACTAACACAAAAAAACTATAAGATAAGATAAATAGATGAGAAAAAATAAGATAAATTTTGTGCTTCGGCTCAAAGCTCTCAATCTTGGTACCCAAATTCAGCCCATAGCACTACAACATTGTAATGAAAACATCTCTTTTAGCTATCTTTCTTGAGAATTTCTTGCACAAAAATACAAGTTTAAGTGCTTTGTAATATTTTTCTATATAATATACACTACAATTTTACAACTTATCACCTTCCACAAGGATCTTGACCATGACCAAGCCTTGTGGATGAGATCATCAAGGCAAAAAAGTTAAAGGAGTTTAACTAATCAATCTTGAAAGTCCCCACAGAGAGCATTGTGAATGAGCGTGATGAAGATTGAAGAAGTAAACTCGATATCTACCTCATGAGTTCCAATAGTATGCATTGCCTCAATCACCTTTTGTGAATCTAACAAGCCTATGGGGGAAATCCCCACAACGATGCCTTGATCATCACTACCTTAGTCACCAATTATTATATTGGCAACATTCTAAAAGAGACAAGGAGTTCTATAAAAAATTCAATTTTTAAATCAATATTTAAAAAGATGAACTTGTTCCTCCCTAGGTTTCCAACGCTATAAGACCACTTTATTCCTTTTTAGGAGAGCACATGGATAATGAAGGATTACTCACCCTGCTATCACCTAGGGTAAGGGCAATCACCAATACTAAAAAATGATAACTTTATCATAGGGGTGTAAGTGAGCTGAGCCGGCTTGCGAGCTGACTCGAGCTCGACTCTTTTATGGGCTCGCGAGTCGAGCTCGAGTTCGAGCTTGAGCCGGCTCGACTCGTGAGCTCGCTAGCTGGCTCGAATAAATATTAATATATTTAAAATAATTTTAATTTATTTTATAAATTTAAATATTAAAAATAATAATAATCAGCTAAATTTTATTTAAATGTTAAATATTTAATATTTTTTTAAAAAAAAATTCTAAGTTTTAAAAATACCGCTTAAGTTTTAAAAATTTCGACTAATTTTAAAATTTTTAAAAATCCCGCCTAAATTTAAACCTGGCGAGCCGGCTCGAGCTTGTTCACAGTGAGATCGAGTTCGAGATCAATTTCCATCTAATGAACCGAGCTCGATAAGGGCCTAAACTCGACTCGTTTACACCCCTACTTTATCATCATGGAAACTCAAATCACCTACAATGCCATCTTCGGCAGGCCTTTACTAAATACTTTTAGGGTTGTAATATCCACCTACCACTACAAGAAAATGCTCTATTATCGACAGACAAAATCTAATGATAACACTAGAAATCTGCCAGAAATGCCCTCTTTCTAGTGAAATACTAGTGAAAACTATTCTGACAGTAATTCGTGTGTTAAAAAATCTAAACCAACAAAAACTTTTTGCTGGAAATGTTTTCAGTGGTGTTTCCGGCGTTCCAACATAAAAATATGGAAAAATGGCGTCTTTTAAGTTTGCAAATTCTAGCATTTTCTCCGTCGGTATCTACGACAAAAATGTAAGCTGGAAATATCAGTGGATAATCCGCCGCCCTAATCTGGTTCACTATTTACGATGGATTTTATCGGTGGATATTCTATCGAAAATTCTGACGCAAATGTATGCTATAAACAACAATTTATTTTTGTTGTATCGTGTTACCGGCAATATTTTTGGCAAAAAATCTAATGGAAACCTATAACATAAACAAAAAAAAAATCACTTGACTTTTAAAACTGATTTACACAATACAACCTCCATAGGAAAAAAATATAATACTATATACATTCAAACATCCAGCTCTAATCAAGAACCTCACCAAAAACATACACAATAATAATAATAAGAATAATATGATCAACAAATATCTAATAATAAATAACCACAAATGCCCATAAAATAAACAAGTAAATATTTTTAAAAATACATAATTATATATGTCCACATCATCAAAATAGACATCTACTTTGATTCAGTCCTCTACTGATGTTGTATTCTGCCCACTAAACTACTACCTCATCTTTTGCATTTCCTCTAACAATTGAGTTTGTTGCAACTGTATCTAAGTTTGTTGCATCTCCATCTGCTATTGCATCTCCATCTACCAGTCAGCTTATTCTTTCCTAACCTGCTCTAGCTCAACTATAAGGGCTACAACCTATTGGCTATATAAAGACTCCTAGGTATTTGTTGAAAAGATGAAGCCACTAGATGTTTTCCCCTCATATGCATAAGCTTGCGAGCCTAAACCTATACTCTGTCATACTGCATTCCTCCTACCGCTTACGACCAAGTGTGGTACTCAAAATATTCTACTGATATACCAGAAGAACCTTCACCTACTGCAGCCCAGCTCTCTCAAAGCGATGTATACTCCTCTTTTGAAAGTTAATAACAATTTAAGCAATTTAAACATTACATAAAAAATATTAAACTTATATACATACATAGGCTTATCTCACTCACTTATCAACCTATTGTTGGTTCTCTTGCCGCTTGTGGGTATGACTATATAATTCAACAGAGGTCGATTCTCAATTCAGCACCTTTTTCTGTAACAAACATATATCAGTATTAATATTAAAGTAAATTATGTAAATCTTTTAAAATTCCTTACCAAATATTGTCTATGCTCAGTATATGGAATTAAACCCCCAATATGATGGGAACTATCCATGCCCCCAATATCAGAAGCTCTATTCTGTCTATTTCGATTCATCCTCCTGCTATACTTTGGGCTACCCCAAACACTGTTCAAATCATCCAACACACTCTCACCAATCTAGAGTTGCCGCTTGCCTGCCTTTCTAATATATATAAATATGTCTCGCATGGGTGTCAACCCTCGCTTTTCAAAATTCTTTCTGATTTTATTATTGTGTTGTGGAAGCCAACAAAAATCTTTATGCATTCACAAACATATAATATAGAATATATATATTTTTGATAGCTTATATAAAGAATATATAATACAAGATATATTTATATAATAACTAATCTCAATATCTCTAAATCATATATCCTGCACTTCTTTTGGGACTTTCTTCCAAGAAATATAAGGAGCGTCATACATGATCTGTATTAAGTCCCGTATTTTATGCGTTAGTTATTTTGACAGGTGGAACCTACCAAAAATGTGTAATGTGATAAAAATAGTTATTAAATTTTAGTTGTATGTTAATAATATTTTAAGTACGTACATGTCCCCATTAGGTTCAATCAATATTCAACCAGCTATCGACTACTCTGCTACAGCTGAGTTAGATGGTCCACCTGTATCGGACTGAGGGGTGGTGGGGGATAGTATGGAGGGACATATGGTGGATATGGAAAAGTAGGACCACCATAATAAGGTGAGGGTGGGTAGTAAGGGTAGAAGGGAGTGCTCTGCATGGCATCTGGCAAAGGAAAGTGGGGGTCTGCTCAGTAGAACTATAGGCTACTAGTTGTAGGAGTAGGTAAAAGCAGGCTAGGCTGACTTTGAGTGGCAGACTGAGATGAAGATGCCCTCTCAATATAAATAGATCTATTAGGTGGGGCAACACTTATCTTCTTTGTGTGCTTTTGAAAAATTTTTAATCAATCCTTTTTTAGGTTCATCACTTGAAGCCATCTGAAAAAAATAAGAAATATTAGCAACATAAATTATAATTAAAAAAGTTATATAAAATAACACATCAATTAAATAAATGAAGTAGAGCAACCATCAATAAAATAAAAAACAAATTATTGCTATAATATTGATTAATAATTAATTGTCAAAATTCATTTACATTATGTTAATTCACTTTCATATGATGAAATATCTACACCACTGTCAGATTCCTCATGACTTTCCTCTATGTTTAAATATACTTTCTCTAATTGTAACTCACTCTCAAAAGTTGTAATTTGATCGTCTACACCATTAGCAAGATCTTTTAAGTTTGACATAAACTCTTCTTAATGTATTGGTGGTATTGATGTAGTTTTCTCAATAACTCCCCAAGTTTTGACCATTATAACTACGAGCCAATTTTGTTTTCCTCATACACTATGCGGATAGTTAGCAAAATAGACTTGGCTTACCTGATTAATAATTATGAATGGGTCAAACTTTGAATATCTCCTATCCTGCTTAACTTATATTATACTGTAAAGCGGATATATTTTTATACCTCAATTCTATAATGGATCAAACCACTCACAATTTAATAGATACACATTGTCCCTATGATCAAGATATTCTAACTGTAATATTTCTTATAATATCCTGTAGTACTCAGAATCATCATTTGTATGGGTATTCCCTCTTATATATACACCAGAATTTTTTGTTCACACCAAAATTTTATTTGGAATTTGTAACCATTAACCAAAGAAATTGGATAACATTTCACAACTCTATTTAGTCCCCAAGCTAAATCAACTAGCCCATGATACTATAAATAACTACCTCGAGTATGCTCCTAATCAGAAGGTAAAGTATGATATTAGCATATTTATTAACTAAGTAAAGTCATAATAATTGAAATAAATAGTCAAAATATATATTGTATTTTTAAACCAATTAGGGAATTATGTTTCCACTATCTTTTGGACTTCGACGAGTTCTATTGTATTCAAACCATAAATGAAAATACTATAAATATTAAGGCTTAAATTGAATTTATGAGTAACAAGTTTATAAGTAAGCTAAGTCATCCTTACTTGAGATATGACTCAACTTCATTACAGTTAAGTAATATATACAATATGGCAACTCACATCTCCTTATCAGTCAAATAGCATACGGTGCTAGCACCTACGAGTTCACCACTTTTGTTGAATACAAATAAATTTGAGGACTTACCCACATTTTGAGGTGCGGTTCTCTGTCTTGATTGTGATGCTATTTCAAAGTAATACGAGCAAAATTACGTTGTCTTATACATTAAATGTGCTTCGCATAATGAGCATTTAGGATGTGCTTTATTTTTAGATGTCTTCTTAAATTTATTTAAATACCTCTAAAAAAGATACATCCATCGATACTGAACAAGTCCACCGACTATAGTTTCATATGATAAATGCATGAGTTGATAATCCATTGAGTCAAAAGAAGATTGAGAAAATATCTTTTCAAGTTTATATAGAATAAAAGGAATATACTGCTCCATAAGAATCAAGTGCTCTGTATTTAATTTTGAGCATAAATCTTTGAAGAAGTTACTTAACTCGATCAAGAGATTTAAAATTTGATATAGTAAATAACTAAAGTTAGTTAGTAGTAAACATTGTATAAAATATGACAGTCATGACTTTTCAAACTAAATAATCTCCCAGTGCTTATGTCAATGCATTTACTTCGATTTAAAGAATATCTATCTGATACCTATAGAGTCTTCACTCATTTCAAACTACTCATCTATGCTCTAAAGTCAAGGTGAAAGGAGCTTTTGGTTTGAGAATTTTTTTATTTACACCACCTTTAATTTTAAAGTTTTATCCTACAAATCTCTTTTAAGTTCATCTTTGCTTTTATATTATCTTTGGATTTGTCTTTGATATCCATGACTGTATTGAATATATTATCAAAAATATTTTTCTCTATATGCATCACATCTAAGTTATATCTGATCAGATTTATCCTCCAATATAGCAATGACTAAAAATAATTTTTTTAGTCCAATTGTGATTGACACTATACCCTGACAATTTATAATAAGATATTATTGAAGAAACGACTATTGTGGACATGAACTTTACTCTTTCAAATATATCTTCACTACTAAATCTTGGAGACTGCGATATCACCATTTTATTTTCTACAAAAGCATTCTTATTTTGCCTGAAAGGATGACCTATAGGTAAGAACATGTGATGATAGTCAAATCAAGTGTTCTTCCCTCCATTCTTTAAAGTGAATGATTTTTTATATTCCATATAATATTAACAAGCTAACTTTTTGGAGGTGTTCCAACCTAAGAGCATATCATACGTAGGAAAGTTACCAATTGTCTAAAATAATGCTACCCTCATAATGAAGTTTTATTTTATGGAGATATCATATGCACTCACTCTCTCATTTCACAATAACTTTAAATTATCAATTAATGATTATAAGAATTCATCGATCTTTGCTTTTGAATTATATGGCACTGAAATGATAAGCATCAGAAACATGTAAGGAGTTGTCATTCACAACTCTAAGGGAAGATTATTTTGGGTGAGTATCACGGGCTAGCATGAGTAAGATGAAGCAGATTGCCTAAATAGAGTAAAACCATCTGTGGATAAACCTAATCTTACATTTCTTGATTTTATGGCAAAGGTGGGATGTGTAAGATCAAAGTGTTTCAAAGCTTCTGCTTTTGATGGATTTCTAATAAAACCTTCTGGTGAAATGTATTCATTATGCCAACTTATATGTGCAGTAGATCTCATGGATGCATATAATAATTTTCTAGGAATTATGGGAAAGCAAAACATCCTACTGATTTGTATTTCCTTCATATTTCTTTTCGTGATAATTTTTTATTTAAATCTTGGTGCATTACAATAACAAAATGCAATCTCTGATTGATCATCATTATAGAATAACATGTATCTATTAATACAATAATCTATCTTTGTGTATGTAAAATCAAGCTTGAAAATTTACTTCTTAATCCAATATAAATTTATAGGAATAATGTTATCTATCGAGTTGGTTTCTTTAAGCAGTTAAATTAATTGATTAAAATATTCATGGGAGATATTATATTCTGCCTTGATGCTGAACATCTTAACAATAATGGATAACTCTGAGTGAGTAGTGCGCCGCTTCCATATTAGTTGTTGGGAAGCATATAACAAATCATAAAAATTTTATGACTCCTTATTAAATGACTCTTCAGTATATTATTCAAATTATGCTCTAGTTGCATCATGTACTAAGTCCTCATCAGGTCAAATATTTTCTTCATCAACCATATTAGAACTTATCGATGGGCCGCATCGAGAATCAAAATATGATTCATACTCACTATGATAAGTCCAATACCAATATCCTGCCATGAAGCCTCAACGATATAAATCAACAGTTACGTCATCTAGGCTTAGGTGCACCTAATTTTTTATGCTTAGGACATGGGCAACAAAACTTTTCATCTGAGATGAAGCTGGGCAGTTGAGGCAATTTTCCCTTTTAATGAACTTATACGTTAATATTCTCTTCCTTGTGTCAATCGATTATACATCAAACTTCTTTGAGTTCTGATATCTATAATATAACCTATACATAATATTAATATATTAGATAATGCTATAATATTTATTGAAGAAAAATACAAAGAGTCTAAACCTGCTCGAAAGTCCATCATTTTAAGAGACCAAACCATCCAAGGTGACTCTCTCTAATCTTATATTCCACTGGAGCTACTCCAACCTTCTCACATATATACTATTTTGTATCATGTCTATAATCAACTATGCCCAATGCATTCCTCTACATCCGCACAACAACGCCCAATGCATTCTTCTACTTCCACCATCCAACTTGAATTCTATAAATAATATCCACATCTATTTCACCATAAATAGATCAAAACTATTAAAAATGAGTACTTTTATTAATGACTTCATCTCCCAAAGTCACAATCTCTCAACTAAGTCTATTACTACTAAAAATACACTCCATATATTAATTTTTAGATTTATTTATGAGAAAACCTTTAGACTCTAAGGTTGACCTACATAATTTAAGTTTACCTTCAGCTCTCTCTATTATTATCAATTACAAGAAAAATATCATCGGCAAAAAGCATACACCAAGGTACATCCTCTTACAAATGTCTAGTAAGAATATCCATAATGTACTAGAGCAAAAAGCATACAACAAAATACATTCTCTTACATATGTCTAGTGAGAACAATCATAACTAAATCCAAGAGCATACACCAAGATACATTCTCTTGCAAATGTCTAGTGAGAATATCCATAACAAAAACAAATTAAAAGCATACACCAAGATACAATCTCTTACAAATGTCTAGTGAGAACATATCCATAACAAAAGCAAAATCATATACTAAGGTTAATTTTCTTGAAAATGTCTAGTGAGAACATTTATAACAAAACCAAAAGGCATACATTAAGATATCTTCTCTTGCAAATGTCTAGTGAAAACATCTAAACTTAAGGCCATGGAGATAATACCTTCTCTTACTGGAGGCAGTGACCTTCCCTTTTCAGAGGGGGCGAGTAGAGGAAACTGATGGCAAATAGTGAGGCGAGTAGAGGCAACCGACGATGAACGGTGTGACAAACGTCAGCAAGGGGGTAAATAGTGCGGCGAGTAGAGGCAACCGACGATGAACGGTGCGACAAAAGTCAGCAAGGGTTTGGTCGCATTCGGGACAGCTCTCAGACGTGAGCGAAGCTATTTGAAGAAAGAGAAAAAGAAATGAGAAGTTAGACGGCGAACAGGTCAAAATAGGGCTCTTACAATCAAATTTTTTGACGGATTATCCATCGATTAAAGTACCAGCATGTTATCCACCAATAACTTTTTCGTTGAGTTTAAGTAAGCCGGCGCAATATTCACAGGTAATTCCACCGGTTATTACAAGCAAAACTTGTGCCGGAGACCATTAAAATACAGGAAAAAAAATCTAGTGAAATATGCGCTGGTGTTTTAATGGTAGAAATTTTGCCAAACATTTCATCATTAATTTACCGATGCATATTCTGCCGGTAAGGCGGCCGGTTATTCCGATGTAAGTATTTGCGCCAGAAAGTCCGACGGTAATGACATATTTTCATGTAGTGTACCATATCACCATCAAATTATAAGTCAAGGGGAGAGAAATTATCATGAGATGCAACTTCACTTAGTCGCACACTTACTACCTATAAGTAATAGGGAAGGTCGAAGGTCAAAACCTCACTAGAAGTGCTATATTTGGATGTGGAGAAAATCCTATGCTTTGAGACCACAAAAGTCATTGAAGAGATACTTGCAGTAGAGGGTGAGTCTAGTAGAACCCTCAAAATAAGTGCCTCATTCAATGAGCATAGAGACAAGTTGATCTAGGTCTTTAAAGGCAACCTATATGACTTTGCCTATAGCAATAGAGATTAAAGGAATTAATGAGGAAGTTGCCTACCACAAACTAAATGTCAAAATTGATGCCAAGTTGATAAAATAAACAATTAGAAGGATAGTTGTGACACTCGTTAATCCTATCAAGGAAGAAGGTGAGCAGGATTTTTAGCTCTAGGCCTAAGAAGGCAACATATAGTGATAGGAGGTGTAGGGGCACTAAATAAAATTTTTAAATGATCAATATCAACAGAAACAATGTCCTTAGAAGATGTATACATGTGTTGGTCCATTGAGAGCTTATGAATATAATCATGGATCCTCAAACCTTTTCTTTTCCAAAAAAAAAAATGTAGATCATCTTCACATATACTTATCTGCCATATTTCATCTATGCTTGGAAAGGAATTATTTGCTCAATTAATTCTCAATTTATTGAATATAATTATACTCCTATTTTTTTTACTTTTTATTATACTATTTAAGACATGATGTTATTTTCCAAGCTTCTATTCTATGCTCAGAACTTAAGCTATTAATATTATAATAGAGAACCAACAATTTTTAATAATGCTTTTAAAGATATTAATGAAATTCTCATCAAAACAAAATTGTTTGATAATATTAAACAAGAAAGTCTAATTAATATTATTATAGGCCATGAAAATATCAAGTTTGAGTATTCATGGACATTTTTTGTCAATTTTATGAAGAAATTTTTTAGAAAGAAAAACATTATTAATAATATTTCTACCTTTAACAAAACTCGTTTGATTTAAAGAAATGATTTTAGGGAGAAAATTAGATAACCTAGTAGACAAAATTTTGAATAAAAGTTCATTAAAAGAAGTGCAAAGGCTAATAGGTCTATAGTCATTTCAAGTTTCAGGATTAATCATTTTAGGGAACACAATAAAAGTGCTAGTGAAACATTTAGGTATAGAAAGACCTTTAAAAAAAGCAGTTAAAAATTTATGCATATCCTCCTTAATAATATTTCAACATTTTTTTAAAGAAAGCAGTCATGAAACCATCTGGGCCAGCACATAATCTTTATTCATACTCATCAAAGAGTTGAGAATCTAAGGCTCATTTGGCAACTTAGTAATAGTATAATTATCCTGAAAAGAAATAGAAAAAAGAATAACATGAGGAATAGAAATAGGCACAACTTGCTTGCAAGAACTAAGAGATTTTAGAAAAAAGGAAATAATAGAATTAGAGAATAATGATTGATCCTCACACCAATCACCAGACTCCAATTTGATCTTTTTAATTAAATATTTTATTTTCTTACCATTTTTATAGCATGGAAATACGTAGTGTTCCTCTCACCTTCCAAAATATGTTTTGAAGCCGCTTTTTGCCTCCAAAATTCTTCTTCTATATGTTAAATATTGAGTAGGTTAGCCTTGGCAGAGTAGACCTGATCCCAATCAACATCCCTAGAAGAAACAACAAAATTATTTTTAAGCATAGAAACTTCTTTTTTAGACTTCTGAATGTTATAAAAAATGTTGTCAAATTTAAATTTATTCCACCATCTTAAAGCTTGTTTGATTCTCTTAAGCTTTAAGGCAAAATAGAACATATCATTATCTCCCTCATAATGAGAAAGAGGAGCAATCCCATTCCCTTTAACCATTATAGCAAAATTAGGAGCTTTTAACCATACATTTCGGAAATAAAAAGGAGTGAAACTAGTAGCATTAACTAGAAAAATGTTCATAAGAAAAGGAGAATGATCAGAAATAGTCCTACTAAGGTGTTGAATAGTAGATAAAGGAAAAATAGATATCTAATAATTATTAAATAAAATTTTATCTAACCTTTCTCAAACTCTATTATTAGACCAAGTAAAAGTAAAACCATAAAAGCCAATATCATAAAAAACCACAATCCAACATCATAGTATTGAAATCATCCATAGCATTTTTATTAGGCGGAGAACCCCCTACATTTTTAGAAGAATTAGAAATAATATTGAATTCCCCTCCAACAAACTAAGGACCCTTATAGGAATTTTCAAGTTCCGCAAGATTTATGATTAGCAGAACCCTTAATATTCTAAACCATAAAACTAAACATTAAGAAACATTTTTAAAACAAGTGTTGGATATAATGATTCTAGCATCAAACGAAGAAGTAAGGAAATTTTTTTTCTTTTTGTTAGGCATTCCCCAAAAAACCATCAATTTTAGCAACATTAACTAAACTTATATCCCCTGAGTTTTTCCACAACATTATGGGAATGATCCTCATCAGTAAAATTTATCTTCCCCCTATTCCAAATTATCACTTGAGCAAATAGAAGGAGATAAACCCTCTAATTCCCCACTAGAAACCTTAGATAAAACCTCCTTTTCTTTAATAAGACCCACCAGTTCAAGAGTATCAGTAGAAGATAGCACAAAAATAGGAATGTTAACACATTGCACCATTTTAGAAACATCTAGAGAAATGGAAGCTTCACAATGTAGACTTTCAACATTATTAATAGTATTACATTTAGAACCCACATTATGTAGCAAAGCTGACCTAATCCCAACAACAGGAGTAGCTTGAATTAAAGAAGTGGAAGGAACATACTTACCTTACAACCAAAGTAAGGTAATTAATCATTTTATTTATTAATTTGAATTAAAAAAATATCCTTAAAACAAAAGTTTGTTCCAGGAGTGCTGCCCCCAGAAATCCCTGTAAAGGCACTGCCCCTTAACCCCGCGACTTTGACCGGGGCGCTGCCCCCCTTAGACCCCCGATAGGTACTTAAAACTAATTCACGTGATGGATCTCATAAAATTCACTTATTCTCCTTATACATAACTGAATCCCATCGATAATAGTTCCCATCCAACACAAACTCCCATTTCCTTTACATCTTACCAAATCTTGTCAATGCCACTCCTTTCTCATTTGCAAGCCATCGTTTGAATCCCATCATGATTTATAACCCTTACTTGCTCCAAATCCAACCGATTCATCTACTTATCTCTCACATTCCATCTGATTCCATTGATGCCTCACTCACTTCTTAACATGCACGAACACATCTTCTCTTTCACATGCCACCAAATCCCATCAAAGTCGTGCCCTCAACCCCTCACGAACTCTCCTTCTCCTAACACGCCACCAAACTTGTGTGAATGCCCTACAAGGCATTCATACCTTGTTCCAAATAAAGGTTCAAAGCTGCTTTGAATCTTTCTTTGAATTAGATTTGAATCCTTCAATTAAAAAAAAAAAAAAATTGATGCTTTAATTAAAAAAAATAAAACCACTAATATAAGAAATAATATGTAACAAGGGATAGTTCCATCCTTCGTAAGGAAATTCTAATAAAAATATTGAGACATAAGTTTTCTCTTTGCGCTCATGCTAGTGTTTTTTCACTTGCTTTGCTTCTCAGTGGCGCCTGTCGTCGTGGCTCTTCCAATGCTCATTCTGCTCTCACGGAAGTCCTCTATTCCCTTTCCTCTTCTTTCTTTTTTTTTTTTTTTTGCATTTTTTCTTACTTTTTCACATTCAATCATCCTTTTTTTTTCCACTATAACCATTTTTTTGCAGAATGGAGATTAATCACTTGAAAAATCCAGGCTTCCTAAATGGTGTTCCAAAATCTCACTCTTTTTTGGATGCCCTATCTGGGGAGTCTGCTCTAGTGGATTATCCTGATCTTAAAACCTCTACATATTGTGGTCTTCCATCGTTGTATATTTTGAAGTAGGAAATCCTTGCCCTTGCAGCACCTTTTGAGTTTGCTTTAGTTGGAAAATTTTGTACTTAGAGACCATCCCTCGATTCAATCCAAAACTCATTAATGATTTCTTTGTTACTGT
The DNA here is from genome assembly GCA_022539455.1 of Dendrobium nobile. Classification (NCBI taxonomy): domain Eukaryota; kingdom Viridiplantae; phylum Streptophyta; class Magnoliopsida; order Asparagales; family Orchidaceae; genus Dendrobium; species Dendrobium nobile. The sequence continues at coordinate 23,435,323 of CM039732.1, read as the reverse complement.
TCTGAACCCTAAACATGTGTTGATTAAATTAGTAAATGATTTTGATTATAGAAGAGTCTTCTCTCATCATTCATATTTCTTGAGTAATTGCTATATAAAACTCTTCAAGTGGTCGTCATATTTTGATATTGATGTGGAATCCCCCATTACTTGATTTAGGTATCCTTCCCTAACCTCCGTCCACACCTCTTCTCTCCCCATATACTTCACGGACTGGGCTCTTTGTTTGGCCTCCCATTAAAAACTGATAATGCTTCTTAGGTTCTAGACCCTCCAGTGCTCTTGTCATTATCAAGCTTGATATCTTCAAAATATACCTCGATCGGGTCTAGCTTGGTCCTAAAAAATTAGGTACATACAACACATTGAAATGGAGGCTTTCCCTTCATTCTGTGGTCATTGTGAATCCCTCTACCACTAAAGAGTGGAATGTCATTCTCTTATTCCTCATTTAGATGATCATCCTGTGATCAATCACAATGTTGTTTACATGGTTAACACCAACTTAATGATTGAATAATGGGTGCAATGATGTTGATGTTATAGATAATGCAAAAAAGTTGCAAACAAAGGCGTTGAGCTCCTCTATGGATCATGATTGTGATGGGTTAGGTTCTAATGTTGTTTTTTGTTAATTTGAGTAGTGAGGGTAATGATAGGATTATGGTTGATAAACCTAAGATTGTTGTCCAGGAAAATGCTTGTTCTCCTAATTTGTTATCTCGCAAGCAATGTGATGGTAATAAAAATGCTATTGTGGCCTCTATTGGTTTGGGGATTATTGAGTTATTTACTACTTGGGGCGGTATCAATGCTACGGTTGATAATGCTTTGACTCTTCATGTTTCCTCTAATCTTGATACTCAAGTAGTTAATACGAATCAAATGGAGTTTGTGGTTTTGCGGGTTGATGAAGATATTGTGAATGAGCGAATAATGTTGAGGATGTGAGGCCTTTGGGAATTGCTTCCTCTCATTTTTCTGTGAATAATACTTTGCCTGTTCATGATGGTTTGGTAGTTATTGGTAATATTCCCTTAATTAGTATACCTGCTTCACCTATTTCTCACAATGAGGCTACTGTTTTAAGTCATTGGGATATCTTTTTGATGTTCTTGTTGGTCATGCTGACTGGATTTGTTCTAAAACGGCCGATGATTTGGGTTCTAAAAGGATTCATGATGATCTCTCTAATTGTTTGATAGAAGATTGCAATTTAAATATGGTGCGAGTAAATGCTAAGAGCTTTTCAGTGAAATTTGGTAAGGAAAAAAAATAAAAAATAAAACTCATGTCCTTGGGTATTAATGTGTTTGGGCTTTTCTCGCCCATGTCTGATTTGTTATTTGCTTTTTTAATCTTTGGTGTGCTTTGGTTGTTCTTGTTTTCAGGGTAATTTTTTTGTCTGGCTGTCCTCTTTGTGCTTTTTTTTTTTCTACAAAAGATGCTCATTTGTTTTTTCTTGGAATTGCTCTTTTTCTTGCACTCTTCGGTTGCTCATCAAGCTGTTGCTATTCTTCTTTTCCTCAAGCTTCTGTTGAGCTCCCGGATAGCTTTGTTTTCTCCCTTTCATGTTGTAATTTTTGCATCTTAGCCTTTAATTTTGATTCTTTTTTTCTTGTAATTTAGTGGGGATCTGAGGCTTTAAGTTTTTTTTTGTGCTTTTATTGTAGCTTTTTGAGTAGTAGTGACTCTGGCTCTCTCCTAAGGACTTGCAATCCATTTTTTAATCAACACATTGGCCCCTTTGTGGGTTTTTATCCAAAAAAAGGGATAATTCCATCCGAATTGACCTTTTAGATATATTATTCAATGAAAATAAATAATGGAGAATGTATCTTCATACATATATATATATATATATCAACATTGAATATTCATTCAATGATATAAAGAAACCTTGTGATATGAGATGTCAATCCCTTTCATTAAGCAGAAATATATAAAATATTGTATGTCTCAGTACACTTACCAATTGATAAATATGTAAAATACGCAATCAAGTTTCATGCATGAACAAGTTGGTTCTTAATATAACTACATTGGCTTCTCAGTACAACCCATAAGATTTTTGGCCTCCTTCAGCAGCAAGAACTTCCTCATAGTTTACTTGCTTTTGTTTAACCCACACTGTATATGAGGGAAGTGTGCCCACTGCAAAAATGAAAGAAGTTGGTGAATTCATTTCAAACTATTAGCAAAACTAAAATAATCTATATGCACCATTAAAAAAAGAAAGATTACGAAAATGCAAACTCTATTTATCTCAGGATGTCTAAAGATATCTCTTCAGAGACAATGAAAAGGCTTTTTTTTCTTCAAGTTTAAAGCATAACATTATCATTTACATGATTTCAAACAAAATAGTCATAAAAATTTCTTGCTTTCGAGGATTAATAATTATTGTATTTAGTCTAATGATGATTCAATGATCAGATAATCTCTTAATATATATCATGCTTAGGATAGTGTAGGTCATAATTGATGTATTTTTATGATCCATGGATGCAACTCCTTCATTAACAACTTTCCGATTGATTTTGAATTAATCCTCGATAGGGAGAAAATCTGTAGAAAACATGATTTTGAATCATGCTTAGGATTCATTTGGGACAACTTTTAAAACAGTTTTCTAGTACAAAAATTTCTAATTCAAAAAAATTTGTAGTAAAAAGCTGCTTTTAAAAGTAGTAAGAAAGATGTCTCAAATGAAGCCTTAGTAAGTTGCAATAATCTATACAAATTTGAGATCTAACTATTGCTACCAAGCTCTAACATCCAAATGTCAAGCTCTAACATGCAAATCTGTTGAAATGCCAATGGATGGTTGTAATTCTGTCAAAATATCGATGGATATCAAACTGGTAAACACATAATTCCACTCTTAACCCAAAAAATTAAGATGTTGCTAGAACTTAATGTTTTTCGTATTATTTGGCTAATAATATTTTTCTAGAAGTTATACTTTTTAATTAAAAAATCCCATTGAAAAATATATTGATTATAAATCAATACATGCATTGACTCAGAATCTTATTTTACATATTGAAAGCATGTGCACCAACATATGTTATAACAATACAAAAGATTTTATCACAATAATAGAAAAGTACTTAAGCTAAAATTCATGAGGTAAAACACTTGATAACTTCACTAATCCACTCAAGAAAGAAAAATTTTTCAAGTTGTGAAGCATTATTGAAGTCACAAATCAAGGTGAAAGGAGGGCATTGAAGATCAAAATTGTTGAAAATTTAAATATTTGGTAATATATGTGATAAATATGAGTGTGGTAGGTTTGGAAGGTGAAGATTTAATGTTCATGATTTCTTTTGTGGGTCAATAATATGTTGCATGGATATGCTCTTAAAATGTATATACACTCAATCTCTCCTCTTATGGCGCTTCTATTGAGTTTACATAGTGAAAGGTGTATCTATGGGTGCTTCTATTTTCTAACTTGGATTTGATCTCTTGTCCTTTATATTTATAACTTCCTAAAAAATTCTTCTATTTCTTGTTACAAAAGTTTAAATATTTTTTTTCTTAATAACTCAATTGATCACCCCTCTTTCTCTTACATTTTTTTTTAATCTTTTTCTTTGTTAAAGGCTAAGGATTCTTATGATAAAAAATAAAAATATATGATAGATGACATGAATAGAAAGTAATACAAAAATATTATACATTAAATAAATTTAGCCGTTCTTTCAGCTATCATCATGAGAAACAACTTCAGAATGATAAGTTTTATATAAAGCTCACCAAAAATAGTCGAAACCATCCAAATGATGCAATGGCACTATATATATACGTAAGTAAATTTGTTAAAGACATGCATTTTCTTCATTTGCATGATTTAGGTTTCGTTTAAGACAGTTTTTTTACTATTTTCTAAAGCAACTTTTAGTAAAAAACTTCTAGATGTAGAAATTTTTGTAGCAAAAAAATTATTTTAGAAAGCAGTAAGAAAGCTTCCAAAAAGAAGCCATGAATTGGATATAAGATAATCTCTACACATGATCAAATTGTATGACCAGCATACTTACTGCTCGCTTTAGTGGCTGATCCTTTGGATGGATCCTTATTGTCTCCTTCCTCTTCAAGCGAGGGACTGTGAATGGGTTCGCTAAAATCTTTTACTTTTATTATGTTATTGGATTGTCGTCAGCTATTCCTCTTTTGAGTATTTTTTCATTGACGGCATTTGCTCTCCTGGGGTCATTAATCTAGCCAGCCTTAAATAAATTGGCTCCTTCCTCTTCAAATATGGGTTATCCATTTGATGTTGAGCAAAGAATCTGCCTTATGGTAATATTAATGTTGTAAAAATCACTTTTTCAGTGCAATCTAATACACTTCCTCCTTTGTTCAATACTATAGCCTCGATGCTTTCTTCCCCATATATGTAGGACTCATTGTTCAATACAGCAGACTATAAGTGCATGATCAAAATTTACCACCTACTTCAGTTCGTAAGGTTCCCTTCTATAGATAAAGAGTTTTCTAGTGTTTCAAATACAAGAGGACCTGCTCATTGCAAGGCATTTTCTTTTAATTGGACCTTGTTCTTCCTCTGGTAGTTAAAGCCCATTATAGTCTTACTATTTATCATTTGTCTTTGCCTAAGAATTCTCTTGCACTCCATATCTTACAATCTTAAAATTAAATAGCATAATTTAATCAATGAAAAAAAAAATCATGTTTAATGATGAAATCCCTTTGGACTTGACTCCTTTTTTTAAGGAGCTTTATGGAATTGGCAAGATTGAGGTAGGGGTGTCAATTTCGGGTCACGGGTCGGGTTCGGGTTGAACCCGAAATTGACCCGACACTATTCGGGTCAACCCGAACCCGATCTGTTTTAAAAACGGGTCGGTTTTCTGGTCCCAAACCCGACCCACTTAGGGTCCGGGTCAACCCGACATGACCCGAATGACTAGTTTCCAACAAAAAAATTACTAATTTTTGGGTAAAAAACGGGTCAATCTCCTCTTTTCTGGTAAAAAATGGGTTAAAATCGGGTCAATCTCGAGTTGCCGGGTCAACATCGAATTTTAGGGTAAAAAAACGGGTCACTTTCGGGTCAATTTCTGGTCAAAGGGTTAACCCGAACCCGACCCGATTTTTGAAATGGGTCGAAATGTTGAACCCGAACCCGACCAGTGTCGGGTTCGGGTTGACCCTAACACAAAATTTTCGGGTAGTGTCAAATATTGATATCCCTAGATGGAGGCAAGAAGAAGCTTTTGGAGAAGGCTTCACATTTCATTAAAGCGTCAGCTAAGATTTTTGATAGTAATGGTCTATATGAATGAGAAACTTACTATTGTTGGTTTTTATTTTCTCTATTTTATTATAGTTTTTTAAGCTTTGGATTAGTTTTTTCTAACTTTTTGCTTGATCTTTGGTGGTTTGGGAAGAAATCCCAACCGAAATCTTTTAAGGATGGTTTGGCCGATTGTTCGAATTTTGCTGTTTTCCTGGATTTGAAACCATCTTCCTATCGTGGAATCCCTTCTCTTTGGATCTCTGAAGAGGAGATTCGGGCACTTGCGGCCCCTTTGGAGCTTGTCTTGGTTGGAATGTTTTTGGTATGTCGTCTATCGCTCAACGGATTTCAAAAGTTTTTCTTTAATTTAAAATTAGCAAGCAAATTTGCTGTTACTCTTATGAATCCTAGACAAGTTTTGATTAAGTTAGCAAATGATATAAATTAAAGCAGGATTTTGCTCCCGGATTTTATTATGTGATAGTTATTTTATGAAGTTAATCAAATTGTCTCCCTAGTTTGATATTGGTAAGGAATCTCTTTTGATCCCCATTTGGGTTTCTTTTCTCAATCTTAGGCCTCACCTTTTCTCTCATTCCATTTTGTTTGGGCTGGGTTCCCTCTTTAGTAGTCCCCCACAAACCGATAATGCTTTGGCTTCGAGTTCAAGACCTTATGTTACTCAGATGCTTGTTGAAATTGATATAACTAAAAAATACCCTTCTCTGATTTGGCTCGGCCCTAAAATTTTTGGGTCTGTTCAATAGGTAGTTATGGGTGAGTTTCCACCTTTTTGTGAACATTGCAAATGTATTGGGTATCATAAATCAGAATGTTTTTTATCTCCATCCTGATTTGAGGAAAACTAACGTTTCTTTAGGCAAAACTAGGTTTAGGAATTCTGGTGTGGATTTGGATGGTATGGCGTTGGAGGAAGCTAAGTCCAGGAACTCTAGTATAGTACGTGCTGCTAATAGGCTTATGCATGTTGAACGGGATATGGTTGTCCTTGTAGCTTCCGTTGATCAAGACCTGAATAATACCATTAGTTTTCTTGAAAATTCTGAGGGTAGAAACATTGTGGTGGATATCCATGGTCCTCCCATGGGTGATTTACAGGTCCTCTCATGGGTGATTTACAGGTCCTACCCATGGGTGATTTACAGGTCTTACCCAGGGCCAACGAATTTAGTGATTTGCTGGATCATACAGAAAATGAAGTGTTACTTAATGATGTTCATGCTAATCCTAATGTCCCTGCCATCCAAGCCATAGTAGATGGTATCAATAACAATGATAAATACAATAACCTTGGTGCTCCCATAACTAATATGGATAATTTTTCCATCGATGCCCAATTGAATCAATCTGATTTGGAGAATCATGGCAACCAATCTAATTAAATATGGGAAGAAGGGGGAATTCAATTTGATTTTGAAGCATACCTTGGTCTATCAACTTCCAATCACAATATGTATTTTAAAGAAGATAATCAGGATGATTTTAAAGTTGTGTCCTCTAAAAATAAACATAGAATGAAAAACAAAAAAAGGGCGACCATCTTTCTTTATCTTGGCTTACTAGAGCTAAAGAGGCTTCCAAATATATTATTTCATGATTAATTGTGTTATATGGAATATAAGGATGTTGGAACATTAGCTCTCAGTCTCGTATTAAAAATTTGAGCAGGTTGCACCATATCTCTTTTCTGGCTTATTAAAACCAATGATTAATGAATCTATTCTTTTTTCTTGTCAAGAACATCTTGATTTTGACCACTCTTTTGCTAATGTTAATGAGAAGATTTGTCTTTTTGGAAAAAAAATGTTAATGTGTCATGTATTCACGATTTTGGTTAAGTGGTGCACTACTTATTATCTATTTCAAATATTTCTTTGATGGGCTCTTTTATTTGTGCCAGCACTAACAGATTCGATAGGTTGCCTTTGTGGCATCAATTAATTTGTGGATCGTGGTCATTATTATTCTGGTTCGTTGGGGGTGATTTTAATCTTATTTCTAAAGTGGAAGAAAGGTTTGGACGTTCTTCTCCCAACTTAAATATTATGGATGATTTTAATAGCATGATCTTAGATTGTAGATTATTTGATGTTGTCTGCTAAGGTCCCAAATTCACTTAGTTTAACAATAGACTATGGGAAAGACTTAGTTTAATAATAGAATTTGAAGGAAAATATTATAAAAAATTAATAGAATTAGAGATAGAATTATAATTTTAAAGATTATTATTAATGCTAAAATTATTAATATTATAAGGGCATATGCTCTTCAAGTAGGATTTGATATGTGTTCAAAATTAAATTTTGGAATAACTTAAAAGAATTAATACAAAAGATAACTCTCAAAGAAAGAGTTTTTATTAGAGATGATTTAAATGGATATGTTTGTAGAGTGGTAGATGATTTTAAAAAGATTTATGGTAGCTATGGCTTTGGAGTGACTAATGAAGGTGGTAATACCATATTAATTTTTTCTTTAGCATATGATTTTGTATTGTTAATATCTTATTTAAGAAAAGAGATGATCATCTCATCACTTATAAGAATGGATATAGTAAAATTCAAATTGATTATTTTCTTATAAGAAAAATAGATCATTTACATTGCAAAGATTGTAAAGTTATTCAAAGTGAAAGTTTATGTACTCAATATAGCTTATTAATTTTTGACTTTAAGATGAAGGGGTCAAAAGTAAAGAATAATGTAAATAGTTATTCTAAGATGAGATGGAGCTATTTAAAGATTTTAACAAAAATATTTTTGAGAGTAAGATTTCAGATCTTAAGATTTTATTTGTACATGAGGAAGCTAATGTTACATGGGAAAAAATAGCTAATGATATTAAGAATGTTGCCAAAGATGTGTTTGGAGTATCAAAGGAAAAAGCTGCTAATAGTAAAAAAATAATTGCAGGTGGAATTAAACTGTACAAGAAAAGTTAAGAAAGAAGAACATTTTTTATAAAAATTTGTTGAATTATTAATTTTTTTATAATTGAAAAAGATATAAAGAGGCCAGTAAGAAGTCTAAGAAAGAAATTTGCAATGCAAAGATTTTAACTTTTAAAGATTTATATAATTGATTAGATACTAAAGAGGGTGAAAGATATATGTATAACTTAACTAAATATAGATATATGACTCAATATCAGCAAATCACATCCTCTCTCCTGCGTTATCGCGCCGCTCTGGCGATTTAGGGTTTCTCGCGAGCGCTCGCCTTTCGATCGCTTGGGCTCTGCTTTCTTTCCAGTTCTCTCCGTGCATTTGTGAGATCTAAGTGTTTTGGGTGTTCCTGTGGTGGTTTTTGCCCTTTTGGGCTGGTTGCTCATGGCGGAGGTTCCTCCAGTTAACCCCTAGGGGAAAGCGTCTGATCCCGTGGTTTCAAAGAATAAAGGTTTCTTTAACCTTGATGCTGATGGCACGAAATCACCTTCTAGGTCTAGATCGTTTAAAGAAGTGCTTGATGGTGCTTCGTCTTCAGGTGATATCTTTCTGAACTTACAGCAATCGGTTTTAACGGGGTTCCTGTTGTGCTTTTATCTGATGAGGAAGTTCTTAAACTTGCTTCTCCATTTCAATTTACGCTTGTGGGTAAATTTGGTCTGCGTCGACCTAATCTGGATGTGATTCGTAACTTCTTTTCATCTCTTAAGCTTTCGGGTTTTTATTTAGTTAGTCTTTTGGATTCCAGGCATGTGGCTATATATACAGTTATCTAATGATTTGGACTATAATAGGGTTTTTGCTAGGCGGTCTTATTTCATCTATAACTGTCAAATGAGAGTTCTAAAATAGACCCCTTTTTTTGACATTAAGGAAGAATCGCCTATTGTGCCGATCTGGATTTCTTTTCTAAATTTACGTTTGCATTTTTTCAATTCTAAAGTCTTGCATGGGTTGGGTTCCATTTTCGGGAGGCCGCTCCAAACTGACCAAGCCACTGCCTCTCGAACTCGTCCTTCCATAACTAGAGTTCTTGTTGAGGTGGATATTTCTAAGAAACATCCGAAGGAAATTTGGGTTGGTTCCAAAGCGTATGGCTATTTGCAAAAAGCAGAATTTGAAAAAGTGCCCGATTTCTGTTCTCACTGTAAAATTCATGGACATGCTCAAATTGACTATTTTAAACTTCACCCTGATTTAAAAAAACCTGTTATTCAGGCTAGTGGGAGGTCTGGATCTGCCGAGAATAACAAAATCTATGTGCCGATCGTGGATAATAATAAGGAGAATGATGTTATTCAGGTGGAACCGCTTCCGGCTAGTCAAACAGTGCCTATGGAGAACGAAAATGACATTGTGGATAATTTAGAGAATAATCAAAATTCTGTTGTTCTTCAAGATACGATTGATTTAGATTTAATTTCAAAGAAAGATAGTGTTCTAGGTGTTAACATGGCTGAAATTACTAGTGACTCTAAACTCTTTATTTCTATTGATGATATGCTTAATGATTTGCCTAATATTTCTAATACTGTTAATGCCGAGAATACTATGATCTCTTCACAGGGGAACAAAGAGATGTCAGGTAATGGTGATGATATTTCGAATGATGCTTTTGAAGAAGGAGAAATTATTCCTCCTTCCAACATAGATGTTAATGCTAGTATTAATCAAGGTACTGCTGTTTCTTTTCCATCAAACTATGCCAAAGATGGTACTAAAATTATGGAGGAGGATGTGGGACTAAAGGAGGTAAGAAAAAAGGTAAACAAGTTAAGAACAATTGCCCTGCTACGCTTAGATCCACCAGAGCTCAAACTTCTTCTAAAGACTGTAATGATTAAAGCTCTTATGTGTAATGTTAGGGGCATTGGTGGTAGGGATTCTAAAATTAGAGTTAAAAATCTGTGTAGGATCCATAACATTCAAGTTCTTGTCTTATTTGAACCGCTTATTACTTCTGATAAAATTGCTACAACTACTAATTTTTTGGGTTTTCCTATGCACTTTGCTAATTGTTCTAATAAAATTTGGATTATGTAGTATAAGACTATCTCATTAGATGTTATTGCTGATTACCATCAAATTGTTCATTGTCACATTAATGTTTTTAATGTTAATTGTTTTGCTTCATTTGTTTATGCTGCTTGCACTAGACTTAATCGTATTCCTTTGTGGGAGCAACTTGTTAATTTTTCTGCTAATATTACGGGTCTCTGGTGTGTGGGAGGTGATTTTAACATTATCTCTAATAATAGTGAAAGAAGTGGGGGGAGTCGGCCTAATATTAGAGCTATGGAAGATTTTAATGCTATGATTAATGATTGTAATCTTAATGATATTGGTTTCTTTGGTAATCCTTTCACCTGGAATAGAACTAATCTCTGGCAACGTTTGGATATATTTCTTTTTAATAATGATTGGATGGCGCATTTGTCTGCTACTAATGTGGAACATTTAAGTAAAACTCTCTCTGATAGTCAGATTAAATATTAATGTTGCTAGTCAGATTGGTTCTTATGCTTTTAGATTTCTTAATATGTGGTTACTTCATGATAACTTTAAAGATGTGCTTGAGACCAATTGGAATGCTCCTGTTTTTCCTGACAATAACATCTCTGGTATGTTGAGACTTTGGGCTAAATTGACTAGACTGAAACAACTCCATAGATTTTGGAACAAAAATGTTTTTAAAAATATTTTTTTGAAGAGTAAAGTTTCTGAGTTGGAGGGTGTTTATTTAGATAATCCGAATGAGGATAATATTTTGAACCTCAATCTTGCTAAGAATGTTCTTTGTCAATTGCATTTTCAAGAAGAATTTTATTGGAAGCAAAAGTCTAATGCTAAATTTGTTATGGAGGGAGATCGTAATACCAAAATTTTTCATGCTATTGCTAATAAGAAGAAGACCAAAAGTAAAATTCATAAAATTTTGAACAATGAGGGGATTCTACTTGATTCGGATGAGCTTATTTGTAAGTCTGGTGTTGATTTCTTTTTGAATATTTTTAACAGCCATACTGATATTGCACCTATTTCGAATCCTAATGTGATTCCTAAGCTTATTAATGATAATGATAATTTACTTCTTTGCCAAGTTCCTTCTGAAAATGAAATCTTTAATGTTCTTAAGAAAGAGGGGGCTTGGACGGATCTTAGACCTATTAGTCTGTGTACCTTTTTTAATAAACTTAATTCTAAGATTATTGTTAATAGATTGTCTAATATTTTGCATAGAATTATCTCCTTTAATCAAACTAGTTTTGTTAAAGGTAGAAGTATTTGTGACAATGTTTTGCTTGCTCAAGAGCTTACCCATGAGATCAATACTAAGGTTACTGGGGGTAATATTATTTTTAAATTGGATATTACTAAAGCTTATGATAATCTGGATTGGAACTTTCTTTATAAAGTGATGAAGCTGTTTCGTTTTTGTCATAATTTCATTTTGCTTATTAAAAATAGTGTTGAGAATTGCTACTTCTCTGTTATTATAAATGGTAGAAATCATGATTATTTTAAATCTTCCAAAGGTCTTCATCAAGGTGATACTATTTCTCCTGCTCTTTTTATTATTGCTATGGAATATTTATCTAGAGGTCTTGATGATTTATATGCTAAAAACAGTAGCCTTAATTTCCGTACCATAAGAGGTTTTCCTATATCTCATATGAGCTTTGCTGATGATTTCATTCTCTTTGCTAATGGTGCTATTAAGAATGTTAAAGCTTTAATGAAATTCCTAGCTAACTTTCATGATTGTAGTGGTCTTGCTATTAGCAAAGACAAAAGCAACTTTATTATTGGCAAATCGATTAATCAAAACAGGATTCATGTTATTCAAAGGGTTTGTGGTTTCCAGCCCAAAAAGCTTCATATAAAATGTTTGGGCACGCCTATTTATAGAGGTAAGAAAAAGAATATGCTTTTTAAAGACATTTTTACTATTTTTCAGAAAATAAATGGCTAGTTGGACTTCGAACTTTCTTTCTTTTGGTGGGCGTTTGGTTCTTATTAAGTCTGTTCTTAATTCTATACCTATCTAACTTTTTCACACTTTAATGCCTACTTTATCTATTTGTACTAGACTGGAGAGAATGATTAACAAATTTTTTTGGGGTTCTAAATTGAATACTAATGGCATACATTGGGCGGCTTGGCATAAAATCTGTGGGGTTTTTAATTAAGGGGGTTTGGGTTGTAAAAATGTGACTGATACTGCTACTGCTTTCTCTCATAAATTGTTGTTTGCCTTTAGATCAAATTCCAGCTTATAGGCTCATTATATGAAAGCTAAATATTGTAATAATCTGCACCCGACCATTTGCTCCTACAAAAATTCAGACTCTATGATTTGGAAAAGATTATGTAAAATTAAAGGGGAAGCTGAGAAGTTCATTCAGTGGGGTTTGGGTAAGGGTGACTTTTATTTTTGGTAGGACAACTGGTTGGGGGATATGTCCATAGATTCTTATTTAAATACTCATACTATTGAGTCTACTAAAGTTTCTTCTTTCTTTTTGAAAGATAGATGGAATATTGCTAAGTTAAGGGATTTGTTGCCTACATGCCTTATTGATATTATTGTTCAGATCCGCCTTCAAATTAATTGTGTGGATAAAATTTTATTCTCCCTCTCATCGAATGGTAAGTTTCAATTGATTAACATTTGGGACAATTTTAGAATTCCTTTTGAAAAATCACCTCTGTTTACTGCTATTTGGCATAGTACTTTTCCTATCTCTTACTATACTTTTATGTGGAGATGCCTTAAAGGTTTTCTTCCAGTTGATAATCATCTCCAGCAAAAAGGTATTACTTTAGTTTCCAAATGTTCTTGTTGCTCTAATTTGGAGAGTATTGATCATCCTTTTATTAATGGTCTTGTTGCTAAAAAGGTTTGGTTATACTTCAATAGCATCACTGGTAAGAATACTACGATTAATCATAGTAGCTTGATTCCAATGTTAGAAAGTTGGTTTCATTCGACTAAAGGTCATATTCATAACCTGTTGCCTATCCTTATCTTATGGTATATTTGGAAAGCGAGAAACGAGGCTAAACATAAGAATATTAAGATGGAGGCTGAGCTTATTATTGCTAATGTGAAAAGAAAGGTTATGCAACTTTATAATTACAAAATTATCTCCTGTAAGACCTTTTCTAATTGTTTTGGGTATTACGTTGGATCCCATTATAGCTAATACTGCTGATTCTTTTGTTTGCTGGATTAAGCCTAAACCTCCCTATGTGAAATTAAATTCAGATGGCTCTATTGGCCAGTTGAGAGTTGGTGTTGGGGGTTTAATTCGTGACCATATGGGTGATAGCCTGGCTGCCTTTGCTTCTCCTTTGTAGAAAACTGATGTTCTTACGGTTGAACTTACTGCTTTATCTTTAGGCCTGGAGCTTTGCTGGAAGTTGGGTTTTTACTCTCTTTGGATTGAAGTGGATGCTATGTGTCTGGTTCATACTTTTAGGGATGCTGAACCTGGTAATTCTCAAAATTTCTATCTTATTAGAAAAATTAAAAATATGATGAACTTGATGCAGTGCTATATTACTCACATTTACCGTGAGGGGAATGTATGTGCTGATTGGCTTGCTAATAAGGGTTGCTCTCTTAATGGATATGAGGAGTTGGATATTCACAATTTAGATCCAACTTTGAAGGGTATGTTATTATTGGATAGCTAGTATGCCTTATAAATTGCTACTCTGTCGTTCTTTGGCAAGCTGGTTTCATTTTTTAAGTGTTTTTTCATTCATATCTGGTGGCTTAGAGTTTTTGTTTGGCATTTTACTTCAATTTCTAAAATGTTTGTTAGTTTTAGGTGTTTTCTTATGATAATCTACTTGGCTGTTGTTATGGTGAGCTGCTTGGCTTTTATTGAGTCTGCATCTTTCTCTTTCTTTCCCAGTATCTACAAGTGCAGGGACTGGTATAAATTGGATTTGTTGAGTGTTGGGTTTCCTGATCTTTCTAAACATTGGACTAATATTTATGTTTGGTCTAATTTTGAAATTTGTATGAGTTTTGGGAGGACTGATATCTGGTTAAATGATATGTTTTATGCCCTTCATACCAAGCTGCATATGTTGTTTTATAACAATTGGATTGGCTGGTCTGGGAGTTATTTTATCGGTGTTATTTATCTGATTTGTAGGGTTTTCCTGTATGTGACTGGTAAGGAGTTTTGCAATTTCAGGCAGATCTTTCTGTCTTTTTTGGTTGGCTTTTTTATGTTATGTTTTCACAAGGAGAATAGTGGGTTTCTAGGTTTTATCTATTGTTATTTCCCTCTCACATTTTTTTGGAGGATTCCTTGCAGGTATAATTTCAAGTATCGGGATTTGAGCATCAATGAATGCAAGGTATCCTTATTTTATTTACTGCATTTCCTTTTCTATTATTATTATCTTTTTTGCAGGAGAGCTATGCTGAATGGGTATCTTATGCTCCTTTTTTGGGTGCTGTCGTCTCACAGCCCGAGAATTTAGGCTCTTTTTGTAATCGTAGGATAAAAATCCACCGGCTCATAGGTTTTTATTTTTCCTTTCATTTTGTAGCTCTTTCGAGCAGTAGTGAGCTGGAGGATCTTTCTAAGGACTGTGTAATCGTATTTTTGAAATTAACACGTAGGCCCCTCTATGGGTTTTAACCATATATATATATATATATATATGAGTAGCAAAGATTTAATTCAAGTGAAGTGTATTAAGGATGAAGATAAAAAAGTGCTTTTATTAGAAGATGATTTTTCTTGAAGGTGTATGAGATATTTTGCAAAACTTTTCAATGAAGATTATGATAATGTGATTTACTTTAGTGACCTTAGCACCCTAAATGAAATAAATATTTTTTTACATCAGTGTATTATTAAAGCTAAAGTTAAAGAGGCTTTAAAAAAATGAAGTGTGGGAAAGCTTTTGGACCTGATGATATTCCAATAGAGGTGTGAAAATGCTTAAGAGATGAAGGAATTTCTTGGCTTACTAAACCTTTTAATATTATTTTAAAGACTAAAAGATGCTAGATGACTGGAGCATGAGTATGTTGATTCCTATTTTTAAGAATAAAGATGATGTACAATATATATATATATATATATATATATATATATATATATATATATATATATATATATATATATATATATATATATATATAAAGCATATGATAAAGTTCCAAGAGAAGCGTCATGGAGAGTTCTACATAAGAAAGGGGTTAGTAACGTTTATATTTAAGTCATTAAGAATATATATGTAGGAGCTGTTACTTATGTTCAAACACGGTGGTTTGACCAAGTATTTTCCTATTTCTATTGGATTACATCAAAGATCAACCTTAAGCTCGTGTCTTTTTGCTTTAGTCATGGATGTTCACACCAATGTTTAAAATTGCGCAATTGGGTATTGAGACATTTTTCATTCGTGATGTAAGGCTTACATTTTGAAGCGTAATTTTAGTAATAATAGATCTAGATGACATATTATGTTTCTTTTTCATTTATTTAAGTCATCTTCATCTTTCATAAATATTTATTACCAACCTAAAGATAATACTCCAATATTTTAAGAGGAGTGGTGATGACGTGTAGCTTTCTAGTGATCCATTATGGCGGCTACGATAGTGGTGGCTACAATGAAGGATGTGGGCTAGAGGTCAAGGTAATTGAGAAGAAGTTATTACGGCTTGAGGGTGTAAGAAGGCATGATTTTTTTGAGATTTTTGTATAGGATTTAAGTAAGCTTTAAATTAAAAAATATAAATAAAGTGAGGCGTACACCTTGTGCTAGCAAGGTGAGGCACATCTCAAGGTGAGCCTAATCCAAGATGAGGCGTAAGCCTCATAAAAAAAGGTTGAGGTGTAAGCCTAGAGGTGCTTTTTATAGTAATTGTGCTAAGGTGGGCATCAAGGTGAGCCTCATATTGCGTAATTTTAAACAATGGTTTACATTAGACATTTACAAGATGTTGTACCATGGTGTATTCTTTTTGCTGATGATAATCTTCTAATCGATAATACTAGAGAGAGAGTTGGAGGTAAACTTGAATTATGATGCCAACCTTAGAGTCTAAAATATTCCATTTGAGTAGATCTAAAAATGAATATATTGAGTGTAATTTTAGTAATAATAGATCTAGTGGGGGAATTATGACTTTGGGCGATCAAGTAATTAATAAGAGTACACATTTTAGATATCTTGGCTCTATTGTTCAAGGTGATTGTGAAATAGATGGGGATATTATTAGTATAATTCAAGTTGAATGGTTGAAGTGGAGGAATGCATCAGGCTTAATGTTGTGTAATAGAAAAGTCCCTCTCAAACTTAAGGGAAAATTCTATTAGATAGTAGTGAGAACTTAAGGGAAAATTCTATTAGATAGTAGTGAGACCTACAATGCTTTATGGTGCTAAATGTTGGCCATCAAACGAGAAGTATAATATTAAGTTAAGTATTGCATAGATGAGGATGCTCAAGTGGATGAGTAGCTTTACTCTTAGAGATAAGATACAGAATGAGAATATACGTGAAAAGGTTTTAGTAGCACCAGTGAAATATAAGATTAGTGAGAGTCGCTAGAGATAGTTTGGTCACATAAAATGATAGTCTTTCGATGACCTAGTTAGGAAAATAGATGTATTAGATTTAACTTATGTTAAGAAGGGTAAAGGTGCGCCTAAAAAGAGTTTGTTAGAAAAAAATAGAAATGACCTTTCTTTATTAGATTTAGATGAGAAGTTAACTCTTAATATGACATGATGGAGAAATGATTCATGTAGTCGACCCCACATTGTGGGATAAATGTTTGTTGTTGTTGAATGATTGCCTTTCTTTATACTCTATTGCTAAAGTGGAGCATCTTAGTAGAACCTCCTCAGACCATGCTATGCTTCTTTTGAATATTTGTCAAAAAATGCACTCATGACTTTATTCCCTTCAATTTTCAAAATATGTGGGCTATTTCTCCTAGTTTCTTTGAAGTGGTTCAAAATAACTGGGAGGCAACTACATATTTCTATGAGGGATCTAATGATTTAATTTATTTTATCCTCAAACTGAAAAGACTTAAACAAATCTTGAGATTATGGAACTAGAATATTTTTGGTAACCTTTCTTAAAATATTATCAAAGCAGAGAATAAGGTGATTCATTTGGAGAATGTTCTTATTAACTATCATTGTGAGACTAATTAGAATAATCTCAGTTATGCCAAGAAAAATCTTATTGATCTTCAAGTCAAAGAAGAGGAATTTTTTGCATCAAAAGTTTAATTCTAAGCATCTCTTTGAAGGAGATAGGAATACTAAATATTTTCATAATGTTGCTTTTGGTAAACATGCCAAATACTTTATTAGAAAAATCAAGTTAGATTCAAGAACTTGTCCTAATGATCATTATCCTATATGTAACTCTGTTGTTTTCCACTTTAGTTTTTTACTTTGGTCCTCTAAGAAGGTGGATGTGATTTCTAATCCTAATGTTATTCTTGTTCTTATTTCAGATTATGATAATACAGCTTTTACCTTTATTCCTTTTAAAGATGAAATTTTAGATTATGATAATTTTCTTGGTTTTAGTTGTGTTGGTTCTATGGGGTGTCTGTTTCTGGGCTTCTACTTCATGTGGTTTTTATTTCTCTGTGTTGGCTGGGTCTTGGTGCTTCTGGGGCTTTGGATGTGATAGCTTGGGTTTCTTATGGGCTCTAGATCTGTGCTAGTTGTGTGGCTGATTGGGCCTAGTTATTTGTGTCTTTATATGCTCTCCTCCATAGTCTTTATTATCGGTGTTCTCTTTTAGTTTGGTTCTTGTTTGGAGCTTTGCTTCTGTTTTGTTTATGTGCACTATGTGCTTATCTTGGTGGTTCCCTATCTCAGGATTTTCTGATATAAGCGCAAAGTGTTCAGAAACAATTCGTCTTTTTAGGTCCTTGTTTTGTATTGATGTTGTTTTGGAGGTTGGTTGTTTTTGTTGTTTTGGTGGTTGGTTGTTCACTACAGGAAAAATGCCCATTACCAGTGGTTCTAACCGGCGGTTCATGGACCGCCGGTGTTACCGGCGGTATAGCCGACGCTGTGACCGCCGGCTTTTAACGGCGGCCGAACCGATGATTTTGCTACGTTAAGCCGCCGGTACTAGCATCGGTCCCTAAACCGACGGTTAACCGCCGGACATCAATATGAATCGGCGTTTTACCGGTGGCTTGGACCATCAGTGGGTTGATGAGAATGCTAAGAAGGCTCATGTGAGTAAAATTTTTTGGAGTTTTAGAATAAAATTTTATTTTAATAAAACTAATTGTAACTCACAAGATGATTTTGTACGAGCTAGAGAAAGTCGGCAGTCCACTGGCGAGGGATCATCTTCTGGATCGGCCCACATTTCTGGGTATCTTACATGGTCAGATGTTGTTGATGGAAGACAGAGGGGGAGGGTATATGGCATGGGTTCACAAGCTTATGCTATTGAGGGCAGTTCATACACATCTGCATTTCATGATCCAAGTGGAGCTGAAGAATCTGTAAGCGAGAGGGTTGTAGCGCTTACTAGAGAGATTGAAGAGATGAAAAGGGTTCAATCTAGAGAGATTGAAGAAATGAGAAAAGTTCAGAATGAAATGCAAGCAGAGTTGCAATCCTACAGAGCTGAAAAACAGAGGAAGAAGGACCAACAGGAGCAGCCATCTGCAGACAGTGAGGATACAGATGAGGATTAGATATTTTTTATGTTTGATGATTGTATTAATTAGAACTTGTGAACTTGTGATTGTAACCTTATCATGAACTTACTTCTGAACTTGTGATTGTAATCTTATGATGAGCTTGTGATTGTATTTATAATTTATGGTTCTGATAAATATAGCGGCGTGTTGCCAAAAATATCTTGCTCTTTCTGCAGGTTTAGACTTTAGGGTGAACCTCCCTCAAATAGAGGGGATGCTGTCAATTTTTTTTGCAGGTGCTACAGGTTTCCGGCGGCCAACCGGCGGTTTGGCCGCCGGAAACTACGATACCGAACGGCCAATGCCAAGCCGCCGGTAATGGCATTACACAGCCGGTAATAAACCGGCGGTTACCGACGGCCACCGGCGGTGTTACGGTGGACGTCTGGCAGTGTACACCGTCGGTAATACCGACGGCTGTAACCACCGGATACCGCCGATAAATGAACCGGCGGTCTACCGGCACTTGCCGGCGGTTTAAGAAACAAACGACGCCCGCTTTAACCGCCGGAAGACCGTCGGTAATATGACCGCCGGTCAGCCGTCGGTTAGATAACTGGCGGCGTAACGGCTGGAAAACCGCCAGTTCCAAATCCGGTTGTCACCGGCGATATGAGCCGCCGAAAAACCGCCGCCAACATAAATCGCCGGTAAAAAACCGCCGGTACATGTTTCCTACGCGATTTTTTCCGGCGGCTGGAATACCGCCGCAAAGCCGCCGGTAATCCATAAAACCGCCGGTTAATTTATAGTAACCGCCGGATTTTGACTTTTTTCCTGTAGTGGTTGTCTATCTGGTTTGTTGCGGGAGGAGTTTTCTTGGCCCTACTTTCTGTCTCTTCTAGGGAATATAATTTGTATCCTTTTCTTTTGATTTTTTTGAGTTATTCTTGTCACATTCTATTTTGGGGTGCTCTAGCATATTTTGTTGGTTGTTGCTCTTTTTACATTAGAATTCTAAGTTGGATTTTTCTTGTTCTATTTTTGGGTGATGGCTTCTTGCCTCCCTTCAGTTGTTTATCTTCTTTTCCTTTTGGTAATGTAAATAAGTTTGGATCATTTGCTCAATAGGCTTTTTTTATTGTTGTTCTTTGAGCTTTAGTGAGTATTTGATCCCTTTGAATTGGTACTTAATTTTTGATAATTAACACATAAGCCCCTTTGTGAATTTCTCCTAAAAAAATTAAATAAATAAATTAAAGAAAAAAAATCTCTTTGCTAACACACCAACAAAGCATACATAATATAAAGTAGGATTCAGATAGATATAAGAAAATTTAATTAGTTTGTAAAGTATTGATCAAATTTCATTTTAAACAACACAACAAAATACGGGTCAACACAATTACTGCAAATGATGCAAGAAAAATAATTCAGCTGGTTTATAGAGTTCAAAATCAAGTATTTTCAATGTTGTCCATCCTTGCGAACCCTAAGCCTACCGCTCTGGCGATTTAGGGTTTCCTTTTTCCTCTTCCTCTGCTTTCGTTTCTAAGTGATTTTACCTGCTCGTTTGAGGTGTGATTTCGCCTAAAGCTGCGCTGGTCGCATCTTTGCTCTAGCCCTGTGGGGGCTTGGTGTCTCATGGCTGCTTCGAAACCCCAAAATCCTTGGGGATCGATGTCTGGAGATAAGCCGATCTCTAACAAAGGTTTCTTTAATCTAGATATGGAGGAGTCTTCTCCTTCTAAAACGCGCTCGTTCAAGGATGTTCTCGCTGGATCAGGTGATTCCGTTCCTACTTTATCTCAAACAACTTTCAATGGTGTACCTGCTGTTCTTTTATCTGATGAAGATGTGCTTAAGTTAGCTTCTCCTTTCCAATATACTTTGGTTGGTAAATTTGGTCTTAACAGACCTAATCTCGATTCCATTCGCAGTTTCTTCACTAACTTAAAATTATCGGGATTTTTTTCTATCGGTCTGTTGGATTCGAGGCATGTTGCTATACAACTCTCGAATGATCTTGATTATAGTAGGATTTTTGCTCGGAGATCTTACTTTATTCTCAACTGTCAAATGCGTATTTTAAAATGGACCCCTTTCTTTGATATCAAGGAAGAATCTCCCATTGTTCCTATATGGATTTCGTTCCCTAACCTTCGGCTTCATTTTTTCAATCAAAAAGTTTTGCATGCATTGGGTTCTATTTTTGGTAGGCCTCTCCAAACGGATCAGGCTACTGCCTCACGCACTAGACCTTCTGTTGCCAGAATTTTAGTCGAAGTTGACATTACCAAAAAACATGCAAAGGAGATTTGGGTTGGATCGAAAGCTTTCGGTTATATGCAGAAAGTTGAATTCGAAAAAGTTCCGGATTTCTGTTCGCACTGTAAAATACATGGACATGCACACTCGGATTGTTTTAAACTTCATCCTGAACTAAAAAAATCAAACTTGCAGGTGGATGGTAAGCTTGGATCCTCCGATCAAATTTACGTGCCTACAGGGAAGCTAATACAAACAGATCGGTTGGAACCGCTTCCATCATCTGTTAATAACGAAGCTGAAGCTGTTGTCTCACAAGATAATATGCAAAATCCCATTGTTAATACTTTTCTGGTTAAGGAGAAGAGTGGTATTGTTGAAAAAGTTAATGAGGATGCTGAGCCGAAAATTTTTGTTTCTGTTGAATCCATTCTTAAAGAGATTGGAAGTAGTGATAATGAGCATGCTTTATTGACTAACAAGGAAATTGTAGAAAAAAACTCTGCACCAATTACTATCACAGAAGAAGATATGGCTGGAGATGTTAGTGATGAACTATATGAAGAAGGGGAATTTCTTCATCCTTGCAACGAAGAGCAAAATAATGAGCAGACGGTTCATAATATCCAAAACTCTGTGAGTAATAAACTGCCTCTTTCCTCTGATTTTACTATTGATAACTCTTCAAAAAAAAATTCTGAGGTGACTTCTAACTCTAATACTAATACTTCTAATCTTCAAAATATTGATGATGGTGGATTCTCGAAAGTGAACAAAAAGAAAGGTAAGAATGTCAAAAATTCTCAACCTTCTACCCCACGGTCTACCCGTGCCCAAAATTCTTCCCAAAATCCTTATGATTAAAGCTCTCATTTGGAATGTTAGGGGAATTGGGGGAAAAGACTCCATTGCTAGAGTTAAGAATCTTTCTAGAGTGCATGGTATTTCATTTTTAGTCTTAATTGAGCCTCTTATTGCCAATAATAAAATTGGTACTACTGCTTCTAAATTAGGTTTTCCTAATTTTGCTTCTAATTGCTCTAACAAAATTTGGATCATGTGGAATAATATTATCAGTGTCAATATTTTATCGGACCATCCTCAAATTATCAACTGTGAAATTGAATTATTTAATTATAAGTGCTTTGGCTCTTTTGTTTATGCTGCTACTTCTAGAGGTAATCGTTTTCCTCTTTGGGAGGAAATGCGTCAATTTGCTAATATTGCTAATGGACCGTGGTGCATTGGTGGAGACTTTAATATTATCTCTAATGCTTCTAAAAGGAGAGGAGGTAATTTGCCTAATTCTAGTGCTATGGAAGACTTCAATTCTGTTATTTCTGATTGTTCTCTTACTGATATAGGCTTTAGTGGTAACCCTTTTACTTGGAACCGTGCTACTATTTGGCAACGTCTTGATAGAATTCTTTTTAACAATGATTGGCTGTCTATTTTTCCCATCACTACTGTTGAGCATCTTAGTAGAACGTTGTCTGATCACTGTCCTTTACTGCTTAGTATTAATGCTAATAGTAGAATTGGCAATACATCTTTCAGATTCCAAAATATGTGGCTAAGTCATCAGGATTTCAAAAATGTTGTTAGAATAAACTGGAATGCGCCTTTATTTCCTAATAATGACATCAAGGGCATGCTTAGACTTTGGTCTAAACTAGTAGATTAAAACATGTTTTAAACTGGTGGAATAAAAATGTTTTTAAGAACATTTTTACTAACATTAAGGAAGCTGAATTGAAAGTGCAAGAGCTCGAGAATAGTTATATGAGCAATCCTTCCAATGAAAATTTGATTCATCTTAATAGTGCTAAAGACTATCTTGTTAGTCTTCAGGATCAAGAGGAAATTTTCTGGAAACAAAAAGCGAATGTTAAATTTACTGTTGAAGGGGATAGGAACACTAAATTTTTCCATGCTATGGCTAACCGTAATAGAAATAGGAATTATATTCACAAAATTATGATTAATGATGGCTCTTTCATTGATAATGAGGAGCTTATATGCAAATCTAGAGTTGACCATTTTAAGAATATTTTCCAGAGTATTTTTAATATTAATCATGTTACTAATCCTCATATCATTCCTAAAATTGTTGAAGATAGGGATAATGAGTTGCTTTGTTTAATCCCTTCTGAGGAGGAAATTTTCAATGTTGTTAACGATTTGAATGGGGACTCCATTGCGGGGCCTGATGGTTACACCACTAAATTCTTTCAAAATTGCTGGGAGATGCTTAAACATGATATTATTGAAGCTGCTATTGATTTTTTCAAGGGCACTCCTTACCCGAATTATTTTACTTCTACTAACATTGTGCTCATTCCTAAATCTATGGGGGCTAATAAGTGGAATGATTTTAGACCTATAAGTCTTTGTTCTTTTTTTAATAAACTTATTTCTAAGATTCTTTCTAAAAGATTGGAGAATATTCTTCCTAGAATTATTTCGAGTAATCAAACTGGTTTTGTTAAAGGTAGAAGTATCTTTGATAATGTGTTATTAACCCAAGAGATGGCTCATGAAATTAACACTAAGGTGAAAGGTGGCAATATCATTTTAAAGTTGGATATTTCTAAGGCTTATGATAATCTAAACTGGAATTTCCTTTTTAATATTATGTCTTTATTTGGCTTCTCTGATTCTTTTATAAAGCTTATTAAGAACAGTATTAATAATTGTTATTTTTCTGTTTTGATTAATGGTAGGATTCATGGCTACTTCAAGTCTACCAAAGGTTTAAGACAAGGGGATAATATCTCCCCGGCTCTTTTCATTATTGCTATGAAATATTTGTCTAGGGGTATTGAAGATCTTTTTATCCGTAATCCTAATCTTTACTTTAGAACTGTTAGAGGCTTGCCTGTTTCTCACCTTAGTTTTGCTGATGATTTCATTTTGTTCTCTAATGGTTCTATCAATAATATCTCTACTTTAAGTAACTTTTTATTAGAATTTCATTCGGTTTCTGGTTTAGCTATTAACAAGGAAAAAAGTTCTTTTGTTGCCAGTAAAACTATTAATAGAAATAGAGTTCTTTCTATTCAAAGACGTTGTGGTTTTCAATCTAAAAACTTTCCCATTAAGTATTTGGGCACTCCTATTTATAAAGGTAAAAAGAGAAATCATTTGTTTGAAGATATTTTTACTTCTATTCAAAAAAAATTGCAAAATTGGTCTTCTAACTTTTTATCTCACGGGGGTAGGTTAATTCTTATTAAGTATGTTCTTAACTCTTTACCCATTTACTTATTCCATTCTCTCAATCCTTCTGCGACTATTTGCCTTCGTATTGAAAGAATGATAAATAAATTCTTTTGGACTTCTAAGTATAATAGTAATGCTATACATTGGGCTTCTTGGAATAGTATGTGCGGCACTTACAATGAAGGTGGCTTGGGTTGTAAAAACGTTACTGATATGGCTAAAGCCTTCTCTCATAAACTTTGGTTTTCCTTTCGTTCTAATGAGAGTTTATGGGCTCGTTTTATGAATACTAAGTATTGCAAAGATTCTCATCCTCTGCTTAATGTTTTTAAACCTACTGATTCTCCTACTTGGAAAAGGCTTTGCAAAATATGGTGGCATGCGGAACAGTACATTCAATGGGGTATTGGATAAGGTAATGTTTTCTTTTGGCAAGATAATTGGATGGGTCCCTGTTCTATTGATAATTACTTTAACACTTGTTCTGTTGAGAATGTCAAAGTTGCTGATTTCTTAATTAATGGATCTTGGAATGTTTTTAAACTGTTACAGATCCTTCCTTCTTTTTTTGTTGACTTAATTAGGATGATCCCTTTAGATTTGAATAGTAAGGATAAAATTTTGTTCTCCTTGTCTTCTTCGGGTTTGTTCCAAATGAAAAAGGCTTGGGAAGCTTTTAGGATTAAGTATGATAAGTCTATTATTTTTTCTTCCTTATGGCATAATAGTATACCTATTTCTTACTCTATTTTAGCTTGGAGATGTATTAAGGGGTTTATTCCTGTGGACACTGTTATTCAAAGAAAAGGCTTTCTCTTACCTTCAAAATGTCAATGTTGTGAGAATATTGAAAGTATAAACCACATTTTTCTTAATGGTCATATTGCGAGGAAGATTTGGGATTACTATTCTGATTTGGTTAATATTAATCAGGGGACTATCTGTAATGACCTTACCCCTATGTTAAATCTTTGGATGAACAATTCTAAAGGCCATATTCTTAACCTTATCCCAATTCTTATTTTATGGTTCATTTGGAAATCTAGAAATGAATCCAAGCATGCTGGTATTAAAATGGAAGCTTCTATTATCATTTCTAATATTAACCATAAAATTATTCACTTTTCTTCTTGTAATTTAATCTCTAGTAAAAATTGCAGAAATGCTAAACAGTTGGCTGAGTTTTTCGGTATTAACATGAATATCAATGCTGCCAAAAGTATTAGCAGGTTGGTCATTTGGAGAAAATCGAATGTTCCGTATGTCAAATTGAATACTGATGGTTCTGTTAGGAATCATTTAGCTGGCACCGGGGGCATCATTCGGGATCATGCTGGTAAGGTTCTATCTGTTTTTGCTTCCCCCTTGCAATTTTGCTCTTTTTTGACTGCTGAACTCTCCGGTCTTCAATTGGGGATTGATAAGTGTATTACTTTGGGGTTTCATAGTGTTTGGATTGAGGTGGATACTGATCTTGTGGTTCAAATCATTAACAATAAAGTTCAGGGTAATCCTCAAAACTTCTATCTTATTAGGAAAATTAAAAATTCTCTTGCTTCTATTGACTATTATATTTCTCACATTTATCGTGAAGCTAATGCTTGTGCTGACTGGTTGGCTAACTTTGGTTGTCAGCTTGAAAGTTATCAAGATCTGAATATTTATAGTTTAAATCCTGTTTTGAAAGGCATGATAATGTTGGATAAAACTTCCCTCCCTTACGTTAGAAATGGTTGTGTCTCATGATTGTGGGTTTCTTCTTTGTTAGCATTGTGGGGGCTGGTTTGATCTATTATGACCTGCTTCTAAATTCCATTTTATATATCTTCTCGGTTGTCATTTCTGGTGGCGGCTACCGTTGTAGATTAACTGATATTTACTTAAACTTTATTGTTTCTTTCCATATTTTGTTTCAGTGGTTAACTAATATTGTTATTGAGTTTGGTTTTATTTTCCCTGCTCGTCGCTGTCCTGTTGTTTGGGCTCCTATTTTGGTGGTTGATGATTGTCATTTACAAGTTGATGGTAATCTGGAGAATATGGTTAATGCGGAGATCATTTTTAATTTTCTTCTCGATTTTATGTCCCAGAATTCTAGTAATCTGCATTGTTTTCTTCATAATATCATTAATTTTCTGAAGTTCTGTCTGGATACTGAGAGACCTGGGCGCTTATTTAGTTTCTCTGAATTATTCTGGCACTCTAGGAATACCAGGCTCAGTGTTGGAAGAGGGCTTTTTTCTTCCATTCTCTGCAAGTTGTTTAATCCTAAATCGGATGATGATGCTATTCAAAATCTGGATTCTATTATCATTGTTTCGATTAAGAGTGATCCTAATGTTTGTTTTTGGAGAGTGACTTGCAGGAAAATTAATAGTTGCTGTCTTGAAAGCTCTAAAGGTTCTTCTTTTTCCTATCATTTTCTACCATTTCTATTTCCTTTTAATTTTTTGCAGGAAGTTCGTGCCAAAAGCTATTCATTGGATCTTCCTTTTTTGGGTGCTGTCGTCTCACAGCCCGATTGTTTTTTGTTTTCAATTTTGTAATCATAGGATAAGGACCGACCGGCTTCTAGGTTTTTTCTTTCGTTTTTGAATTGTAGCTCTTCAGAGTAGTCGTATGCTGGTTGGTCCTTTTAAGGACTTTGTAACCGATTTTTGAAGTAACACGTAGGCCCCTCCGCGGGTTTTAACCAAAAAAAAAAAAAAAAAGAGTTCAAAATGCTGAAAACCCTAATAGAAGTTGTGCTACTTCTAACAAACCTAGAAACTTACATTCTTTGCTGCTGCACTGAAAGCTTCCCTGTGGCTGATGTCAGGGTTACTAGCTTTAATTCTTTGGATCTCCTCCCTGTTAGCATGGCAAGTAATAAAAAAAATATAAATCCCGTTAACATAGCAACAAAGCTATAAACTTACTTGATGAACTTGTTATATGCTGAAGGTACTCTCTGTCTTTTCTCCGGTGCTGGTTAGACCACAAAAAAGAGGAATCAAGGAGAGAATAATGCTTAGATTAATTGAAAGTTAAAGTTATATTCTTCTATGAAAAAAGAATTTTCGTAAGTTTTAGGCTTCATTTGGTACGGCTTTCTTATAACTTTTTAAAACAGCTTTCTAATACAAAAACTATTAAAAAGCTATTTTAAGAAGTTAAAAGAAAGTCGTCCCATGCAAAGCCTTATTGTTTATTGTTTTCCATCATTACAGGAAAATCCGCCGGTAAAATTCCCTTTCAAGCGGATTTCCAATGAAAATTCATCCGAAGGTAAATCGCACGTCAGAAAGTTTATTCTGTCGAAAAATATATGCCGGTAATATTTTCGGCGGACTTACTGGTGGAATTATGGTAGAAAAACCAAAACCAAAACATTGAAAATTCCACCGATAAACAACACTTTTCATGTAGTGCTTCTATATTAGAATAAGAAAGATATGAATCAGAAATTATTAAAATATCTTTTATGCAATCTTATGTAGTTTTTTTTTCCAAATTAACTCACATTCATGGGAAGATGAAGAAAACAAACCTTAAAACAAAATTGTGTAGTAATTACATAATTAGTTTATCAATCGCTTCTCTAAATTAAATAGATATAAAAGAGAAGAAAAACACGATTAATTATCCTTATTTTAATTTAAAAAGGCTGATCTTACGGCGATTATGCAAGAGTCTTTGTTGGCCAACGTCTACTGTGTTGACTGTTGATGCCCTACTACATTCTGAAACTGGCCCCGAATGCACATGGAGATCCAGAGATTTCATACCGTACTGAATTTTCTGCCACCAAAATAATTTATGTATCATGACGTCTTCATGTATTTGAATGAAAGGAAGTTACCAGTAGATCTATATATGCAGCTCAATTTTATCTCTTGGTTGGGAGCTTTCGCTCCGAATCAAGAGATTTTGGGTTCAAGTCTTACGTATGTGATGTGTATGAGTTTGTCTTAATTGACCTAAATGTACTGAAAATTAAGAAAAACCGGTAGATCTGAAAATGGATTGTTTTGGCATCATTCTGTCATATTTTTTTGAAAAAATCACCATGCTTGATCAGGCTTACATGCAGTAACTTAGCAACTTAAAGATGAAGATCATTAAGGCTCCATTTAGGACAATTTTCTTACTGCTTTTTAAAGCATCTTTCTAGTACAAAAATTAAGGCTTCGTTTGGAACGGCTTTCTTACTCCTTAAACTAGCTTTCTAGTATAAAAATAAAAAAATTTGTAAAAAGAAGTTACTATAAAAAACAATAAAAAAAAACAGTCCCAAACGAAACCTAAATTTAATATCAGATCTTTTTTAGATAAATTTTATTAGCTCTTTACCTGATCTTCGATCTGTTACTAATCTTTTTAGCCCTTTTATATATTACTGACCTCACGGCTGCTTGTTATATTTCTATCTTTCATGAAAAAAATTTGTTATCTCAACAATATGGGGTAAGCATATGGATTTCATTCAATCAAAATTTCAAAGTGTCATATGAGATGTTTGTCTAAATATTTTGCACAAATAAGCAAAGTATCTTATTTTTTTCAAACTAAGTGATAAATTTTTGTGCATATTTTATTGGAAAGGTAAAAATATATCTCATATAATTTTACTTTTTTTTTTGCATATTTTATTGGAAAGATAAAAATTAATCTTATAATATTTTTATTTTATTTTATCCTAAATAGATGACACTCCCCACTAATATGATAATTTTATAATATATCTTTATTTATTTTATTGTATATTATTCATTTTAATAACTCAACAAATATCATATATTTTAACAAAAATTGCCCTAACAAATACTAAAGTTCGAAGTGTGGTTAAAAACTCCTCTTCAAAGCATTAAAATTTACAAAATTTTAATACTTATCAAGCCATCATAAAAATATGCATAAAATATGTTGCCTTCATGGATTATGTATGTGAAAAATATTATCCTAAAAATTGTGTTACTTCAGTTTAAAACCAAAGAAAAAAAAAAGATCGTTCCTTGGGGCTCTGCTAGGGCTTTGCCCTAGCCTCCTCCCGTCTCTTATGATCTGATCATTTTTCTTGGATTGTTCTCTGCTTCTACATCTCAGGCTTTCTTGAGTGTTTGCTCGATTCTCCTCGAGCCTACGTCCCCAATCATCTTTTGATTCCAGGGAATCTTTTCATCTCTACGGGTTTTCTGTGGTTTTCTTGCTTTTATGGAAAATAAACTCTTGGATCCTGGCTTTTTCGCCACGGGTAATATGACATCTCGATCATTCAAAAATGCTTTATCTGGATCTACCACTTCTTCTTCCTTTTCTGATCTCAAGGCAACTACCCACTATGATTTCAAGGCCTTGTGGATCTCCAAGGAAGAAATCATTGCATTGGCATCTCCTTTTCCTTTTCGCTTGTTGGTAAATTCTCTAAAAGCGTCTTAAATTGGATCTTATTAGAATTTTTCTTTTTAAATCTCAAACCTTTCAGTGATTTCTCTGTTACTTTATTTGATACACATTATGTGCTGATAAAACTATCCAACGACTTGGAATATAGTAGAGTTTTGGCTCACCTATTTTATTTTATGTATAACTCTTTTATGAAGCTTGTTAAATGGCGATCACCCGTGTTTGACATTCATGAGGAATCTCCCATTGTGCCGGTTTGGATCTCTTTCCATGATCTATGACCTCACTTATTTTCACTAAGAATCATCCACGGGTTAGGATCTCTATTTGGTAGACCCTTGAAAATGGACAATGCCACTACTCATGACGTCAGGCCCTCGATTGCTAAGGTTTTGGTGGAGCTAGATATTTCCAAAAACTACCTGAGCAACATTTAGATCGGACTTGAGAAATTTGGCTTTTTGCAAAAAGTGGTTTTAGAGTAAGTTCATTCATTACGCGATCATTGTAAAACCCTTGGACATGTGAAAAATGAGTGATTTATTCTGCACACTAATCTTAGGAAGAATAATCCTATTCTGCCTAAGGATCCTATTATGCAAATGGCTAATTCCAACCTCACTGATGCTAATACCAGTCCTGCTTTACCTATTTCTAATGATCTAGCTTATAATAATGATAATGTTGATGTTCCTTCCGCTGCCCAAAGGGATGATTTACTTATCAAAACTCTTACTTTATTGCCTACGACCAATGTTACACTTGAGAGCAAGGTGATACTAGAGATTCATCCTAATGTGGATGTAACCCCTTACTATAGATGGAATAAATGTAGATGATGATGTTGATCCTGTTGGTGGGGATCAAATGGTTGATTTTAAATCTCATTGTCTTCGTGCGTGGTCCTATGGATGCTTCAGGATTTTTGGATGTTTCTAATAAAGTGTCTATTATTAGCATTCTTTAGTCCCCTTTATATGTTGATGTCAGCCTAAAAGAGCAACGTGAGCATCCTAATAATGTTGTTAATTATGTTAACCATTATGATTGGTTAATGTCAGGTGTTAACAATGTTAATCCTAATTATATTGTCGAGGTAGTGAATGATGGTAGCTTTCAAGATTCTCAGGAAGATGTTAATTTGGATGTTGTGAAAATTGATAATGCTTCAAGGAAGAATAAAAAGAAATATATACAAAAGAAAAAAAAATGGTGAAATGCCTTTTGCAATGTTTTTTCTGATTTTTTCTTATGTTCCTCTTTTGGTTTTATCGTTGCGCGACTTAGCTAAAGGGGTTTGTTGGGCTTTTGGTTGCCTAGCTTGTTTCGATTTGGATCGATGCTTTTGGTGCTGGTAGCTTGGGTTGGTGGGTTACTGACTTACTACTGTTGGAGGTGGGGGATTGTATTTTTTGGGAGTTCGTGGAAGGTGTAGTTGATCTGTCATGTTGTTTTTTTTTATGTTGCTTGTCTTTGCAGGGTGCCTAGGTTGTCCTATTCTTGGATAGATTTTTGGAGCTATCTTTTGGTTGATGGGTTAGGTTGCAGTTTCCAACCTTTGTTCTTTGTGTTTGTGCATGTTCTCTCAACCAATCTCCTCCTGCAATTGGTGGTCGTGTTGCTATGACCATGTTCGAGCATATCCTTTTTTCTTGTCTTCTCTGCATGCTTGTTGTTTATATCTGATAGGGTGTTTGGTGCATCCCGCTTCCAACTTCATTACTCTTTATGGTGGATTTTGGTGCTTCTTTGAATTTTTGGATTGGGTTCCTCTTTTAACGATTGGATTCCTACTTCTGTTGTTTTTTTTTTCTCTTGATTATTGTAATAGATATAATCATATACTCATTAAGTTTTGTGCTTTTAGAGAGCTCTTGATCCTTTAAGGTCTTATAATTTTTTTTTATTAATTAATGTGCAGGCTCTTTTATGGATTATAATTATTTTAAAAATATATTAAAAAAAACCAAAGAAAAAATTAAAGGGGGAAGAGAAACCCAAGGGAAGAAAGGATTTATTGTTTATCACATATATGACTTATATCATAGCCATTCTAAAGTAAAGCCCCATAAAATCCACATGCAAGTCATTACACAGATAACGCATTGGTTATCTTCACATAAATCAACAGAAAGTAAGATTTTTACTAAAAATTTAATTTAAGAAATAGTAAAAAAAAATAATCACCCAAACAAAACCTAAAGCTGACAGCAAATATTTCTCAATGGCTGCAAGCTTGAATGCACTGAGATAGTGAACTTAGTGCTGAGATAGCAGAGATCACTGGAATCTTATTCATGATACATATCAAGACTAGAATAAGCGATTACGTACCTGATGATTTTGCAGTGTCTCAGTTTCAGCCACACCCCCCATGTCCACTGATAGAAGATTGGCACAATGCCCACATCTTACTGTAACAATATTAAACATATTGTCGCTGGGAATATTTACCTGAAATTAAATATGATTTACTATAATATTAAATACTAATTATTAAGAAACATCTTATCATGTTTTACTAAGGCTTCATTTGGGACGGTTTTTTTACTGCGTTCTAAAATAATTTTTTAGTTCTAAAATTTTTTAATCAGAAAATTTTTACTAAAAAATTGATTTAGAAAACATTAAAAAAGCCGTCCCAAACGAGGCCTAAATCAAATAAAAAGTACTAATGGGTATGTCAGAAAATTCTGATTGAGTTTTTGAGGCGGTGTGATCTCAACTCACAGCTGAGACAGCAAAAGAGAAAAATTTTGAGATGAACTTACACGCTTCTGTTTTCAAGCTGCCCAAGAAAGCTCAATCACCCTAATGGTTGTCTTTTCTCTTCATTTTAAAACTCTTTCACACTATTGTCTTGATAATGACAAAGTTAAACCCCCTCAAATCTCCAAATTGAATCTTTATTATCAGTTGTAAACTTACCAACATGCCCGAAGGCCTCAGCTTTAATTACTTCAAACTAATCATTATGAAGAAGTAGAAAAACTTATTGTTGGAAGTGATTTAGTAGGGGTGTTAATATATAGCACGACCCAAAAATTTGATTGGGTCGATCCGTTTAACAAATGGATCGGGTTCAGGTTTGATTTTTTGACCCAATTGGAATATTTGGCCGAGCTCAGATTAACCCGAGCGTGAACGTACCCGAACGCAAACCGTTTGACCAATCTGTCGCCCGATTGCGCTCATCGCACTTGTCACAATTTCTCACCCGCCGCGCTCGTTGGGCTTGCACTGGTTGCTCATGATCGTCCACTCACCCGCTCACCTACTAGCCTTTGTGCTCGCCCATCGTACTCAATCGAGTTAGTATCTAGGCCGAGTCATGTCAGGGTCAAGTTGGTTTCAAGTCGTGTTCAAGTCTAGATTTTTAACCCATTTAGACAAACAGATCAGGTTTGGGTTTGATGTGTTAAGAACAGGTCAATTTTACGTTTGACATGAACTCGACCAACAAACCTATTTTAACCCCCCTTAGACTTAGTAACCTAAATTAGATTGTACTTAGTTAGAATCTCATTTACTTTCTCCATCCCCTTCATATCTAACTCTCTGATAAAGTCTAACTTCACATTCACATGATTTCTCATTTTATAAAAAACCTAATTCTGAGTCAAATGGATAGTTCCTTAGTTGTCGACAGAAAAAATAATTCTCTTTTGATTAGAATTTTTTAGCTCATGAATGATATCTTTTAAATGTAATGCTTTCCTGATGACCATTGTAACTGCAATATACTTTGCTCTTTTTTTTCTTTGGCAAAGCTAGCCATAATTTTTTGCAAGTTTGCCTTCTAACATACTACATGCAATACCAAAAATTAACGAATATAGAACCATTAAGTAATTCATGGTAAAGTGGAAGTCAACATATATAGCCACAACACAAATAATTCTATCTATTTCCTCAAAAAAATTAATTCCAAATGAAATAGTCACATCAAAGGATCCACTTTAGAGCATATTAATACTCTCCTAGTATTGGACATAAACCAACTAAGACTTCATTTGGGGCGGCTTTCTTGCTGCTTCTTAAAGCAACTTTCTAGTAGAAATTTTTTAATTTTTTTAACTAGAAAGCTGCTTTAAGAAGCAGCAAAAAAGTCATCCCAAACAAAACCTAAGTTTTCGTTTGGTATGACTTTTTTATTATTTCTTAAAACATATCAGTTTTAGTAAAAAAAATTTAATTTTTGTACTAAAATTTTATTTTAAAAAAACAATAAAAAAGTCGTCCCAAACGAAACCTAAATAAGCTAATAAAATAAGCTAAATTAGGAGTTGGGGATACCATAACATACATTATAAAGCCAACTACTCTTACAAAAGGCACCTTACACATCTTAAACTTCTCTTCTTTAGTTTTAGGCATTTGATCTTTTGAGAGCTTAAGAGTTTATCTATTGGAATTAAAACTCCATCAACACCATTTATTCATAAATTTACTAAATCCTTCATTAATTATCTTGCTTATATCATATACTTATAGTCCTCTCCCTTCTACCAGTTATGATTTGCATAACCAAAATATTTTTGTTAATTCATTATCATTAATTCATTCCAAACTCTATTCAAAGTAATACTTTTAACTTATAGCTAGATTTTTGTTGTTATTGCATGCTATCAATGATTCCAAATACATTATAAGATATACATAGCATCTATACGCTCTTTTAATACATAAAACTATAAAATTTTCTTTCGTTAAAATCACTCTTGTGCCTGAACTTATAAAAAAAATCATTTTTAGGGGATAATTTAATCCCTATTGGATTTTCTTAACAAACATGCATGTTTGTCTTCTCCACTTGAACAAAATTTTGAAGATGTTGTATATAGATAAACTTTGAGTTCATTATGTAAGAAAGTTATTGCCACTTTTATATATTCAAGTTCAAAATCAAGCTTAACTCGAGGGACCAATTTAATCTAAAGTGGTTGACTACAAAGAAAATGCAAAATATATTTCCCCTTTATTATATAAACATTTTACAACTTGCTTAGTTTTGTAGTTAGGCTTTTGAACCCTAAGAATCTCTTCATAATGTCAACTTGAATACCCATTTACAACCGATTGCATTTTGCTAATAAGGCTTAGGCACCAATATTTAAGCATATAACAGTCCTAAGTAGTATAGTAATTTAGAGATAAAATAGATAATTCTTTCAAAATTAAATCTAGGGGAGTGATAGTCCTACCCTATATTATGATAAGGAATATAATTAGAGAATCTAAGATTCCCATGATTTGTAGTCTTACCAAAAATAATTTTAAGCAGCCAACAATATTTAGCATACTCATCATGCCCATTTTATTGTGAATTAACGTTCATGACTTTTTTTTTTCTTGCTCTTCCTTCATCATTGTAATAATATTATTTGAATTATTGAACCATAATTCTAATTTGTTATCAATCCGAAGCACTAGACCATTTTATTATCTTATTTTTTATTAGAATCTTTCAATACTTAATATAACCAAAAACATTGTTTTTTTTTCTTTAAGGAAAATGCACATAACTTCTTTAAGTAATCATAAATCACAAAATAAAAAGTATCTTGCTCCACCATGACATTGAACTCTTGATGAATCCCTTAATTTTGAATGAACATAATCAAGAATATTTTAATTTGATGATTAATTTCCTATATTGAGCCTTACTTTACATGCATTACTCAAGGCACATACTCTACAAAAATTTAGTCTTTTAATTTGATGAACATTTAATAAGTATTTTGTTGTTTTGGATGTATGAGTATGTTCACTACAGAAAATGCCCATTACCAGCTGTTCTAACCGGCGGATGCATGGAACCCGCCGTGTTACCGTGCGGCGTGTATTAGCCGACGCTGGTGCCCGCCGCTTTTAACTGTCGCCGAACCGAATGATATTTGCCTACGTTAAGCCGCCGGTACTAGCATCGGTCCCTAAACCGACGGTTAACCGGCCGACATCAATATGATACGGCGTTTTACGGTGCTTGGACCATCAGTGGGTTGATGAGAATGCTAAAGAAGGCTCATGTGAGTAAAATTTTTTGGAGTTTTAGAATAAAATTTTTATTTTAATAAAACTAATTGTAACTCACAAGTGATTTTGTACGAGCTAGAGAAAGTCGGCAGTCCACGGCGAGGGATCATCTTCTGGATCGGCCCACATTTCTGGGTATCTTACATGGTCAGTGTTGGTTGATGGAAGACAGAGGGGGAGGGTATATGCTGGTTTCACAAGCTTATGCTATTAGGGCAGTTCATACACATCTGCATTTCATGATCCAAGTGGAGCTGAAGAATCTGTAAGCGAGAGGGTTGTAGCGCTACTAGAGAGATTGAAAGATGGAAAAGGGTTCAATCTAGAGAGATTGAAGAAAATGAGAAAGTTCAGAATGAAATGCACAGCAGTTGCAATCCTACAGAGCTGAAAAACAGAGGAAGAAGGACCAACAGGAGCAGCATCTGCAGACAGTGAGGATACAGATGAGGATTAGATATTTTTTATGTTTGATGATTGTATTAATTAGAACTTGTGAACTTGTGATTGTAACCTTATCATGAACTTACTTCTGAACTTGTAGATTGTAATTTATGAAGCTTGTGATTGTATTTATAATTTATGGTTCTGATAAATATAGCGGCGTGTTGCCAAAAATATCTTGCTCTTTCTGCAGGTTTAGACTTTAGGGTAGAACCTCCCTCAAATAAGAGGGATGCTGTCAATTTTTTTTTGCAGGTGCTACAGGTTTCCGGCGGCCAACCGGCGGTTTTGGCCGCCGGAAAACTACGATACCGAACGGCCATGCCAAGCCGCCGGTAATGGCATTACACAGCCGGTAATAAACCGGCGGTTACCGACGGCCACCGGCGGTGTACGGTGGACGTCTGGCAGTGTTACACGTCGGTAATACGACGGCTAATAACCACCGGATACGCCGATAAATGAACCGGCGGTCTACCGGGCACTTGCCGGCGGTTTATAAAACAAACGACGCCGCTTTAACCGCCGAAGACCGTCGGTAATAACCGCCGGCAGCCGTCGGTTTAGATAACTGGCGGCGTAACGGTGGAAAACCGCCAGTTCCAAATCCGGTTGTCACCGGCGATATGAGCCGCGAAAAACCGCCGCCAACATAATCGCCGGTAAAAAACCGCCGGACATGTTTCCTACGCGATTTTTCCGGCGGCTGGATACCGCCGCAAAGCCGCGCGTAATCCATAAAACCGCCGGTTAATTTATAGTAACGCCGGATTTTGACTTTTTTCCTGTAGTGGTTGTCTATCTGGTTTGTTGCGGGAGGAGTTTTCTTGCCCTACTTTCTGTCTCTTCTAGGGAATATAATTTGTATCCTTTTCTTTTGATTTTTTTTGAGTTATTCTTGTCACATTCTATTTGGGGTGCTCTAGCATATTTGTTGGTTGTTGCTCTTTTTACATTAGAATTCTAAGATGGGATTTTTTTCTTGTTCTATTTTTGGGTGATGGCTTCTTGCCTCCTTCATTGTTTATCTTCTTTTCCTTTTGTAATGTAAATAAGTTTGGATCATTTGCTCAATAGGCTTTTTTTTATTGTTGTTTCTTGAGCTTTAGTGAGTATTTGATCCCTTTGAATTGGTACTTAATTTTTGATATTAACACATAAGCCCCTTTGTGATTTTCTCCTAAAAAAATTAAATAAATAAATTAAAGAAAAAAAATCTCTTTGCTAACACACCAACAAAGCATACATAATATAAAGTAGGATTCAGATAGATATAAAAATTTAATTAGTTTGTAAAGTATTGATCAAATTTCATTTTAAACAACACAACAAAATACGGGTCAACAATTACTGCAAATGATAGCAAGAAAAATAATTCAGCTGGTTTATATAGTTCAAAATCAAGTATTTTCAATGTTGTCCATCCTTGCGAACCCTAAGCCTACCGCTCTGGCGATTTAGGGTTTCTTTTCCTTCCTCTGCTTTCGTTTCTAGTGATTTTACCTGCTCGTTTGAGGTTGATTTTCGCCAAACTGCGCTGGTCGCATCTTTGCTCTAGCCTGTGGGGGCTTGGTGTCTCATGCTGTCTTCGAAACCCAAAATCTTGGGGATCGATGTCTGGAGATAAGCCATTCTCTAACAAAGGTTTCTTTAATCTAGATATGGAGGAGTCTTCTCCTTCTAAAACGCGCTCGTTCAAGGAATGTTCTCGCTGGATCAGGTGATTCCGTTCCAACTTTATCTCAAACAACTTTCAATGGTGTACCTGCTGTTTCTTTTATCTGATGAAGATGTGCTTAAGTTTGCTTCTCCTTTCCAATATACTTTGGTTGGTAAATTTGGTTTAACAGACCTAATCTCGATTCCATTCGCAGTTTCTTCACTAACTTAAAATTATCGGGATTTTTTTCTATCGGTCTGTTGGATTCGAGGCATGTTGCTATACAACTCTCGAATGATCTTGATTATAGTAGGATTTTTGCTCGGAGATCTTACTTATATTCTCAACTGGTCAAATGCGTATTTTAAAATGGACCCCTTTCTTTGATATCAAGGAAGAATCTCCCATTGTTCCTATATGGATTTCGTTCCCTAACCTTCGCGCTTCATTTTTTCAATCAAAAGTTTTGCATGCATTGGGTTCT
The DNA here is from genome assembly GCA_022539455.1 of Dendrobium nobile. Taxonomy (NCBI): domain Eukaryota; kingdom Viridiplantae; phylum Streptophyta; class Magnoliopsida; order Asparagales; family Orchidaceae; genus Dendrobium; species Dendrobium nobile. The sequence goes on along the minus strand of CM039732.1, from coordinate 23,396,915 downwards.
ATTTTTGGTAGGCCTCTCCAAACGGATCAGGCTACTGCCTCACGCACTAGACTCTGTTGCCAGATTTAGTCGAAGTTAGACATTACCAAAAAACATGCAAAGGAGATTTGGGTGGATCGAAAGCTTTCGGTTATATGCAGAAAGTTGAATTCGAAAAGTTCCGGATTTCTGTTCGCACGTAAAATACATGGACATGCACACTGCGGATTGTTTTTAACTTCATCCTGAACTAAAAAAATCAAACTTGCAGGTGGATGGTAAGCTTGGATCCTCCGATCAAATTTACGTGCCTACAGGGAAGCTAATACAAACAGATCGGTTGGAAACCGCTTCCATCATCTGTTAATAAGAAGTGAAGCTGTTGTCTCACAAGATAATATGCAAAATCCCATTGTTAATACTTTTCTGGTTAAGGAGAAGAGTGGTATTGTTGAAAAAGTTAATGAGGATGCTGAGCCGAAAATTTTTGTTTCTGTTGAATCCATTTAAAGAGATTGGAAGTTAGTGATAATGAGCATGCTTTATTGACTAACAAGGAATTGTAGAAAAAAACTCTGCACCAATTACTATCACAGAAGAAGATATGGCTGGAGTATGTTAGTGATGAACTATATGAAGAAGGGGAATTTCTTCATCCTTGCAACGAAGAGCAAAATAAAGAGCAGACGGTTCATAATATCCAAAACTCTGTGAGTAATAAACTGCCTCTTTCTGATTTTACTATTGATAACTCTTCAAAAAAAAATTCTGAGGTGACTTCTAACTACTACTACTAATCTTCTAATCTTCAAAATATTGTGATGGTGGATCTCGAAAGTGAACAAAAAGAAAGTGTAAGAATGTCAAAAATTCTCAACCTTCTACCCCACGTCTACCCGTGCCAAAATTCTTCCCAAAATCCTTATGATTAAAGCTCTCATTTGGAATGTTAGGGGAATTGGGGGAAAAGACTCCATTGTCTAGAGTTAAGAATCTTTCTAGAGTGCATGGTATTTCATTTTTAGTCTTAATTGAGCCTCTTATTGCCAATAATAAAATTGGTACTACTGCTTCTAAATTAGGTTTTCCTAATTTTGCTTCTAATTGCTCTAACAAAATTTGGATCATGTGGAATAATATTATCAGTGTCAATATTTATCGGACCATCCTCAAATTATCAACTGTGAAATTGATTATTTAATTATAAGTGCTTTGGCTCTTTTGTTTATGCTGCTACTTCTAGAGGTAATCGTTTTCCTCTTTGGGAGGAAATGCGTCAATTTGCTAATATTGCTAATGGACCGTGGTGCATTGGGGAGACTTTAATATTATCTCTAATGCTTCTAAAAGGAGAGGAGGTTAATTTGCCTAATTCTAGTGCTATGGAAACTTCAATTCTGTTATTTCTGATTGTTCTCTTACTGATATAGGCTTTAGTGGTAACCCTTTTACTTGGAACCGTTGCTTACTATTGGCAACGTCTTGATAGAATTCTTTTTAACAATGATTGGCTGTCTATTTTTCCCATCACTACTGTTGAGCATCTTAGTAAGAACGTTGTCTGATCACTGTCCTTTACTGCTTAGTATTAATGCTAATAGTAGAATTGGCAATACATCTTTCAGATCCAAAATTTGTGGCTAAGTCATCAGGATTTCAAAAATGTTGTTAGAATAAACTGGAATGCGCCTTTATTTCCTAATAATGACATCAAAGGGGCAGGTAGACTTTGGTCAAACTAGTAGATTAAAACATGTTTTAAACTGGTGGAAAAAATGTTTTTAAGAACATTTTTACTAACATTAAGGAAGCTGAATTGAAGTGCAAGAGCTCGAGAATAGTTATATGAGCAATCCTTCAATGAAAATTTGATTCATCTTAATAGTGCTAAAGACTATCTTGTTAGTCTTCAGGATCAAGAAAATTTTCTGGAAACAAAAAAGCGAATGTTTAAATTTACTGTTGAAGGGGAAGGAACACTAAATTTTTCCATGCTATGGCTAACCGTAATAGAAATAGGAATTATATTCACAAAATTTATGATTAATGATGGCTCTTCATTGATAATGAGAGCTTATATGCAAATCTAGAGTTGACCATTTTAAGAATATTTTCCAGAGTATTTTTAATATTAATCATGTTACTAACCTCATATCATTCCTAAATTGTTGAAGATAGGGATAATGAGTTCTTTTGTATTTAATCCCTTCTGAGGAGGAAATTTTCAATGTTGTTAACGATTTGAATGGGGACTCCATTGCGGGGCCTGATGGTTACACACTAAATTCTTTCAAATGCTGGGAGATGCTTTAAACATGATATTATTGAAGTGCTATTGATTTTTTCAAGGGCACTCCTTACCCGAATTATTTTACTTCTACTAACATTGTGCTCATTCCTAAATCTATGGGGGCTAATAAGTGGAATGATTTTAGACCTATAAGTCTTTGTTCTTTTTTTAATAAATCTTATTTCTAAGATTCTTTCTAAAGATTGGAGATATTCTTCCTAGAATTATTTCGAGTAATCAAACTGGTTTTGTTAAAGGTAGAAGTATCTTTGATAATGTGTTATTAACCCAAGAGATGGCTCATGAATTAACACTAAGGTGAAAGGTGGCAATATCATTTTAAAGTTGGATATTTTAAGGCTATGATATAACTAAACTGGAATTTCCTTTTTAATATTATGTCTTTATTTGGCTTCTTGTTTCTTTTATAAAGCTATTAAGAACAGTATTAATAATTGTTATTTTTCTGTTTTGATTAATGGTAGGATTCATGGCTACTTCAAGTCTACCAAAGGTTTAAGTCAAGGGGATAATATCTCCCCGTCTTTCATTATTGCTATGAAATATTTTTCTAGGTATTAAGATCTTTTTATCCGTAATCCTAATCTTTACTTTAGAACTGTTAGAGGCTTGCCTGTTTCTCACCTTAGTTTTGCTGATGATTTCATTTTGTTCTCTAATGGTTCTATCAATAATATCTCTACTTTAAGTAACTTTTATTAGAATTTCATTCGGTTTCTGGTTTAGCTATTAACAAGGAAAAAAGTTCTTTGTTGCCAAGTAAAACTATTAATAGAATAGAGTTCTTTCTATTCAAAGACGTTGTGGTTTTCAATCTAAAAACTTTCCCATTAAGTTTTGGGCACTCCTATTTATAAGGCTAAAAAGAGAAATCATTTGTTTTGAAGATATTTTTACTTCTATTCAAAAAAAATTGCAAAATTGGTCTTCTAACTTTTTATCTCACGGGGGTAGGTAATTCTTATTAAGTATGTTCTTAACTCTTTACCCATTACTTATTCCATTCTCTCAATCCTTCTGCGACTATTTGCCTTCGTATTGAAAGAATGATAAATAAATTCTTTTGATTCTAAGTATAAAGTAAATGCTATACATTGGGCTTCTTGGAATATATGTGCGGCACTTACAATGAAGGTGGCTTGGGTTGTAAAAACGTTACTGAAATGGCTAAAGCCTTCTCAATAAACTTTGGTTTTCCTTTCGTTCTAATGAGAGTTTATGGGCTCGTTTTATGAATACTAAGTATTGCAAAGATTCTCATCCTCTGCTTAATGTTTTTAAACCTACTGATTCTCCTACTTGGAAAAGGCTTTGCAAAAATATGGTGGCATGCGGAACAGTACATCAATGGGGTATTGGATAAGGTAATGTTTTCTTTTGGCAAGATAATTGGATGGGTCCCTGTTCTATTGATAATTACTTTAACACTTGTTCTGTTGAGAATGTCAAAGTTGCTGATTATCTAATTAATGGATCTTGGAATGTTTTTAAACTGTACAGATCCTTCCTTCTTTTTTTTGTTGACTTAATTAGGATGATCCCTTTAGATTTGAATAGTAAGGATAAAATTTTTGTTCTCCTTGTCTTCTTCGGGTTTGTATCCAAATGAAAAAGGCTTGGGAAGCTTTTAGGATTAAGTATGATAATCCTATTATTTTTTCTTTCCTTATGTCATAATAGTATACCTATTTCTTTACTCTATTTTAGCTTGGAGTAGTATTAAGGGGTTTATTCCTGTGGACACTGTATTCAAAGAAAAGGCTTTCTCTTACCTTCAAAATGTCAATGTTGTGAGATATTGAAAGTTATAAACCACATTTTTCTTAATGGTCATATTGCGAGGAAGATTTGGGATTTACTATTCTGATTTGGTTAATATTATACAGGGACTATCTGTAATGACCTTACCCCTATGTTAAATCTTTGGGATGAACAATTCTAAAGGCCATATTCTTAACCTTATCCCAATTTCTTATTTTATGGTTCATTTGGAAATCTAGAATGAATCCAAGCTGGGTATTAAAATGGTAAGCTTCTATTATCATTTCTAATATAACCATAAAAATTATTCACTTTTCTTCTTGTAATTTAATCTCTAGTAAAAATTGCAGAAATGCCAAACAGTTGGCTGAGTTTTTCGGTTATAACATGAATATCAATGCTGCCAAAAGTATTAGCAGTTGGTCATTTGGAGAAAATCGAATGTTCCGTATGTCAAATTGAATACTGATGGTTCTGTTAGGAATCATTTAGCTGGCCACCGGGGGGCATCATTCGGGAATCATGCTGGTAAGGTTCTATCTGTTTTTGCTTCCCCCTGCAATTTTGCTCTTTTTTGACTGCTGAACTCTCGTCTTCAATTGGGGATTGATAAGTGTATTACTTTGGGGTTCATAGTGTTTGGATTGAGGGTGGATACTGATCTTGTGGTTCAAATCATTAACAATAAAGTTCAGGGTAATCCTCAAAACTTCTATCTTATAGGAAAATTAAAAATTTCTCTGCTTCTATTGACTATTATATTTCTCACATTATATCGTGAAGCTAATGCTTGTGCTGACTGGTTGGCTAACTATTGGTTGTCAGCTTGAAAGTTATCAAGATGAATATTTATAGTTAAATCCTGTTTGAAAGGCATGATAATGTTGGTATAAACTTCCCTCCTTACGTTAGAAATGGTTGTGTCTCATGATTGTGGGTTTCTTCTTTGTTAGCATTGTGGGGCTGGTTTGATCTATTATGACCTGTCTTCTAAATTCCATTTATATATCTTCTCGGTTGTCATTTCTGGTGGCGGCTACCGTTGTAGATTAACTGATATTTACTTAAACTTTATTGTTTCTTCCATTTTTGTTTCAGTGGTTAACTAATATATGTTATTGAGTTTGGGTTTTATTTCCTGCTCGTCGCTTGTCCTGTTGTTTGGGCTCCATTTGGTGGTTGATGATTGTCATTTACAAGTGATGGTATTCTGGAGATATGGTTAATGCGGAGATCATTTTTAATTTTCTTCTCGATTTTATGTCCCAGATTCTAGTAATCTGCATTGTTTTCTCATAATATCATTAATTTTCTGAAGTTCTGTCTGGAATACTGAGAGACCTGGGCGCTTATTTAGTTTCTCTGAATTATTCTGGCACTCTAGAATACCAGGCTCAGTGTTGGAAGAGGGCTTTTTTCTTCCATTCTCTGCAGTTGTTTATCCTAAATCGGATGATGATGCTATTCAAAATCTGGATTCTATTACATTGTTTCGATTAAGAGTGACCTAATGTTATGTTTTTGGAGAGTGACTTGCAGGAAAATTAATAGTTGCTGTCTTGAAAGCTCTAAAGGTTCTTCTTTTCCTATCATTTTCTACCATTTCTATTTCCTTTTAATTTTTTGCGAAGTTCGTGCCAAAAGCTATTCATTGGATCTTCCTTTTTTGGGTCTGTCGTCTCACAGCCCGATGTTGTTTTTTGTTTTCAATTTTGTAATCATAGGATAAGGACGACCGGCTTCAGGTTTTTCTTTCGTTTTTGAATTGTAGCTCTTCAGAGTAGTCGTATGCTGGTTGGTCCTTTTAAGGACTTTGTAACCGATTTTTGAAGTAACACGTAGGCCCCTCCGCGGGTTTAACCAAAAAAAAAAAAAAAAAGAGTTCAAAATGCTGAAAAACCCTAATAGAAGTTGTGCTACTTCTAACAAACCTAGAAACTTACATTCTTTGCTGCTGCACTGAAAGCTTCCCTGTGGCTGATGTCAGGTTACTAGCTTTAATTCTTGGATCTCCTCCCTGTTAGCATGCAAGTAATAAAAAAATATTAAATCCCGTTAACATGCAACAAAGCTATAAACTTACTTGATGAACTTGTTATATGCTGAAGGTACTCTCTGTCTTTTCTCCGGTGCTGGTTAGACCACAAAAAAGAGGAATCAAGGAGAGAATAATGCTTAGATTAATTGAAAGTTAAAGTTATATTCTTCTATAAAAAGAATTTTCGTTATGTTTTAGGCTTCATTTGGTACGGCTTTCTTATAACTTTTTAAAACAGCTTTCTAATACAAAAACTATTAAAAGCTATTTTAAGAAGTTAAAAGAAAGTCGTCCCAAGCAAAGCCTTATATTGTTTATTGTTTTCCATCATTTACAGGAAAATCCGCCGGTAAAATTCCCTTCAAGCGGATTTCCAATGAAAAATCATCCGAAGGTAAATCGCACGTCAGAAATTTTTATCTGTCGAAAAAAAATGCCGGTAATATTGTCGGCGGACTTACTGGTGAATTATGGTAGAAAAACCAAAACCAAAACATTGAAATTCCACCGATAAAACAACACTTTCATGTAGTGCTTCTATTAGAATAAGAAAGATATGAATCAGAAATTATTAAAATATCTTTTATGCAATCTTATGTAGTTTTTTTTTCCAAATTAACTCACATTCATGGGAAGATGAAGAAAACAAACCTTAAAACAAAATTGTGTAGTAATTACATAATAGTTTATCAATCGCTTCTCTAAATTAAATAGATATAAAGAGAAGAAAAACACGATTAATTATCCTTATTTTAATTTAAAAAGCTGATCTTACGGCGATTTATGCAAGAGTCTTTGTTGGCCAACGTCTACTGTGTTGACTGTTGATGCCCTACTACATTCTGAAACTGGCCCCGAATGCACATGGAGATCCAGAGATTTCATACCGTACTGAATTTCTGCCACCAAAATAATTTATGTATCATGACGTCTTCATGTATTGAATGAAAGGGAGTTACCAGTATATCTATATATGCAGCTCAATTTTATCTCTTGGTTGGGAGCTTTCGCTCCGATCAAGAGATTTTGGGTTCAAGTCTTACGTATGTGATGTGTATGAGTTTGTCTTAATTGAGCCTAAATGTACTGAAAATTAAGAAAAACCGGTAGATCTGAAAATGGATTGTTTGGCATCATTCTGTCATATTTTTTTGAAAAAATCACCATGCTTGATCAGGCTTACATGCAGTAACTTAGCAACTTAAAGATGAAGATCATTAAGGCTCCATTTAGGACAATTTCTTACTGCTTTTGAAAGCATCTTTCTAGTACAAAAATTAAGGCTTCGTTTGGAACGGCTTTCTTACTCCTTAAACTAGCTTTCTAGTATAAAAATAAAAAAATTTGTAAAAAGAAGTTACTATAAAAAACAATAAAAAAAAACAGTCCAAACGGAAACCTAAATTTAATATCAGATCTTTTTTAGATAAATTTTATTAGCTCTTTACCTGATCTTCGATCTGTTATAATCTTTTTAGCCCTTTTATATATTACTGACCTCACGGCTGCTTGTTATATTTCTATCTTTCATGAAAAAAATTTGTTATCTCAACAATATGGGGTAAGCATATGGATTTCATTCAATCAAAATTTCAAAGTGTCATATGAGATGTTTGTCTAAATATTTGCACAAATAAGCAAAGTATCTTATTTTTTCAAACTAAGTGATAAATTTTTGTGCAATTTTATTGGAAAGGTAAAAATATATCTTCATTATAATTACTTTTTTTTTTGCATATTTATTGGAAAGATAAAAATTAATCTTATAATATTTTTATTTTATTTTATCCTAAATAGATGACACTCCCCACTAATATGATAATTTTATAATATATCTTTATTTATTTTATTGTATATTATTCATTTTAATAACTCAACAAATATCATATATTTTAACAAAAATTGCCCTAACAAATACTAAAGTTCGAAGTGTGGTTAAAAACTCCTCTTCAAAGCATTAAAATTTACAAAATTTTTAAACTTATCAAGCCATCATAAAAATATGCATAAAATATGTTGCCTTCATGGATTATGTATGTGAAAAATATTATCCTAAAAATTGTGTTACTTCAGTTTAAAACCAAAGAAAAAAAAAAGATCGTTCCTTGGGGCTCTGCTAGGGCTTTGCCCTAGCTCCTCCCGTCTCTTATGATCTGATCATTTTTCTTGGATTGTTCTCTGCTTCTACATCTCAGGCTTTCTTGAGTGTTTGCTCGATTCTCCTCGAGCCACGTCCCCAATCATCTTTGATTCCAGGGAATCTTTTCATCTCTACGGGTTTTCTGTGGTTTTCTGCTTTATGGAAAATAAACTCTTGGATCCTGGCTTTTTCGCACGGGGAATATGACATCTCGATCATTCAAAATGCTTTATCTGGATCTACACTTCTTCTTCCTTTTCTGATCTCAAGGCAACTACCACTATGATTTCAAGGCCTTGTGATCTCCAAGGATAGAAATCATTGCATTGGCATCTCCTTTTCCTTTTCGCTTGTTGGATAAATTCTCTAAAGCGTCTTAAATTGGATCTTATTAGAATTTTTCTTTTTAAATCTCAAACCTTTCAGTGATTTCTCTGTTACTTTATTTGATACACATTATGTGCTGATAAAAACTATCCAACGACTTGGAATATAGTAGAGTTTTGGCTCACCTATTTTATTTTTATGTATAACTCTTTTATGAAGCTTGTTAAATGGCGATCACCCTGTGTTTGACATTCAGAGGAATCTCCCATGTGTGCCGGTTTGGATCTCTTTCCATGATCTTGACCTCACTATTTTCACTAAGAATCATCACGGGTTAGGATCTCTATTTGGTAGACCCTGAAAATGGGACAATGCCACTACTCATGACGTCAGGCCCTCGATTGCTAGGGTTTTGGTGGAGCTAGATATTTCCAAAAACTACCTGAGCAACATTTAGATCGGACTTGAGAAATTTGGCTTTTGCAAAAAGTGTTTTAGAGTAAGTTCATTCATTACGCGATCATTGTAAAACCCTTGGACATGTGAAAAATGAGTGATTTATTCTGCACACTAATCTTAGGAAGAATAATCCTATTCTGCCTAAGGATCCCTATTAGCAAAGGCTAATTCCAACCTCACTGATGCTAATACCAGTCCTGCTTTACCTATTCTAATGATCTAGCTTATAATAAGATAATGTGATGTTCCTTCCGCTCCCAAAGGGATGATTTACTTATCAAAACTCTTACTTTATTGCCTACGACCAATGTTACACTTGAGAGCAAGGTGATACTAGAGATTCATCCTAATGTGGATGTAACCCCTACTATAGATGGAATAAATGTAGATGATGATGTTGAATCCGTTGGTGGGGATCAAATGGTTGATTTTAAATCTCATTGTCTTCGTGCGTGGTCCTATGGAGCTTCAGGATTTTTGAATGTTTCAATAAGTGTCTATTATTAGCATTCTTTAGTCCCCTTTATATGTGATGTCAGCTAAAAGACAACGTGAGCATCCTAATAATGTTGTTAATTATGTTAACCATTATGATTGGTTAATGTCAGGTGTTAACAATGTTAATCCTAATTATATGTCGAGGTAGTGAATGATGGTAGCTTTCAAGATTCTCAGGAAGATGTTAATTTGGATGTTGTGAAATTGATAATGCTTCAAGGAAGAATAAAAAGAAATATATACAAAAGAAAAAAAAATGGTGAAATGCCTTTGCAATGTTTTTTCTGATTTTTTTCTTATGTTCCTCTTTTGGTTTTATCGTTGCGCGACTTAGCTAAAGGGGTTTGTTGGGCTTTTGGTTGCCTAGCTTGTTTCGATTTGGATCGATGCTTTTGTGCTGGTAGCTTGGGTTGGTGGGTTACTGACTTACTACTGTTGGAGGTGGGGGATTGTATTTTTTGGGAGTTCGTGGAAGGTGTAGTTGATCTGTCATGTTGTTTTTTTTATGTTGTCTTGTCTTTGCAGGGTGCTAGGTTGTCCTATTCTTGGATAGATTTTTGGAGCTATCTTTTGGTTGATGGGTTAGGTTGCAGTTTCCAACCTTTGTTCTTTGTGTTTGTGCATGTTCTCTCAACCAATCTCCTCCTGCAATTGGTGGTCGTGTTGCTATGGACCATGTTCGAGCATATCCTTTTTTCTTGTCTTCTCTCTGCATGCTTGTTGTTTATATCTGATAGGGTGTTTGGTGCATCCCGCTTCCAACTTCATTACTCTTTATGGTGGATTTTTGGTGCTTCTTTGAATTTTTGGATTGGGTTCCTCTTTTAACGATTGGATTCCTACTTCTGTTGTTTTTTTTTTCTCTTGATTATTGTAATAGATATAATCATAACTCATTAAGTTTTGTGCTTTTAGAGAGCTCTTGATCCTTTAAGGTCTTATAATTTTTTTTTATTAATTAATGTGCAGGCTCTTTTATGGATTATAATTATTTTAAAAATATTAAAAAAAACCAAAGAAAAAATTAAAGGGGGAAGAGAAACCCAGGGAAGAAAGGATTTATTGTTTATCACATATATGACTTATACATAGCCATCTAAAGTAAGCCCCATAAAATCCACATGCAGTCATTACACAGATAACGCATTGGTTATCTTCACATAAATCAACAGAAAGTAAGATTTTACTAAAAATTTATTTAGGAAATAGTAAAAAAAAATAATCACCAAACAAAACCTAAAGCTGACAGCAAATTTCTCAAGGCTGCAAGCTTGAATGCACTGAGATAGTGAACTTAGTGCTGAGATAGCAGAGACACTGGAATCTTATTCATGATAACATATCAAGACTAGAATAAGCGATTACGTTACCTGATGATTTTGCAGTGTCTCAGTTTCAGCCACACCCCCCAGTACCACTGATAGAAGATTGGCACAATGCCCACATCTTACTGTAACAAATATAAAACATATTGTCGCTGGGAATATTTACCTGAAATTAAATAGATTTCTAAATATAAATACTAATTATTAAGAAACATCTTATCATGTTTACTAAGGCTTCATTTGGGACGGTTTTTTTACTGCGTTCTAAAATAATTTTAGTTCTAAAATTTTTTTTAATCAGAAAATTTTTACTAAAAAATTGATTTAGAAACATTAAAAAAGCCGTCCCAAACGAGGCCTAAATACAAATAAAAAGTACTAATGGGTATGTCAGAAAATCTGATTGAGTTTTTGAGGCGTGTGATCTCAACTCACAGCTGAGACAGCAAAAGAGAAAAATTTGAGATGAACTTACACGCTTCTGTTTTTCAAGCTGCCCAGAAAGCTCAATCACCCTAATGGTTGTCTTTTCTCTTCATTTTAAAAACTCTTTCACACTATTGTCTTGATAAGACAAAGTTAAAACCCCCTCAAATCTCCAAATTGAATCTTTATTATCAGTTGTAAACTACCAACATGCCCGAAGGCCTCAGCTTTAATTACTTCAAACTAATCATTATGAAGTAAGAAAAAAACTTATTGTTGGAAGTGATTGTAGGTAGGGGTTAATATATAGCACGACCCAAAATTTGACTTGATTCGAACAAAAATTTCTGGATGGGTCGATCCGTTTAACAAATGGATCGGGTTCAGGTTTTGATTTTGACCCATTGGAATATTTTGCCGACTCAGATTAACCCGAGCGTGAACGTACCCGAACGCAAACCGTTTGACCAATCTGTCGCCCGATTGCGCTCATCGCACTTGTCACAATTTCTCACCCGCCGCGCTCGATAGTCTTGGCACTAGTTGATCTAGATGACATATTATGTTTCTTTTTCATTTATTTAAGTCCTCTTCATCTTTCATAAATATTTATTACCAACCTAAAGATAATACTCCAAATTTTAAGAGGAGTGTGATGACGTGTAGCTTCTAGTGATCCATTATGGCGGCTACGATAGTGGTGGCTACAATGAAGGATGTGGGCTAGAGGTCAAGGTAATTGAGAAGAAGTTATTACGGCTTGAGGGTGTAAGAAGGCATGATTTTTTTGAGATTTTTGTATAGGATTTAAGTAAGCTTTAAATTAAAAAATATAAATAAAGTGAGGCGTACACCTTGTGCTAGCAAGGTGAGGCACATCTCAAGGTGAGCCTAATCCAAGATGAGGCGTAAGCCTCATAAAAAAAGGTTGAGGTGTAAGCCTAGAGGTGCTTTTTATAGTAATTGTGCTAAGGTGGGCATCAAGGTGAGCCTCATATTGCGTAATTTTAAACAATGGTTTACATTAGACATTTACAAGATGTTGTACCATGGTGTATTCTTTTTGCTGATGATAATCTTCTAATCGATAATACTAGAGAGAGAGAGTTGGAGGTAAACTTGAATTATGATGCCAACCTTAGAGTCTAAAATATTCCATTTGAGTAGATCTAAAAATGAATATATTGAGTGTAATTTTAGTAATAATAGATCTAGTGGGGGAATTATGACTTTGGGCGATCAAGTAATTAATAAGAGTACACAATTTTAGATATCTTGGCTCTATTGTTCAAGGTGATTGTGAAATAGATGGGGATATTATTAGTATAATTCAAGTTGAATGGTTGAAGTGGAGGAATGCATCAGGCTTAATGTTTGTAATAGAAAAGTCCCTCTCAAACTTAAGGAAAATTCTATTAGATAGTAGTGAGAACTTAAGGGAAAATTCTATTAGATAGTAGTGAGACCTACAATGCTTTATGGTGCTAAATGTTGGCCATCAAACGAGAAGTATAATATTAAGTTAAGTATTGCATAGATGAGGATGCTCAAGTGGATGAGTAGCTTTACTCTTAGAGATAAGATACAGAATGAGAATATACGTGAAAAGGTTTTAGTAGCACCAGTGAAATATAAGATTAGTGAGAGTCGCTAGAGATAGTTTGGTCACATAAAATGATAGTCTTTCGATGACCTAGTTAGGAAAATAGATGTATTAGATTTAACTTATGTTAAGAAGGGTAAAGGTGCGCCTAAAAAGAGTTTGTTAGAAAAAAAATAGAAATGACCTTTCTTTATTAGATTTAGATGAGAAGTTAACTCTTAATATGACATGATGGAGAAATGATTCATGTAGTCGACCCCACATTGTGGGATAAATGTTTGTTGTTGTTGAATGATTGCCTTTCTTTATACTCTATTGCTAAAGTGGAGCATCTTAGTAGAACCTCCTCAGACCATGCTATGCTTCTTTTGAATATTTGTCAAAAAATGCACTCATGACTTTATTCCCTTCAATTTTCAAAATATGTGGGCTATTTCTCCTAGTTTCTTTGAAGTGGTTCAAAATAACTGGAGGCAACTACATATTTCTATGAGGGATCTAATGATTTAATTTATTTTATCCTCAAACTGAAAAGACTTAAACAAATCTTGAGATTATGGAACTAGAATATTTTTGGTAACCTTTCTTAAAATATTATCAAAGCAGAGAATAAGGTGATTCATTTGGAGAATGTTCTTATTAACTATCATTGTGAGACTAATTAGAATAATCTCAGTTATGCCAAGAAAAATCTTATTGATCTTCAAGTCAAAGAAGAGGAATTTTTTGCATCAAAAGTTTAATTCTAAGCATCTCTTTGAAGGAGATAGGAATACTAAATATTTTCATAATGTTGCTTTTGGTAAACATGCCAAATACTTTATTAGAAAAATCAAGTTAGATTCAAGAACTTGTCCTAATGATCATTATCCTATATGTAACTCTGTTGTTTTCCACTTTAGTTTTTTACTTTGGTCCTCTAAGAAGGTGGATGTGATTTCTAATCCTAATGTTATTCTTGTTCTTATTTCAGATTATGATAATACAGCTTTTACCTTTATTCCTTTTAAAGATGAAATTTTAGATTATGATAATTTTTCTTGGTTTTAGTTGTGTTGGTTCTATGGGGTGTCTGTTTCTGGGCTTCTACTTCATGTGGTTTTTATTTCTCTGTGTTGGCTGGGTCTTGGTGCTTCTGGGGCTTTGGATGTGATAGCTTGGGTTTCTTATGGGCTCTAGATCTGTGCTAGTTGTGTGGCTGATTGGGCCTAGTTATTTGTGTCTTTATATGCTCTCCTCCATAGTCTTTATTATCGGTGTTCTCTTTTAGTTTGGTTCTTGTTTGGAGCTTTGCTTCTGTTTTGTTTATGTGCACTATGTGCTTATCTTGGTGGTTCCCTATCTCAGGATTTTCTGATATAAGCGCAAAGTGTTCAGAAACAATTCGTCTTTTTAGGTCCTTGTTTTGTATTGATGTTGTTTTGGAGGTTGGTTGTTTTTGTTGTTTTGGTGGTTGGTTGTTCACTACAGGAAAAATGCCCATTACCAGTGGTTCTAACCGGCGGTTCATGGACCCGCCGTGTTACCGGCGGTATAGCCGACGCTGTGACCGCCGGCTTTTAACGGCGGCCGAACCGATGATTTTGCTACGTTAAGCCGCCGGTACTAGCATCGGTCCCTAAACCGACGGTTAACCGCCGGACATCAATATGAATCGGCGTTTTACCGGTGGCTTGGACCATCAGTGGGTTGATGAGAATGCTAAGAAGGCTCATGTGAGTAAAATTTTTTGGAGTTTTAGAATAAAATTTTATTTTAATAAAACTAATTGTAACTCACAAGATGATTTTGTACGAGCTAGAGAAAGTCGGCAGTCCACTGGCGAGGGATCATCTTCTGGATCGGCCCACATTTCTGGGTATCTTACATGGTCAGATGTTGTTGATGGAAGACAGAGGGGGAGGGTATATGGCATGGGTTCACAAGCTTATGCTATTGAGGGCAGTTCATACACATCTGCATTTCATGATCCAAGTGGAGCTGAAGAATCTGTAAGCGAGAGGGTTGTAGCGCTTACTAGAGAGATTGAAGAGATGAAAAGGGTTCAATCTAGAGAGATTGAAGAAATGAGAAAAGTTCAGAATGAAATGCAAGCAGAGTTGCAATCCTACAGAGCTGAAAAACAGAGGAAGAAGGACCAACAGGAGCAGCCATCTGCAGACAGTGAGGATACAGATGAGGATTAGATATTTTTTATGTTTGATGATTGTATTAATTAGAACTTGTGAACTTGTGATTGTAACCTTATCATGAACTTACTTCTGAACTTGTGATTGTAATCTTATGATGAGCTTGTGATTGTATTTATAATTTATGGTTCTGATAAATATAGCGGCGTGTTGCCAAAAATATCTTGCTCTTTCTGCAGGTTTAGACTTTAGGGTGAACCTCCCTCAAATAGAGGGGATGCTGTCAATTTTTTTTGCAGGTGCTACAGGTTTCCGGCGGCCAACCGGCGGTTTGGCCGCCGGAAACTACGATACCGAACGGCCAATGCCAAGCCGCGGTAATGGCATTACACAGCCGGTAATAAACCGGCGGTTACCGACGGCCACCGGCGGTGTTACGGTGGACGTCTGGCAGTGTACACCGTCGGTAATACCGACGGCTGTAACCACCGGATACCGCCGATAAATGAACCGGCGGTCTACCGGCACTTGCCGGCGGTTTAAGAAACAAACGACGCCCGCTTTAACCGCCGGAAGACCGTCGGTAATATGACCGCCGGTCAGCCGTCGGTTAGATAACTGGCGGCGTAACGGCTGGAAAACCGCCAGTTCCAAATCCGGTTGTCACCGGCGATATGAGCCGCCGAAAAACCGCCGCCAACATAAATCGCCGGTAAAAAACCGCCGGTACATGTTTCCTACGCGATTTTTTCCGGCGGCTGGAATACCGCCGCAAAGCCGCCGGTAATCCATAAAACCGCCGGTTAATTTATAGTAACCGCCGGATTTTGACTTTTTTCCTGTAGTGGTTGTCTATCTGGTTTGTTGCGGGAGGAGTTTTCTTGGCCCTACTTTCTGTCTCTTCTAGGGAATATAATTTGTATCCTTTTCTTTTGATTTTTTTTGAGTTATTCTTGTCACATTCTATTTTGGGGTGCTCTAGCATATTTTGTTGGTTGTTGCTCTTTTTACATTAGAATTCTAAGTTGGATTTTTCTTGTTCTATTTTTGGGTGATGGCTTCTTGCCTCCCTTCAGTTGTTTATCTTCTTTTCCTTTTGGTAATGTAAATAAGTTTGGATCATTTGCTCAATAGGCTTTTTTTATTGTTGTTCTTTGAGCTTTAGTGAGTATTTGATCCCTTTGAATTGGTACTTAATTTTTGATAATTAACACATAAGCCCCTTTGTGAATTTCTCCTAAAAAAATTAAATAAATAAATTAAAGAAAAAAAATCTCTTTGCTAACACACCAACAAAGCATACATAATATAAAGTAGGATTCAGATAGATATAAGAAAATTTAATTAGTTTGTAAAGTATTGATCAAATTTCATTTTAAACAACACAACAAAATACGGGTCAACACAATTACTGCAAATGATGCAAGAAAAATAATTCAGCTGGTTTATAGAGTTCAAAATCAAGTATTTTCAATGTTGTCCATCCTTGCGAACCCTAAGCCTACCGCTCTGGCGATTTAGGGTTTCCTTTTTCCTCTTCCTCTGCTTTCGTTTCTAAGTGATTTTACCTGCTCGTTTGAGGTGTGATTTCGCCTAAAGCTGCGCTGGTCGCATCTTTGCTCTAGCCCTGTGGGGGCTTGGTGTCTCATGGCTGCTTCGAAACCCCAAAATCCTTGGGGATCGATGTCTGGAGATAAGCCGATCTCTAACAAAGGTTTCTTTAATCTAGATATGGAGGAGTCTTCTCCTTCTAAAACGCGCTCGTTCAAGGATGTTCTCGCTGGATCAGGTGATTCCGTTCCTACTTTATCTCAAACAACTTTCAATGGTGTACCTGCTGTTCTTTTATCTGATGAAGATGTGCTTAAGTTAGCTTCTCCTTTCCAATATACTTTGGTTGGTAAATTTGGTCTTAACAGACCTAATCTCGATTCCATTCGCAGTTTCTTCACTAACTTAAAATTATCGGGATTTTTTTCTATCGGTCTGTTGGATTCGAGGCATGTTGCTATACAACTCTCGAATGATCTTGATTATAGTAGGATTTTTGCTCGGAGATCTTACTTTATTCTCAACTGTCAAATGCGTATTTTAAAATGGACCCCTTTCTTTGATATCAAGGAAGAATCTCCCATTGTTCCTATATGGATTTCGTTCCCTAACCTTCGGCTTCATTTTTTCAATCAAAAAGTTTTGCATGCATTGGGTTCTATTTTTGGTAGGCCTCTCCAAACGGATCAGGCTACTGCCTCACGCACTAGACCTTCTGTTGCCAGAATTTTAGTCGAAGTTGACATTACCAAAAAACATGCAAAGGAGATTTGGGTTGGATCGAAAGCTTTCGGTTATATGCAGAAAGTTGAATTCGAAAAAGTTCCGGATTTCTGTTCGCACTGTAAAATACATGGACATGCACACTCGGATTGTTTTAAACTTCATCCTGAACTAAAAAAATCAAACTTGCAGGTGGATGGTAAGCTTGGATCCTCCGATCAAATTTACGTGCCTACAGGGAAGCTAATACAAACAGATCGGTTGGAACCGCTTCCATCATCTGTTAATAACGAAGCTGAAGCTGTTGTCTCACAAGATAATATGCAAAATCCCATTGTTAATACTTTTCTGGTTAAGGAGAAGAGTGGTATTGTTGAAAAAGTTAATGAGGATGCTGAGCCGAAAATTTTTGTTTCTGTTGAATCCATTCTTAAAGAGATTGGAAGTAGTGATAATGAGCATGCTTTATTGACTAACAAGGAAATTGTAGAAAAAAACTCTGCACCAATTACTATCACAGAAGAAGATATGGCTGGAGATGTTAGTGATGAACTATATGAAGAAGGGGAATTTCTTCATCCTTGCAACGAAGAGCAAAATAATGAGCAGACGGTTCATAATATCCAAAACTCTGTGAGTAATAAACTGCCTCTTTCCTCTGATTTTACTATTGATAACTCTTCAAAAAAAAATTCTGAGGTGACTTCTAACTCTAATACTAATACTTCTAATCTTCAAAATATTGATGATGGTGGATTCTCGAAAGTGAACAAAAAGAAAGGTAAGAATGTCAAAAATTCTCAACCTTCTACCCCACGGTCTACCCGTGCCCAAAATTCTTCCCAAAATCCTTATGATTAAAGCTCTCATTTGGAATGTTAGGGGAATTGGGGGAAAAGACTCCATTGCTAGAGTTAAGAATCTTTCTAGAGTGCATGGTATTTCATTTTTAGTCTTAATTGAGCCTCTTATTGCCAATAATAAAATTGGTACTACTGCTTCTAAATTAGGTTTTCCTAATTTTGCTTCTAATTGCTCTAACAAAATTTGGATCATGTGGAATAATATTATCAGTGTCAATATTTTATCGGACCATCCTCAAATTATCAACTGTGAAATTGAATTATTTAATTATAAGTGCTTTGGCTCTTTTGTTTATGCTGCTACTTCTAGAGGTAATCGTTTTCCTCTTTGGGAGGAAATGCGTCAATTTGCTAATATTGCTAATGGACCGTGGTGCATTGGTGGAGACTTTAATATTATCTCTAATGCTTCTAAAAGGAGAGGAGGTAATTTGCCTAATTCTAGTGCTATGGAAGACTTCAATTCTGTTATTTCTGATTGTTCTCTTACTGATATAGGCTTTAGTGGTAACCCTTTTACTTGGAACCGTGCTACTATTTGGCAACGTCTTGATAGAATTCTTTTTAACAATGATTGGCTGTCTATTTTTCCCATCACTACTGTTGAGCATCTTAGTAGAACGTTGTCTGATCACTGTCCTTTACTGCTTAGTATTAATGCTAATAGTAGAATTGGCAATACATCTTTCAGATTCCAAAATATGTGGCTAAGTCATCAGGATTTCAAAAATGTTGTTAGAATAAACTGGAATGCGCCTTTATTTCCTAATAATGACATCAAGGGCATGCTTAGACTTTGGTCTAAACTAGTAGATTAAAACATGTTTTAAACTGGTGGAATAAAAATGTTTTTAAGAACATTTTTACTAACATTAAGGAAGCTGAATTGAAAGTGCAAGAGCTCGAGAATAGTTATATGAGCAATCCTTCCAATGAAAATTTGATTCATCTTAATAGTGCTAAAGACTATCTTGTTAGTCTTCAGGATCAAGAGGAAATTTTCTGGAAACAAAAAGCGAATGTTAAATTTACTGTTGAAGGGGATAGGAACACTAAATTTTTCCATGCTATGGCTAACCGTAATAGAAATAGGAATTATATTCACAAAATTATGATTAATGATGGCTCTTTCATTGATAATGAGGAGCTTATATGCAAATCTAGAGTTGACCATTTTAAGAATATTTTCCAGAGTATTTTTAATATTAATCATGTTACTAATCCTCATATCATTCCTAAAATTGTTGAAGATAGGGATAATGAGTTGCTTTGTTTAATCCCTTCTGAGGAGGAAATTTTCAATGTTGTTAACGATTTGAATGGGGACTCCATTGCGGGGCCTGATGGTTACACCACTAAATTCTTTCAAAATTGCTGGGAGATGCTTAAACATGATATTATTGAAGCTGCTATTGATTTTTTCAAGGGCACTCCTTACCCGAATTATTTTACTTCTACTAACATTGTGCTCATTCCTAAATCTATGGGGGCTAATAAGTGGAATGATTTTAGACCTATAAGTCTTTGTTCTTTTTTTAATAAACTTATTTCTAAGATTCTTTCTAAAAGATTGGAGAATATTCTTCCTAGAATTATTTCGAGTAATCAAACTGGTTTTGTTAAAGGTAGAAGTATCTTTGATAATGTGTTATTAACCCAAGAGATGGCTCATGAAATTAACACTAAGGTGAAAGGTGGCAATATCATTTTAAAGTTGGATATTTCTAAGGCTTATGATAATCTAAACTGGAATTTCCTTTTTAATATTATGTCTTTATTTGGCTTCTCTGATTCTTTTATAAAGCTTATTAAGAACAGTATTAATAATTGTTATTTTTCTGTTTTGATTAATGGTAGGATTCATGGCTACTTCAAGTCTACCAAAGGTTTAAGACAAGGGGATAATATCTCCCCGGCTCTTTTCATTATTGCTATGAAATATTTGTCTAGGGGTATTGAAGATCTTTTTATCCGTAATCCTAATCTTTACTTTAGAACTGTTAGAGGCTTGCCTGTTTCTCACCTTAGTTTTGCTGATGATTTCATTTTGTTCTCTAATGGTTCTATCAATAATATCTCTACTTTAAGTAACTTTTTATTAGAATTTCATTCGGTTTCTGGTTTAGCTATTAACAAGGAAAAAAGTTCTTTTGTTGCCAGTAAAACTATTAATAGAAATAGAGTTCTTTCTATTCAAAGACGTTGTGGTTTTCAATCTAAAAACTTTCCCATTAAGTATTTGGGCACTCCTATTTATAAAGGTAAAAAGAGAAATCATTTGTTTGAAGATATTTTTACTTCTATTCAAAAAAAATTGCAAAATTGGTCTTCTAACTTTTTATCTCACGGGGGTAGGTTAATTCTTATTAAGTATGTTCTTAACTCTTTACCCATTTACTTATTCCATTCTCTCAATCCTTCTGCGACTATTTGCCTTCGTATTGAAAGAATGATAAATAAATTCTTTTGGACTTCTAAGTATAATAGTAATGCTATACATTGGGCTTCTTGGAATAGTATGTGCGGCACTTACAATGAAGGTGGCTTGGGTTGTAAAAACGTTACTGATATGGCTAAAGCCTTCTCTCATAAACTTTGGTTTTCCTTTCGTTCTAATGAGAGTTTATGGGCTCGTTTTATGAATACTAAGTATTGCAAAGATTCTCATCCTCTGCTTAATGTTTTTAAACCTACTGATTCTCCTACTTGGAAAAGGCTTTGCAAAATATGGTGGCATGCGGAACAGTACATTCAATGGGGTATTGGATAAGGTAATGTTTTCTTTTGGCAAGATAATTGGATGGGTCCCTGTTCTATTGATAATTACTTTAACACTTGTTCTGTTGAGAATGTCAAAGTTGCTGATTTCTTAATTAATGGATCTTGGAATGTTTTTAAACTGTTACAGATCCTTCCTTCTTTTTTTGTTGACTTAATTAGGATGATCCCTTTAGATTTGAATAGTAAGGATAAAATTTTGTTCTCCTTGTCTTCTTCGGGTTTGTTCCAAATGAAAAAGGCTTGGGAAGCTTTTAGGATTAAGTATGATAAGTCTATTATTTTTTCTTCCTTATGGCATAATAGTATACCTATTTCTTACTCTATTTTAGCTTGGAGATGTATTAAGGGGTTTATTCCTGTGGACACTGTTATTCAAAGAAAAGGCTTTCTCTTACCTTCAAAATGTCAATGTTGTGAGAATATTGAAAGTATAAACCACATTTTTCTTAATGGTCATATTGCGAGGAAGATTTGGGATTACTATTCTGATTTGGTTAATATTAATCAGGGGACTATCTGTAATGACCTTACCCCTATGTTAAATCTTTGGATGAACAATTCTAAAGGCCATATTCTTAACCTTATCCCAATTCTTATTTTATGGTTCATTTGGAAATCTAGAAATGAATCCAAGCATGCTGGTATTAAAATGGAAGCTTCTATTATCATTTCTAATATTAACCATAAAATTATTCACTTTTCTTCTTGTAATTTAATCTCTAGTAAAAATTGCAGAAATGCTAAACAGTTGGCTGAGTTTTTCGGTATTAACATGAATATCAATGCTGCCAAAAGTATTAGCAGGTTGGTCATTTGGAGAAAATCGAATGTTCCGTATGTCAAATTGAATACTGATGGTTCTGTTAGGAATCATTTAGCTGGCACCGGGGGCATCATTCGGGATCATGCTGGTAAGGTTCTATCTGTTTTTGCTTCCCCCTTGCAATTTTGCTCTTTTTTGACTGCTGAACTCTCCGGTCTTCAATTGGGGATTGATAAGTGTATTACTTTGGGGTTTCATAGTGTTTGGATTGAGGTGGATACTGATCTTGTGGTTCAAATCATTAACAATAAAGTTCAGGGTAATCCTCAAAACTTCTATCTTATTAGGAAAATTAAAAATTCTCTTGCTTCTATTGACTATTATATTTCTCACATTTATCGTGAAGCTAATGCTTGTGCTGACTGGTTGGCTAACTTTGGTTGTCAGCTTGAAAGTTATCAAGATCTGAATATTTATAGTTTAAATCCTGTTTTGAAAGGCATGATAATGTTGGATAAAACTTCCCTCCCTTACGTTAGAAATGGTTGTGTCTCATGATTGTGGGTTTCTTCTTTGTTAGCATTGTGGGGGCTGGTTTGATCTATTATGACCTGCTTCTAAATTCCATTTTATATATCTTCTCGGTTGTCATTTCTGGTGGCGGCTACCGTTGTAGATTAACTGATATTTACTTAAACTTTATTGTTTCTTTCCATATTTTGTTTCAGTGGTTAACTAATATTGTTATTGAGTTTGGTTTTATTTTCCCTGCTCGTCGCTGTCCTGTTGTTTGGGCTCCTATTTTGGTGGTTGATGATTGTCATTTACAAGTTGATGGTAATCTGGAGAATATGGTTAATGCGGAGATCATTTTTAATTTTCTTCTCGATTTTATGTCCCAGAATTCTAGTAATCTGCATTGTTTTCTTCATAATATCATTAATTTTCTGAAGTTCTGTCTGGATACTGAGAGACCTGGGCGCTTATTTAGTTTCTCTGAATTATTCTGGCACTCTAGGAATACCAGGCTCAGTGTTGGAAGAGGGCTTTTTTCTTCCATTCTCTGCAAGTTGTTTAATCCTAAATCGGATGATGATGCTATTCAAAATCTGGATTCTATTATCATTGTTTCGATTAAGAGTGATCCTAATGTTTGTTTTTGGAGAGTGACTTGCAGGAAAATTAATAGTTGCTGTCTTGAAAGCTCTAAAGGTTCTTCTTTTTCCTATCATTTTCTACCATTTCTATTTCCTTTTAATTTTTTGCAGGAAGTTCGTGCCAAAAGCTATTCATTGGATCTTCCTTTTTTGGGTGCTGTCGTCTCACAGCCCGATTGTTTTTTGTTTTCAATTTTGTAATCATAGGATAAGGACCGACCGGCTTCTAGGTTTTTTCTTTCGTTTTTGAATTGTAGCTCTTCAGAGTAGTCGTATGCTGGTTGGTCCTTTTAAGGACTTTGTAACCGATTTTTGAAGTAACACGTAGGCCCCTCCGCGGGTTTTAACCAAAAAAAAAAAAAAAAAGAGTTCAAAATGCTGAAAACCCTAATAGAAGTTGTGCTACTTCTAACAAACCTAGAAACTTACATTCTTTGCTGCTGCACTGAAAGCTTCCCTGTGGCTGATGTCAGGGTTACTAGCTTTAATTCTTTGGATCTCCTCCCTGTTAGCATGGCAAGTAATAAAAAAAATATAAATCCCCGTTAACATAGCAACAAAGCTATAAACTTACTTGATGAACTTGTTATATGCTGAAGGTACTCTCTGTCTTTTCTCCGGTGCTGGTTAGACCACAAAAAAGAGGAATCAAGGAGAGAATAATGCTTAGATTAATTGAAAGTTAAAGTTATATTCTTCTATGAAAAAAGAATTTTCGTAAGTTTTAGGCTTCATTTGGTACGGCTTTCTTATAACTTTTTAAAACAGCTTTCTAATACAAAAACTATTAAAAAGCTATTTTAAGAAGTTAAAAGAAAGTCGTCCCATGCAAAGCCTTATTGTTTATTGTTTTCCATCATTACAGGAAAATCCGCCGGTAAAATTCCCTTTCAAGCGGATTTCCAATGAAAATTCATCCGAAGGTAAATCGCACGTCAGAAAGTTTATTCTGTCGAAAAATATATGCCGGTAATATTTTCGGCGGACTTACTGGTGGAATTATGGTAGAAAAACCAAAACCAAAACATTGAAAATTCCACCGATAAACAACACTTTTCATGTAGTGCTTCTATATTAGAATAAGAAAGATATGAATCAGAAATTATTAAAATATCTTTTATGCAATCTTATGTAGTTTTTTTTTCCAAATTAACTCACATTCATGGGAAGATGAAGAAAACAAACCTTAAAACAAAATTGTGTAGTAATTACATAATTAGTTTATCAATCGCTTCTCTAAATTAAATAGATATAAAAGAGAAGAAAAACACGATTAATTATCCTTATTTTAATTTAAAAAGGCTGATCTTACGGCGATTATGCAAGAGTCTTTGTTGGCCAACGTCTACTGTGTTGACTGTTGATGCCCTACTACATTCTGAAACTGGCCCCGAATGCACATGGAGATCCAGAGATTTCATACCGTACTGAATTTTCTGCCACCAAAATAATTTATGTATCATGACGTCTTCATGTATTTGAATGAAAGGAAGTTACCAGTAGATCTATATATGCAGCTCAATTTTATCTCTTGGTTGGGAGCTTTCGCTCCGAATCAAGAGATTTTGGGTTCAAGTCTTACGTATGTGATGTGTATGAGTTTGTCTTAATTGACCTAAATGTACTGAAAATTAAGAAAAACCGGTAGATCTGAAAATGGATTGTTTTGGCATCATTCTGTCATATTTTTTTGAAAAAATCACCATGCTTGATCAGGCTTACATGCAGTAACTTAGCAACTTAAAGATGAAGATCATTAAGGCTCCATTTAGGACAATTTTCTTACTGCTTTTTAAAGCATCTTTCTAGTACAAAAATTAAGGCTTCGTTTGGAACGGCTTTCTTACTCCTTAAACTAGCTTTCTAGTATAAAAATAAAAAAATTTGTAAAAAGAAGTTACTATAAAAAACAATAAAAAAAAACAGTCCCAAACGAAACCTAAATTTAATATCAGATCTTTTTTAGATAAATTTTATTAGCTCTTTACCTGATCTTCGATCTGTTACTAATCTTTTTAGCCCTTTTATATATTACTGACCTCACGGCTGCTTGTTATATTTCTATCTTTCATGAAAAAAATTTGTTATCTCAACAATATGGGGTAAGCATATGGATTTCATTCAATCAAAATTTCAAAGTGTCATATGAGATGTTTGTCTAAATATTTTGCACAAATAAGCAAAGTATCTTATTTTTTTCAAACTAAGTGATAAATTTTTGTGCATATTTTATTGGAAAGGTAAAAATATATCTCATATAATTTTACTTTTTTTTTTGCATATTTTATTGGAAAGATAAAAATTAATCTTATAATATTTTTATTTTATTTTATCCTAAATAGATGACACTCCCCACTAATATGATAATTTTATAATATATCTTTATTTATTTTATTGTATATTATTCATTTTAATAACTCAACAAATATCATATATTTTAACAAAAATTGCCCTAACAAATACTAAAGTTCGAAGTGTGGTTAAAAACTCCTCTTCAAAGCATTAAAATTTACAAAATTTTAATACTTATCAAGCCATCATAAAAATATGCATAAAATATGTTGCCTTCATGGATTATGTATGTGAAAAATATTATCCTAAAAATTGTGTTACTTCAGTTTAAAACCAAAGAAAAAAAAAAGATCGTTCCTTGGGGCTCTGCTAGGGCTTTGCCCTAGCCTCCTCCCGTCTCTTATGATCTGATCATTTTTCTTGGATTGTTCTCTGCTTCTACATCTCAGGCTTTCTTGAGTGTTTGCTCGATTCTCCTCGAGCCTACGTCCCCAATCATCTTTTGATTCCAGGGAATCTTTTCATCTCTACGGGTTTTCTGTGGTTTTCTTGCTTTTATGGAAAATAAACTCTTGGATCCTGGCTTTTTCGCCACGGGTAATATGACATCTCGATCATTCAAAAATGCTTTATCTGGATCTACCACTTCTTCTTCCTTTTCTGATCTCAAGGCAACTACCCACTATGATTTCAAGGCCTTGTGGATCTCCAAGGAAGAAATCATTGCATTGGCATCTCCTTTTCCTTTTCGCTTGTTGGTAAATTCTCTAAAAGCGTCTTAAATTGGATCTTATTAGAATTTTTCTTTTTAAATCTCAAACCTTTCAGTGATTTCTCTGTTACTTTATTTGATACACATTATGTGCTGATAAAACTATCCAACGACTTGGAATATAGTAGAGTTTTGGCTCACCTATTTTATTTTATGTATAACTCTTTTATGAAGCTTGTTAAATGGCGATCACCCGTGTTTGACATTCATGAGGAATCTCCCATTGTGCCGGTTTGGATCTCTTTCCATGATCTATGACCTCACTTATTTTCACTAAGAATCATCCACGGGTTAGGATCTCTATTTGGTAGACCCTTGAAAATGGACAATGCCACTACTCATGACGTCAGGCCCTCGATTGCTAAGGTTTTGGTGGAGCTAGATATTTCCAAAAACTACCTGAGCAACATTTAGATCGGACTTGAGAAATTTGGCTTTTTGCAAAAAGTGGTTTTAGAGTAAGTTCATTCATTACGCGATCATTGTAAAACCCTTGGACATGTGAAAAATGAGTGATTTATTCTGCACACTAATCTTAGGAAGAATAATCCTATTCTGCCTAAGGATCCTATTATGCAAATGGCTAATTCCAACCTCACTGATGCTAATACCAGTCCTGCTTTACCTATTTCTAATGATCTAGCTTATAATAATGATAATGTTGATGTTCCTTCCGCTGCCCAAAGGGATGATTTACTTATCAAAACTCTTACTTTATTGCCTACGACCAATGTTACACTTGAGAGCAAGGTGATACTAGAGATTCATCCTAATGTGGATGTAACCCCTTACTATAGATGGAATAAATGTAGATGATGATGTTGATCCTGTTGGTGGGGATCAAATGGTTGATTTTAAATCTCATTGTCTTCGTGCGTGGTCCTATGGATGCTTCAGGATTTTTGGATGTTTCTAATAAAGTGTCTATTATTAGCATTCTTTAGTCCCCTTTATATGTTGATGTCAGCCTAAAAGAGCAACGTGAGCATCCTAATAATGTTGTTAATTATGTTAACCATTATGATTGGTTAATGTCAGGTGTTAACAATGTTAATCCTAATTATATTGTCGAGGTAGTGAATGATGGTAGCTTTCAAGATTCTCAGGAAGATGTTAATTTGGATGTTGTGAAAATTGATAATGCTTCAAGGAAGAATAAAAAGAAATATATACAAAAGAAAAAAAAATGGTGAAATGCCTTTTGCAATGTTTTTTCTGATTTTTTCTTATGTTCCTCTTTTGGTTTTATCGTTGCGCGACTTAGCTAAAGGGGTTTGTTGGGCTTTTGGTTGCCTAGCTTGTTTCGATTTGGATCGATGCTTTTGGTGCTGGTAGCTTGGGTTGGTGGGTTACTGACTTACTACTGTTGGAGGTGGGGGATTGTATTTTTTGGGAGTTCGTGGAAGGTGTAGTTGATCTGTCATGTTGTTTTTTTTATGTTGCTTGTCTTTGCAGGGTGCCTAGGTTGTCCTATTCTTGGATAGATTTTTGGAGCTATCTTTTGGTTGATGGGTTAGGTTGCAGTTTCCAACCTTTGTTCTTTGTGTTTGTGCATGTTCTCTCAACCAATCTCCTCCTGCAATTGGTGGTCGTGTTGCTATGACCATGTTCGAGCATATCCTTTTTTCTTGTCTTCTCTGCATGCTTGTTGTTTATATCTGATAGGGTGTTTGGTGCATCCCGCTTCCAACTTCATTACTCTTTATGGTGGATTTTGGTGCTTCTTTGAATTTTTGGATTGGGTTCCTCTTTTAACGATTGGATTCCTACTTCTGTTGTTTTTTTTTTTCTCTTGATTATTGTAATAGATATAATCATATACTCATTAAGTTTTGTGCTTTTAGAGAGCTCTTGATCCTTTAAGGTCTTATAATTTTTTTTTATTAATTAATGTGCAGGCTCTTTTATGGATTATAATTATTTTAAAAATATATTAAAAAAAACCAAAGAAAAAATTAAAGGGGGAAGAGAAACCCAAGGGAAGAAAGGATTTATTGTTTATCACATATATGACTTATATCATAGCCATTCTAAAGTAAAGCCCCATAAAATCCACATGCAAGTCATTACACAGATAACGCATTGGTTATCTTCACATAAATCAACAGAAAGTAAGATTTTTACTAAAAATTTAATTTAAGAAATAGTAAAAAAAAATAATCACCCAAACAAAACCTAAAGCTGACAGCAAATATTTCTCAATGGCTGCAAGCTTGAATGCACTGAGATAGTGAACTTAGTGCTGAGATAGCAGAGATCACTGGAATCTTATTCATGATACATATCAAGACTAGAATAAGCGATTACGTACCTGATGATTTTGCAGTGTCTCAGTTTCAGCCACACCCCCCATGTCCACTGATAGAAGATTGGCACAATGCCCACATCTTACTGTAACAATATTAAACATATTGTCGCTGGGAATATTTACCTGAAATTAAATATGATTTACTATAATATTAAATACTAATTATTAAGAAACATCTTATCATGTTTTACTAAGGCTTCATTTGGGACGGTTTTTTTACTGCGTTCTAAAATAATTTTTTAGTTCTAAAATTTTTTAATCAGAAAATTTTTACTAAAAAATTGATTTAGAAAACATTAAAAAAGCCGTCCCAAACGAGGCCTAAATCAAATAAAAAGTACTAATGGGTATGTCAGAAAATTCTGATTGAGTTTTTGAGGCGGTGTGATCTCAACTCACAGCTGAGACAGCAAAAGAGAAAAATTTTGAGATGAACTTACACGCTTCTGTTTTCAAGCTGCCCAAGAAAGCTCAATCACCCTAATGGTTGTCTTTTCTCTTCATTTTAAAACTCTTTCACACTATTGTCTTGATAATGACAAAGTTAAACCCCCTCAAATCTCCAAATTGAATCTTTATTATCAGTTGTAAACTTACCAACATGCCCGAAGGCCTCAGCTTTAATTACTTCAAACTAATCATTATGAAGAAGTAGAAAAACTTATTGTTGGAAGTGATTTAGTAGGGGTGTTAATATATAGCACGACCCAAAAATTTGACTTGGATTCGAACAAAAATTTCTAGGTTGGGTCGATCCGTTTAACAAATGGATCGGGTTCAGGTTTGATTTTTTGACCCAATTGGAATATTTGGCCGAGCTCAGATTAACCCGAGCGTGAACGTACCCGAACGCAAACCGTTTGACCAATCTGTCGCCCGATTGCGCTCATCGCACTTGTCACAATTTCTCACCCGCCGCGCTCGTTGGGCTTGCACTGGTTGCTCATGATCGTCCACTCACCCGCTCACCTACTAGCCTTTGTGCTCGCCCATCGTACTCAATCGAGTTAGTATCTAGGCCGAGTCATGTCAGGGTCAAGTTGGTTTCAAGTCGTGTTCAAGTCTAGATTTTTAACCCATTTAGACAAACAGATCAGGTTTGGGTTTGATGTGTTAAGAACAGGTCAATTTTACGTTTGACATGAACTCGACCAACAAACCTATTTTAACCCCCCTTAGACTTAGTAACCTAAATTAGATTGTACTTAGTTAGAATCTCATTTACTTTCACCATCCCCTTCATATCTAACTCTCTGATAAAGTCTAACTTCACATTCACATGATTTCTCATTTCATAAAAAACCTAATTCTGAGTCAAATGGATAGTTCCTTAGTTGTCGACAGAAATAATAATTCTCTTTCGATTAGAATTTTTTAGCTCATGAATGATATCTTTTAAATGTAATGCTTTCCTGATGACCATTGTAACTGCAATATACTTTGCTCTTTTTTTGGGCAAAGCTAGCCATAATTGTTTTGCAAGTTTGCCTTCTAACATACTACATGCAATACCAAAAATTAACGAATATAGAACCATTAAGCAATTTAATGGTATCTAAACTTCATACAAAGTGGAAGTCAACATATATAGCCACAACACAAATAATTCTGTCTATTTCCTCAAAAAAATTAACTCCAAATGAAATAGTTCACATCAAAGGATCCACTTTAGAGCATATTAATACTCTCCTAGTATTGGACATAAACCAACTAAGACTTCGTTTGGGGTGGCTTTCTTGCTGCTTCTTAAAGCAACTTTCTAGTAGAAATTTTTTAATTTTTTAACTAGAAAGCTGCTTTAAGAAGCAGCAAAAAAGTCATCCCAAACAAAACCTAAGTTTTTGTTTGGTACGACTTTTTTATTATTTCTTAAAACATATCAGTTTTAGTAAAAAAATTTAATTTTTGTACTAAAATTTTATTTTAAAAAACAATAAAAAAGTCGTCCCAAACGAAACCTAAATAAGCTAATAAAATAAGCTAAATTAGGAGTTGGGGATACCATAACATACATTATAAAGCCAACTACTCTTACAAAAGGCACCTTACACATCTTAAACTTCTCTTCTTTAGTTTTAGGCATTTGATCTTTTGAGAGCTTAAAGAGTTTATCTATTGGAATTAAAACTCCATCAACACCATTTATTCATAAATTTACTAAATCCTTCATTAATTATCTTGCTTATATCATATACTTATAGTCCTCTCCCTTCTACCAGTTATGATTTGCATAACCAAAATATTTTTGTTAATTCATTATCATTAATTCATTCCAAACTCTATTCAAAGTAATACTTTTAACTTATAGCTAGATTTTTTGTTGTTATTGCATGCTATCAATGATTCCAAATACATTATAAGATATACATAGCATCTATACGCTCTTTTAATACATAAAACTATAAAATTTTCTTTCGTTAAAATCACTCTTGTGCCTGAACTTATAAAAAAAATCATTTTTAGGGGATAATTTAATCCCTATTGGGATTTTCTTAACAAACATGCATGTTTGTCTTCTCCACTTGAACAAAATTTTGAAGATGTTGTATATAGATAAACTTTGAGTTCATTATGTAAGAAAGTTATTGCCACTTTTATATATTCAAGTTCAAAATCAAGCTTAACTCGAGGGACCAATTTAATCTAAAGTGGTTGACAACAAAGAAAATGCAAAATATATTTCCCCTTTATTATATAAACATTTTACAACTTGCTTAGTTTTGTAGTTAGGCTTTTGAACCCTAAGAATCTCTTCATAATGTCAACTTGAATACCCATTTACAACCGATTGCATTTTGCTAATAAGGCTTAGGCACCAATATTTAAGCATATAACATTCCTAAGTAGTATAGTAATTTAGAGATAAAATAGATAATTCTTTCAAAATTAAATCTAGGGGAGTGATAGTCCTACCCTATATTATGATAAGGAATATAATTAGAGAATCTAAGATTCCCATAATTTGTAGTCTTACCAAAAATAATTTTAAGCAGCCAACAATATTTAGCATACTCATCATGCCCATTTTATTGTGAATTAACGTTCATGACTTTTTTTTTTCTTGCTCTTCCTTCATCATTGTAATAATATTATTTGAATTATTGAACCCATAATTCTAATTTGTTATCAATCCGAAGCACTAGACCATTTTATTATCTTATTTTTTATTAGAATCTTTCAATACTTAATATAACCAAAAACATTGTTTTTTTTTTCTTTAAGGAAAATGCACATAACTTCTTTAAGTAATCATAAATCACAAAATAAAAAGTATCTTGCTCCACCATGACATTGAACTCTTGATGAATCCCTTAATTTTGAATGAACAAAATCAAGAATATTTTAATTTGATGATTTCCTATATTGAGCCTTACTTTACATGCATTACTCAAGGCACATACTTTACAAAAATTTAGTCTTTTAATTTAATGAACATTTAATAAGTTTTGTCTTCCTAATTCATTTTGACTTTATTCACTTACATGCCTAAGTTTTTTATGTCCTAATTCAAACTTATTAACACCACTTTATATAAATTTTGAAGTATATATGATTATATTATTATGTTTCTAGCTATATGAGTAAAGACTATATCTTCTAGTGCCCTACACTACCATAAGAGCATATTTAAATAGTCTAAAAATTTTATTTGTAGTCCTAATTGTACATCCCCTTAAGTACGACTTTCCTAAATAAATAAATTACATGTTAACTCAAGTATTTTAAACACTTTACACTACACTTTCCATATCATTAAAAATTTTAAGTGAAATGGAACCTACTCCAACAAATTTGTGTGCCTTGTTGTTTCCACTTTACCCTCTTCTATGGCCTAAAGTTTCTCAAATTAATCTTTATTAAGATTCATGTAAAATGAGTATTTGGATTCCCATTACTCAATCATTTACTTAATCTATGCTTGAAATCAATAGTACTTTCATAGAAAATACACATATAATCAAATAGTTGCATCGCCATTTTCTTAGATTTTTTCTGTATTTTCATCTTTCTTTTTAGAAAATTCTTTAAAAAAGGCCCATCTTATAATTTGAGTAATTAACATTTCAACTAAGCCCTCTTTGATTTTGTTCTTATAGAGTTTAGTTGTCTAATTCCTCTATTCCTACATTTGCTACGAAACCATCTCAAGAATTGCCCTTTTCAACTCACTTTTGAATTTAAAATCATTGGAATTTAGTTTATCTTAAACCGCCTCTAGAAAAAGTGACTAACATGCATATATAAGATTAATGTATTTTTGAATTTATTTCTCATACTATTTTGATGATGAACTCAATAATAGAAGAGCTTCGTCTCCATCTTTGATACACAACATTAATATTTTCTAGGTTAAGAATGATTTATTAAACTCATCCATTTGCACATTGATCGGCTTATCATAATATATCATAAATGATTAAAAATATTATCTTAGATCGATATAATCTTTCGAACAAAGATTTGTTCAAAAACATGTTCCTCAATTTCACCCAAATCCCACCAACTATCTTTTTCCTCAATATCTTTCAAAAGCTTTTGTCTTTAAAGCTTTTCATTGTCACTCATTCACCTCTACACCATATTATCACTTTTCAAATAATTTCCTAATAGTCAAGAGAAGAATATGGTCCTTATGCTTCTATTATTATGTTATATATGTCTTGTAGAGTCAGACATTGGATTTTAGCACCCTATAGCTATATTAGGTCACTTGATGAATTTAAATTCCTTTATGTTGTTTGCTTTTAAGATATGAAGATGAAGAGAAGTCTGTGCCACTTACTCTGAAAAGGAAACAAGTGTGAAAACCCTACTGATCTCTTTAAACGATTTACTTGTGCATGAGATGTCAAAAAGAAATCTGCGTTCTCCTCAATAAATGTAAAGTACCTTTTTTGAGATAAAAGGCCAGTGTCTCTTCATTACCTCCTGCAACCTCTTATGTCCTAGCATGCCTCTCTTTCACAACCACAAAGTTAATGGAAGTGAGAGAAATGATGAAATGGAGAGAGAGAGAGAGAGAGAGAGAGAGAGAGAGAGAGAGAGAGCAACATCTATTTCTTCGCTCATCTCGAGTGAGTGGAGGCCAGACAGAATGTTAGAGGATGAAAGTTGCAGGTTTTTTGACGAGTTCAAGAGGAAATGAACAGGAAAACCCAAAGCACTTGAGATATTACGATGGAGTGTGCATCTTCTTGTAAAAGTAAGCTCAAATAGGCTTCTTAAGCAGAAATAACTATCTGTGAACTTCACCGAAGGACTTAGCTCAAGCTGATATGGAGTTTGTGATCTATCAGAAGAAGATAGAATACGTGAAGTACTTGGTCTCATGATATAATTTTTTAACGTCGATTCAAATCTGTAATTGAATTTATATTAAATAAAATATATTGGGTAGACTTCTAATCTAAAGAAAAAAAAGAACTTGAATTATTTTTAAATATTACCTATGTCATACAAACATCTAATAAGTTAATCTTAGTAGTTTCCCTAAAACATGAAAAAGAAAAAAAAAAGTCATGGAGAGATTGAACAATCTAATTAATCTAGCTTTAATGAAACAAACCCTAAAATCTTTGAAATCCATTCAAATATGTAAAATGGAGCATAGATTAACATCATTACATCATTCAATGATTCAAGTTGTATGTTATTGTTCTGTAATCCATCCTACAGAAACCACAAAACTTGACATCAACAGAGAAAACATAAGGAACAAATTTGGCTAACAGTTTAAAAAACACATTAAATTGATAGAACTCTGTGCCCTAAATTCCAAAGTACAAATGATTCCTTAAGAAAACAGGAATTTTCTTTCGATTCAGCCACAGCTGAATAATTCTGAATGGGCATCTCAATGAAAGGCAGAGCACAAATGGGTGATATGAAAAAAAAAAAAAAAAAATCACTCAGTTTTCGTTCTGTTTCCTTTAAAAAATTATTTTGCTAAATATTTTTTATTAAATTAAGCAAATTCACAGTACTTTTCTATCTAATCAATTAAAATAATGAAATCAAATAAGCACATCAGTTTTCTGAACTTAAGTTTTTTTAAATTCAACAAAAAGCACTTTGAACCTTCTTAAAAGATTTGCACTTCTACTCTAAAAGGCATAAAGATTTGAAATCTTGAACAATTGCTTTTAATTAATCAACAAAAAATTTAGCAAATTTTCCTTTGTAAAGCATTGCGTTAGAGAAAGAGGGAGGGGGTAGAAATAGAGCGAGAATGAGAGAAATAGAGGGAGAATACTACCGCGAGGACTGTATTGCAGAAATTGCAGTGAACATAGCAGACTTGCTCGGGCAAGAGATGGGTGACTTCGGTCGACATTCTTATTTTTTTTATGAATTTTTTTTCTGTAAGAGATTGGAGCAAATCCTTCGCTAGTTTAGCCTTTGAACATATATGAAAACCGGAAGAAGATGAAAGAAGAGACTGAGGCAGATGCAACTACAGGTTGAGCCTATTTGTATACCGCATATAACCTGATAAAGGAGGAGGTTATTTATCTCTTATTTTCTCTTCTCTCTCTCCACTGCGTGTTTGTAAGAGTTGAAAGCGACATACAGTAGGAGGTTGATAGTATTAGAGGAACAAAAAAATGAGGTAGAAGGAAAGTACTACTGCTGTATGAGGGGTGGTGGAAGGAGGAGGTGGAAGATTATGATGAATGAATGAGTGGGCTGAACTAGCTATAACATTGCTCTCTCTCTCTCTCTCTCTCTCTCTCTCTCTCTCTTCCTTTTCTTTGCTTTCTCAGGCCACCATATATGTGGGGGGTTGGAAAGTGACATTAATGTGTGTTGAAGGAGGGAAGAGGAGTAGGAGATGGGTTGGGGGTATTTGTGGCGACTTCAATAAGAAATTATGTATGCTTTGCCTGTTAGCGTATATAATAACACCATGGCCTACTAATTGCAATGCATGAGCCAGTAATGCTTAACATTGTCCGCTCATATTTTTGTTAATATAATAAAAATATGAAAGTGAGAATCTTAGTCCCAAGGAAATATAAATGAATAAAAGGAGAAAAAAAAAGTGTCATGAACAAGATGAAACTAATCATATTCAGTTTTTCATTTGTAAGGGTTGCTTCTATCTACAATTTTGTAAGAAAAAATTAATAATTTTATGAACTAAAATGAAAATATTACATTTTGATTGCTTTTCTCTCAATGAGTTGAAGAAGGATCTTTGAGAGAAGTACTAGGATATTTTTTAAGATAATTTTCTAATAAGAGATTATCACGGATGAAATTACGATATATATCTAAGAATTTGAGATACCCGAAAGAAATTTGTAGGCAGTGAAAAATGATCAATAATAAAACTTTATTATTAAAATGTGATGCTACTTTATTGTGCTATGTGAGAAAAGGAGTAGTAAGAGGAAAAACTAACTTCAATTAAAATTTTATCTTTTTTTTATAGGAAAAATCCGTCGAGGGGTCTGCATGTTAAATGTTTCTTCTGCTGTGTTTGATTTCTTTAAGGGCTCTCCGATCCCTAAGTTTTTCTCTTCTACTTCGATTGTTCTTATTCCTAAGAACAATGATGTTAATTCCTGGAATGATTATAGACCCATTAGTTTGTGTTCTATTTTTTACAAACTAGTTTCTAAAATTTTGATGAATCGGCTTATGTTAATCTTACATAATATTATCTCTCCATATCATATGGGTTTTGTTAAAGGTCATGCGATTACGGACAATATTTTGTTGGCTCAGGAATATTGTCATGACCTTGATGTGAAGGCGAGGGGGGGTAATATGATTATGAAGTTGGACATTGCTAAGGCTTATAATAATATTAACTGGAGTTTTATTTATAAAATGTTGCATTTATTTGGTTTTGATGAGAATTGTATTTCTCTTATTAAAGTGTGTATTGAAAGTCCTTACTTCTCTATTATTTGTGAATGGAAGAGTCATGGCTTTTTTAAAGCTTCTCATGGCCTCCATCAAGATGATCCCATTTCTCCTGTGCTTTTTATTATTGTTGCGGATTTCTTGTCTAAGGGGCTCTCGGACCTCTTTATTAAATGTCATAGTCTCTATTTTAAAACGTCGGGTGGCATTAACATTTCTCATTTATGCTTTACGGATGATTTCATTGTGTTTTCAAATGCTTCGAGGGATAAGATTAACAAAATTTTGAGCCTTTTTAAACATTTTGAAACTGTTAGTGGCCTTGTGTTTAATAAGCATAAAAGTGGTTTTGTTATTGCTAAGTTTGTCCCCTCTGATAGGGTTTTGGATATTAAAAATCTTACGGGTTTTTCTCAGGCTTTTTTACCTTTAAATTATTTGGGTATTCCGCTTTATAAGGGAAGGAAGAAGCCTTTCATATTTGATGGTTTGATTTCAGCTGTGCAGAAAAAATTGACTTCTTGGGATTCTAATTTTTTAAACTTTGGTGGTCGTCTTGTTCTTATTAAAAGTGTGCTTGCTTCTTTGCTGGTTTATAATTTTCAAACTTTATTCCCTCCTAAGTTGATTTGCACAAGGATTGATAGAATTTTTAATAAATTTTTTTGGAGGGGCTCTACTAACAACTCTAAAATTCATTGGACCTCGTGGGTGAATTGCTGTGGGTCCCTTCAAGAAGGGGCTCTTGGTTGCAAAACTATTTGTGATTTGGTTTCTGCGTTTTCCTTTAAACTGTGGTATAATTTAAGAAATAATGTTAGTCTTTGGGCCAAGTTTATGAGGGCTAAGTATTGTGGGGTTTCCATCCTTCTAACTGCTTTTATTGTAAAGGTCAGTCTAAGGTTTGACATCGTCTTTATATGATTAAGCGGAAGGTGGAACCCTCTTTGGTTTGGGGTCTGGGGGAGGGAAATATTTTCTTTTGGCAAGATCGTTGGGTTTATGGTCAGTCTTTGAATTCTTTACTTAATACTATTTCTATCAATACTATTAAGGTTAATTCTTTCCTCTCTGCTAATTGTTGGGATTTGGAGAAGTTGTCTCAGATTCTTCCTCAGTCTATTGTTTATCTTATTCTTAAGATTCCTCTTAACATTAGTTCTAGGGATGTTCTGCTTTGCTCTTTTATAAAAGATGGTCTTTTTAGCACGAAGGAAGCCTGACATTCTTTTCGTTGTCATAATGATGAGAATAAGCTTTTTAAAATGATTTGGCACAAGAGCATTCCCTCTACTATTTTTGTGTTTATTTGGAGGATTCTTCATAAGTATATTCCTACGGATGAGTTGTTAATAAAGAGAGGTTTTATTGTCACTTCTAAATTTCAATGCTGCTTTCACGTTGAGAATATGCATCATGTTTTTATATATGGTCCTATTGCTCTGAAGGTTTGGAGTTTTTTTTTGAGACTTTATTTCATTTCAATTTCTATAGCCCTTGTACTAATGTCTTTAATCTATTGGATGGATGGTTTGTGAACAATAAGGGTCATGTTAGGAACGTGATCCCTTCCCTTATCTGTTGGTTCATTTGGTTGGAAAGAAATGACTCTCGGTTCAATGGTATTCCTATGGATCATAAAAAAATCATTCTGAAAATTTTGGATAAGGTTAAGGCTCTTTTTTCTGCTAATTTACTTGCTTTGAAGCACTTTAAGAACTTTAGTTTTACTTTGGAGGCTTTCGGTATTAAAATGGAGGTGGTGAATCCACTTATGCATTCTACTAGTATTCTTTTGTGCAAACCTTCTACTAATTCCATTAAGTTAAACATTGACTGTATTCATGTGGGGAACAATACTAGTGTTGGGGGTCTTATGCGGGATCATAATGAGGTCCTTTTATTAGCTTTTGCTGGTATGACTGGCCACTCTGATAGATTTGGTGGCCTTCTTTTTGCTATTCTTCATGGGTTGAATTTGTGTGATACTCTTGACCTTAAGAGTATTGTTATGGAGGTTAATTCCTACTTTAATTTAAACTTTCTGCTTAATTGGGATGATGTTAATTGCTCTTATTCCTCTTTTTAGACTATTAGGAGTTTTAAAGATATTTTATCTTCTCTTTATTGCTCCTTTTCGACTATTGTTGAGGAAGGTAACGCTCCAGCTCGTGAGTTGGCTATGCTGGGCTGTGGTTTTGATAAATTGGTTGAGTTCTCCTTTAACCAGTTGCCTATTCATATTAAGGGCATGGTGAATTTGGACCGAATGGGTTTACCTTATGTTAAAGGTTAATGGGTGTTAGTGCAGGGGGTGGTGTTGCTTTTCTGGTTGGTTTTTGGGCTCCCTGTGTGGTTGTTTCTGAGGGTTCTGGTTCTCTGTTTTGTGGTGGAGCAGGTTGGTTGTTAATGCTAGTTTTTCTATTGTTGTTATGTTGTTCTGGGTTTATTGCTCTAGCATTTCTTGGTTTTGTTGTTGCTGGCCGGGGGATTGGTCGTTCCTTAAGTCTTGTTTGCTGTGTTTGGTTGGGGGTTGCCTTCGGGTGTTAGGCTATTCTCTGGTGTCTGTTTTGGGGCTTCAGAACTGTTGTAGTTCTTTTCTGGCAGTTGATTCTTCTCTGTTGTATGGCTGGTGGTTCCAAGCTTGGCTATATCCTTTTTGGAAGATCCTTAATCCTCTCTTTTGCCTTGTCAATTGCTTTATGATCCTTTGTTTTTTGCCTATTTTATGTTTGTGGAGGTCCTTTTTTAGCTGGTAGATTGCAAGATCTTTGTGGACACCTGCTGCTGGGAGCATTTTGTTTGTTTTTTGTCTACTCCCTTTTTTTGGGTGCTTTTACTTAAGCACCGTAGCATATTCCTAGGTTTATTTGTATTGATTTTTAGCAGGGATCTTGAGCTCGTAGGTTTTCTTTTATTTCATTTTTGTAGCTCTTTGAGCGATAGTGAGATTGAGAACCCCTTAAAGACCTTGTAATTTTTTCCTTATATTAACGCGTAGGCCCCTCTCGTGGGTTTTAACTAAAGAAAAATAAATAAATAAATAAATGGTTATAAGGCTGTAAGGGGACCTCGAGTCACTATTTCTCAAAGAGCTACAATAAAAGTGAAAAACAAGAAATATAAAAGCTTAAGTTCCCTACTAATTTACAATGAAGAACAAAAAGAAAAAAAAAAGATAGAGCAAGGCACTAGCGTGAAAGTCATCCAGCGTAGAGTAAAAAGCGCACCCCCCCCCCCCCCCCCCCCCCAAAAAAAAAAAAAGAATAGAATAACCCCAATCGAACAAAGGGGACTAACCAATAGAAGAACACAAATGAACATTATAACGAGCACTCCTGCCAACAGAAACCTTGAAACATTTTTTCTTACCTTCTTGCCAGAAAATATAGTGAATGCATCATTATCCACTTGCACAATGTTTAAATTACTATCTTCTATCAAAATAAGATACCATCATTATTCTTCCCATCACCCAGATGATTTTCACTCGATTGAGAGCAAATACAATCGAAGTGATCAATAGGATCTATAGGCACGGTATCTACAGCAATAACAGTAGACAATTTATTTTTGTTAGTCTGTGAATCCCTACTTAAATGAGGATTAATGATGTTACACTCACTTTTCATGTGTCCCAACGACTTGTAATGATAAAAATAATGATGAAATTTCTCCATCTCTATAGGTTGAATATAATAGAATTTTTTAGTCCCCAAACAAATTAAAATTTGATCTTAAAAATAGTAGGATTAATTGTGTTAGGGGTCATACATAACTCTTTTTTTTTTTTTTTTTTTGATTGTTGACTTTTTCAGGGAGATGATAGTATAAAAGATAGATAGAGATTGTAGAATAAATGATATTTGTAGGAATCACACAAGGAAGAGTACTTAATTATCCTTAATATATATTTTTTGAAATGAGAACATTAATTGAGTTGGAAAAGGAATTTTTTTATATCATCAAAACAATTATAAAGTCCTTAAAGGGATCACAAACCCACAAAATGCTCCAAGAGCTACAATAAAAAAGAGAAAAAATCATATGGAGTCAACAATCCCTACCTAGTTACAAGAAATAAACAAAAAAGAAGGAAGGGCAAGCACCAAACCCAAAAACTCCAAAAGAAATAAGGCGCAGTGGTCAGGCTTGGGCGCGGGTGAGGGCTGCGGGTGAAGAGGTCTAGGCCAGGTTCGATTCTCAGGGAAGACAGGCGGTAGCTGGCTAGTTGGCGCACTCGGGCTAGGTCAGGCTCACGCGAGCGCGGTCGGCCCAGGGTCGGCGCGAGCGCGATCCTAGGTCTGGCGTGGTGGCTGGCAGAAACGGTCCGGCGTGACCGCTAGAGTGCGGCCCCTAGCGTGCCGCCGCTGGGTTAATGCTTGCTGGCGGGTAGCAGCTGTAGGGGGTGGCGGGAGAATTTTTTTTTTTAATTTGACTGGCGGTTTATGTTCGCCGGCATTATTTGCCTCCAGAAAAAGCCGTCGGAAATTATTTTCCTACGCCGTTTTTTTCGGCGGCACAAATACCGCCAGAAAATGAAAAAACCGCCGAAAAATGCTCAAATTCCACCGGAAATAGCCGCCAAAAATGGGTGATTTTCCTGTAGTGTGAACAAATGAGCTCATCCTGTAAAATATCAACTCATATAGCAACAAAAATCACCAAAGATTAAGAAAACAAACCTCAAGAGACAACAAACGAAGAGGGGAAAGTGGACACCCAAAATCTACAAAAGAGAAGGACAACATAACCAACCCTCATCAAAAGAATTGAACCTCACAACTGAGCATAACAAGAAGGAAAAAGATGTTGAAGACTAACAAAACAAAAGATACAACCACTCCCATCACTCTCAAACATGTCATCAACAAGAGATAAAAACACAAGTTAAAACAAAACCATCGACTTGGCCCCCACCAATAACCAGATAATAAAACAAATAAATCCTAACATAAAATCCATAGCCTCGTACATAGGGATGAAGATCAAAATAACAAAAAATAGGAAATAAATCCAACCAGTTCATGCACACTCCCTAATCTCAGCAAAAAAATTAAGAATTGAACAATGCACAACCCAAAAAATGAGAAATAACATTATCAAACATAGCAGCACCCAGAAAAACTCAAACAAACATGACACCATATACAAATCCACAAAGGAGAGAAATAACAA
The DNA here is from genome assembly GCA_022539455.1 of Dendrobium nobile. Taxonomy (NCBI): domain Eukaryota; kingdom Viridiplantae; phylum Streptophyta; class Magnoliopsida; order Asparagales; family Orchidaceae; genus Dendrobium; species Dendrobium nobile. The sequence continues at coordinate 23,355,659 of CM039732.1, read as the reverse complement.
AACTCAAGAAAAAAGGGCTGAACAAATAGAACAACCAGTAACTCCCCATAGAGAGCCGAAACACCTAGAAATAACCAATCAACCAACAGTAAAATCAAAAGATCACATTAAAAAACCAGCACAAGAGACAACCAAGTACCACCACACCTCAAAATGATGTACCAAAATAATTGAATTAGCAACACAACACCAAGAACATGAAGTCAAACATGCAATTAATAAACCCAACAACATAAGAAGTAGGATATGGATGGACCCAACCAAAAACTACAACCCCAAAAAGATTACATTCTAATATAAGGAATACTCAAAGCATCAAGCCTGGTCATACAATCATGAATTATATGTCAAGATTTGTTAAACAAAAATGCATTAGAAATCTTAGAACCTTTCTTAGCTAACCAATCATCATATGCATTGTCTTCCCTCCAAATATGAGAGATTCTATAATTAAATCTATCAAGAAAGACCAAAGTTTTGTTGTAAAAAAAGAAAAAAAAATATTAACATTATGACATTTTCCTAGAGTTAACCAAGGAAACGAGTATATTGGAGTCAGTTTCAATCAAAATATTCTTTTCAAGACATAACAAGAGACTTTTAAATAGAGCACTCAACTCTACATAAATAACATTGCCTTTAGAAATCTTTGAAGCAAAACCATAGTTAAGCTTACCTTGATATCCCTAATTAAACGACCACAGTCAACACCACCATTAGCTTCAGAGCTATCAATATTGAGTTTAAACTCACCTTTATGAGGCTTGATCAACCTCACAATTTTGGGAATAGTGATCTTATCATTATTTTGATCATTAATGTTGAAAAAAGAGAACCAATTACAATTCCCTCTAAAGTGCATGGGAGTCAACACCTTAGCATTAAAAAATTGCTGAATTTTATTTTTAAGCAAATGATAATCCTATCAGCACTCATTTTAGTGTCATTATACTTATTGTTACTCCTCTCCATCCATAAAAGCTAGAAAATAGCCATAGGAACAACAATAAGAATGTGACCTTTAGCTCTTCTATGAAACCATTCAACCAAAAAGGAGAAGAAGTTATTACTATTAAACTGAACTTTAAACCCTAAATCATTCTCTAGTGCAAACCATACTTCAATAGCAACCGAGCCACTAAAAAAAACATGACTAAATGTTTCAATATGAAATAAACATTGACATTTAGAAACATATAGATACCATTCTATTTTAATTTACAATCAACGGGAACATAGCCTTTTAAAATTTTCCAACTGTATCTCACACTTCAATTTGATCAATTCTATCTCCTGCCCCGTGAGCCGCTCTGGCGATATAGGGCATCCCGTCTCGAGCGCCGTGGTTCGAGATTTTTTGCTCTTTATGCTTCTTTCCAGCAGTCAATCACTGTTTTAGGTGTGTAGATCATTGTGTTCTCTTGCCCCTGGTGGGCTTTTCTCGCATGGCGGAGGTCCCTCCGGGTAACCCATGGGTAAAAGCTTCGGAGCTGGATGTTTCGAAGAAAAAAGGTTTTTTTTCAACTTGATGCTGAGGGATCTGCGTCGCCTTCAAGATTTAGATCCATTAAATATGTTCTGTCCGGTGCTGCATCTTCAGGTGATAATTTTCCAAATGTGCAACAATCGAATTTTAATGGTCATCCGGCTGTTCTTCTGTCGGATGAGGAAGTCCTTAAACTGGCTTCCCCGTTTCAATTTACTTTGGTCGGTAAATTTGGAGTGCATAGACCGAATTTGGATACTATTCGGAATTTTTTTGCTTCACTGAATTGTCGGGTTTTTATTCTGTTGGTTTACTGGATGCTAGGCATGTGGCTATTTAGTTGTCTAATGACTTAGACTATAGCAGAGTTTTTGCTAGACGATCTTATTTCATTCATAACTGTCAAATGCGTGTGCTAAAATGGACGTCGTTCTTTGATATTAAGGAAGAATCTCCTATTGTTCCTATTTGGATTTCATTCCCGAATTTACGTTTGCATTTCTTTAATCCGAAGGTCTTACATGCGTTGGGTACCATTTTTGGGAGACCGTTACAAACGGATCAGGCCACTGCGTCGAGAACTTGACCTTCGGTTGCTAGAGTTCTGGTTGAAGTGGACATTTCGAAAAAAACACCCCAAAGAAGTTTGGGTTGGATCCAAGGCTTATGGTTACTTGCAAAAAGCCGAATTTGAAAAAATATCGGATTTTTGTACTCATTGTAAAATCCACGGACATGCCAACGTGGATTGCTTTAAAATTCACCCAGAATTGAAGAAAATTGAGAATTATGACAGTGTGAGGCTTGGCTCTGCCGTGAATAATCATGTCGATGTGCCTATCGTGAACAATAAAGAAGAGATTCAGATTATTCTGGTGGAACAGCCTCAGACGGAACATAATAATCAGGTTGTTGATGAAAAAGGTGAAAAGGTTAGAGAGGAAAGCAGTAATACTGGGAATATGGATTTGAGGAATTCGAACAATGAGAATCAATCGAATGAGGTTCTTAGAGAGCCGGAGAATAGTTCTTCCACATCTAAGGGTCCTAAACTTGTTATTTTGGTTGATGATTTATTAAATGAATTGCCTTGTAATTCTAATTCTGTGGCAATTGAGAATGCTTTACTTTCTAAACAGGGAAACAGAGGTGAGGAGATAAACAGTGGAGGGGTGTATGCTGATTCTTTTGAAGAAGGAGAATTTATTCCTACTACAAATTCTAATGCTTATTTGAATGTCTATTCTCCTAAATTGAAAGGTCAAAACAATGGGGACGACAAATGGATTCATAAGGGTGGTAAGAAAAAGAGTAAGCAAGGTAAAAATGCTTGTCCGGCTACCCCTAGATTCACCAGAGCACAAACTTCTGCAAAAAATGGTAATGATTAAAGCAATTATGTGGAATGTTAGGGGTATCGGTGGTAATGATTCGAAAATTAGAGTTAAAAATCTTTGTAGAATTCATAATATTAAACTGCTTGTCTTATGTGAACCTATGATTAATGCTGATAAGATTGTGGAAACTGCTAGATTTTTAGGTTTTCCTACTTTTTTTGCTAACTGCTCTAATAAACTATGGATTATGTGGCATAATTCTATCTCTCTTGATATTATTGTGGATTATCATCAAGTTGTCCATTGTCATATTAATGTTAGTAATAAAAATTGTTTTGCATCTTTTGTCTATGCTGCTTCTACTAGAATGAGTAGGCTTAATCTGTGGGAGCAACTTTGTAATTTTTCTGCTAATATTACGGGGCCGTGGTGTGTGGGTGGTGAATTTAACATCATTTCGAATTCTAGTGAAAGAAGGGGGGGTTGTCGGCCTAATATTAAAGCTATGGAGGATTTTAATGATATGATTAACAAGTGTAATCTTAATGACATTGGTTTTTCTGGCAATTCTTTTACTTGGAGTAGGGCTAACCTATTTCAAAGGCTGGATAGATTTCTTTTTAATAATGAGTGGTTGTCTCACTTTTCTTCTACTAATGTTGAACACTTGAGTAAAACCATGTCTGATCATGCTCCTCTTCTTCTAAATATTAATGTTTTAAATCAGAGTGGTTCTGCTGCTTTTAAATTTTTGAATATGTGGCTGATGCATGATAGTTTCAATATGGTTGTTGAAAATAATTTGAATGCTCCTGTTTTTCCGGATAATAATATTAGTGGTATGTTGAGACTGTGGTCCAAACTTACTAGACTTAAACAATGCCTGAGGTATTGGAATAAATTTGTTTTTAAAAATGTTTTCTTTAATATTATTGAAGTTGAGTCGAGAGTTGATGAGTTGGAAGGTATTTTTCTTGATAATCCTTCTGAGGAGAATACTTTAAACTTAAATAGTGCCAAAAATGAGTTATGTATTCTTCAACTTCAAGAAGAAGCTTTTTGGAAGCAAAAGGCTAATGCGAAATTTATTATGGAGGGGGATAGAAATACCAAATTTTATCATGCTATTGCTAATAAGACTAAAACTAGAAGTAAAATTCATAAAATTATTAATAGTGATGGCATTATTTTGGAAAAAGATGAAGATATCTATAAGTCGGGTGTTGATTTCTTTGTTAATATGTTTCATAATCATGCTAATACTATGCCTATTTCTGATACTTCTGCTATTCCTCAACTTATTAGTGAAGATGATAATATTATGCTTTGCCATTTTCCTTCTGATGTTGAAATTTATGATGTTATTAAGGATATGAATGCTGATGCTACTGTGGGCCCGGATGGGTTTACTACCAAATTCTTCCAAAATTCTCGGGAGATTGTGAAGGAGGATGTTATTAATGCGGTGTTGGACTTCTTTGGTGATAATCCCTACCCGAAATTCTTTTCTTCTTCTAATATTGCTCTCATCCCTAAAAAGAAAGGAGCTAATGCTTGGACTGATTTTAGACCTATAAGTTTGTGTACCTTTTTTAACAAACTTAACTCTAAAATTCTGACTAATAGATTGTCGAAGATTTTACCCAGAATTATCTCTTTGAATCAAACTGGTTTCGTTAAAGGTCATAGTATTAGCGACAATGTTTTACTTGCTCAGGAACTAACTCATGACATCAATACGAAAGTTAATGGTGGCAACATTATTTGGAAATTAGATATCACTAAAGCCTATGATAATTTGGATTGGAACTTTCTTTATAAAGTGCTTTCTCTATTTGGTTTCAATCAAAAGTTTCTTTTGTTAATTAAAAATAGTGTGGAAAACTGTTTTTTTTTTTTTTGTGATTATTAATGGTAGAAATCATGGGTATTTTAAATCTTCCAAAGGTCTTCGTCAAGGTGATACTATTTCTCCTTCTTTGTTTATTATTGCTATGGAGTATTTATCTAGAGGTTTGGAGGATCTGTTTGCTAAGAATATTAACCTGAATTTTCGTACTAAAAAAGGCTTTCCTATTAGTCATTTGAGTTTTGCTGATGATTTTATTTTATTTGCTAATGGCTCTATTAGAAATGTTAAAATTTTAATGAAGTATCTGGATAAATTTAATGTTTACAGTGGTTTGGTTTTCAGTAGAGAGAAGAGTATTTTTATTGCTGCAAATTCTATAAATCATAATAGAATTCAGGAGATTCAAAGGGTTTGTGGTTTTGAAGCTAAAAATCTTCCGATAAAATATTTGGGTACTCCTATCTATAAAGGTAAAAAGAAGAACTTTCTCTTTGAAGATATTTTTACTATTATTCAAAAAAAACTTGCGAATTGGTCGTCCAACTTTCGGTCTTTTGGTGGTCGTTTGGTTTGTATTACGTCTGTTCTTAATTCTGTCCCGATATATCTGTTCCATACTTTAATGCCCTCTGCCGCCATTTGTACTAGATTAGAAAGAATGATAAATAAATTTTTTTGGGGTTCTAAATTGAATTCTAAGGCTATTCATTGGTCGGCTTGGAATAATATTTGTGGTGTTTTGGATGAAGGAGGGTTGGGTTGTAAGAGTTTGTTTGAAACGGCTTTGCTTTTTTCTCATAAACTTTGGTTTTCTTTTAGAGCTAACATTAGTTTATGGGCTCGCTATATGAATGTGAAGTATTGTAATAACATGCACCCGTCGTTGTGTTTTTTTAAAAATTCTGACTCTTTAACCTGGAAAAGATTATGTAATATTAAGTGGGAAGCTGAGAATTTCATTCAGTGGGGGTTGGGAAGGGGTGATATTTTTTTCTGGCAAGATAAATGACTGGGTGATTTTTCTATTGACTCCTACCTTTTCACTCATACTATGGATTCGATTAAAGTTTCTTCATTCATGTTGGATAATGTTTGGAATGTGGATAAGTTGAATAGTTGTGTGCCTATCTGTTTAGTTGATATTATCAAGAACATTCCTTTACAAGTTAATTATAATGATACAATCTTATGCTCTGCCACGGCTAATGATAAGTTCTGTGATGCCCCGAGATCTAACTTGGAAAGAATTTCGATACATCCGACCATTTACCAGAGTCATCTAAAAACTCCTATCAATCACAATCTAAAAAAAAAATCTATAGTTTAAAACATTCATATACAAGTCGATCCATATCTCAAAATATCATATACAATACTCAGGAACTACACTATACCCACAAGTACTGAAATCTATTATGTCCTGAGTACAAAAGAATCAAAATCATCAAAAGAACTAAAACCTGTAGATCCGGATCAATCTCTATCTCCTGCTCCCTTGCCCTGACCTGAAAATGTCAACCACATATAATGAGCTTTATAAAGCCCAGCAGGTCACCTAATACCTATAACTGAAATCAAAGCATGGTACTGGAAACAATATGCATGTCAGTCAATCAAATCCATACAATCAATGGTCAATGAGTCTATGCAATGCGGAAATCCATAGTCAATGAAATCAAGTCTATCAATGCAGCAGCGGGTGAATCGATAAACCAAACTCAATCAATACACGTCAATCTCGAAGAAATCCGTACACAAAAGAAAATCAATCAATCCGTCAAATCAATCGTCTCAAATCAATGCTGTCTATTCGATGAAATCAATCAAAAAAAATGATACAATAACGATCAATCTATCCTAGCAATGAGTCAATGCAGTAAGTCAAAATAGTGCAGAAACAATAGTATCAATGAGTCTATAGGCAATACTATCAATAAATCTATAATATCCATGTCCATAGCAATGAATCTATACAATATATATATCCATCCATGTCCATATCAATGCTCAATAGTTTCCATGCTCAATATCAATCAATGATACCGTACAGTAAAAGAAAATCCGTCAATCCAATCAAATCAATAAAGCAGAAATCGATAAAGCAGTAAATCCGTATGTCAATACAGTAAACATGCATTCAATACAATAATACTGAACAAGTACAATCAACTGGCTATGTTGCTGTTGTAGAATCCATATTGCTGTTGTAGATATCCATACGTTGGTTTCAATAAAAAGAGTCGTCACTCTATTGCCCGTCGGCTGCCCGTCGGCATATTTATAAGAACTCCTTATGACTCCCATCCATATATCCATAATCAATGTTTAAAGGAAAGCCCGTCGACCCACCATTCTGTACAGGTCAATTCAATCTCCAACCAAAGTTCAACCAGGTTCCACTTGTGTTCCAGTATCAATAATCAATTCAATAGTCAATATTAAAGCAATCATATCAATATTCACATTCATATCTATTCAATCTATCAATCTCAGAAAAATCAGAAATCCTACAAAAATTCGGCAGAGTAACGGCAGTCTACCGATTTACACAAAAAAAACCTGCAAAAAGCACTAATTTCCAAATTCACACAGAACATTCACAACATCAATATAAGGCTATTATTCTACTGAATCCATATCAAATAACATCCTGATATTTTTCTATTCAATTAAAATCGCGTAGAACCAATTCCGACCGGTAAAATCATCGTAGAAAATACTCAAATCGTGTACAATATACATATCTATAACATTCTAAAAGTTGTGTGGTAAAAGTTGTGTCAATATAAAACCGGGTCCAAAATTCGACTACGAAAACACAAAACAGTGCACAACTCGATCAAAAATCAATATCTCTGAAAACAGAAATAGGATTCGGAGTCCTTACCGCGAGATCTTCAATTCTTTCAACAGTGGCGATGGACGAAAAGCGCTCTGCGGCCTCCGAAATCCAAGATTTCTTCTCTTTTCCTTTCTCTCTCTCTCTCTTTAGATATTTTTATTTTTAAAAATATCTTTTCTCTCTCCTCAAAACGAGCTGATTTCCTTATATCATAAGCCTGATCGGCCCGGCCGATCGTCACATCGTCTAGGACGATGTGAACAAATTCCAATCGTTCAGGACGATTCCTCAGGCCGATAATTTCGATTTTTCTCTCTGGATTCTTGTCGTATCTGATCGTCCCAGGATGATCCAAAATAGGCTTGGACGATCCAGTCCAGAAATCATTCCAGAGAACACTCCAGAAATCAGCCTTTTTCAATGCACTGATCGGCCTGGACGATCTCAATATCTTCCCGGCCGATCTTGGGAGGAAAATCCAATTCATAGAGGAACAGTAAGGGAACGAGATCTAACAAGTTCCACCTTCGTATGATTTGGGACAAAGTTCGTATTTCTTATGATAAATGTTCTAGATTCGCGGCTATTTGGCATAGTTATTTTCCTATTACTTATTCTACTTTTGTTTGGAGATGTTTAAAAGGCTTCCTTCCGGTTGATAATTTGTTGCAAAAAAAAAGGTTTTATTTTGGCGTCCAAATGTTTATGCTGTGCCAGTAGTGAGGATATTGATCATATATTTGTGAATGGTTTGGTGGCGCATCAAGTGTGGTACTACTAAAATAATATGGCGGGTAAGAATTCTTTGTCTAATATTTACACTTTACCTGATATGTTAGATGGCTGGTTAAACTCCACCAAAGGTCATTGTTTTAACTTGTTGTCGATCCTCATCTTATGGTATCTTTGGAAAGCGCATAACGAGGCTAAACATGAGAATATTAAGATGGAGGCTTCGTTAGTTATTAATAATATTAAAAGAAAGGTGTTACAGTTGTATAACCATAAGATTATTACTTTTAAAACCTTCTCTAGATGTAAAACCTTAGCTAGAATTTGTGGTATTAATGTGGATTGGGTGATCAGTGCTATGGAGGAGTCCTTTATTGTCTGGAGAAAGCCGAAAACTCCCTATGTGAAGTTGAATACTGATGGTATGGTGGGTTTGACGAAGGCTGGTGTGGGTGGTCTCAGTAGGGATTGCAATGGGAACATATTAGCTGCTTTTGCTGCTCCATTGCAGAATACGGATGTGCTGGTGGCTGAGTTATATGCTTTGTTATTAGGCTTGGAAATGTGCATTAAAAATGGGCGTAACTGGGTGTGGATTGAAGTTGATTCTCTGTGGCTAGTTCAAATTATTAGAGATGGTTTCTCTGGAAATGCTCAATGTTTTTATATTATTAGAAAAATTAAACTGCTTTTGAAGGATATGAAGTTTGAAATCTCTCATATATTTAGGGAAGGAAACGGGTGTGCTGATTGGTTAGCTAAAAAGGGAGCTGATCTTAATGATTATGAGGATGTAGATACTCTGAATTTAGATATTGCTTTTAAAGGTTTGTTGATAATGGATCAATCTGCTCTGCCCCATGTCTGGTATGGGTAATTCCTGTGTTCTGCGTTTGTTTGGTCCTTTTTTTACTGGTGTTGTGTCTACTGGGGTTGTTCCTTTGGCGGTTAGCTTCTGTTTCTGGGTTAATTGCTGCTGGCTGCTGGTTGGGGATGTTCTCTGGTTATTTATTATGGCTGGTCTCTGTTTTTGCGTTAGTATTAGTGTTAATGCTTTTAATCTGAACATGAACTGGGGTTACATGGTTGTTTTGTGGAGTTTGTTATATTTCTGGATGGGCTTTAATGACGTTCGTTTCTGTGATGCTGCTGTCTTTATTTTGATAGTTGGTGGGCAGCTTTTCGTGTTGGTTTGGGGTAATTCTGGAGCCTCTTGGTTCCTGAATTTGTTTGGGAAGTATATTACTGTCGTTAAGGAGTACTGGTTATGGTTGCTGATTTGGTTTTTTATTGTGGTTTTTAACCAGGCTGGGTATTACCCTATTGCTGTTGCTGTTGTCTTTGAATTTGGTGTGGTGTCTGTTTTGGAGATTGTTGTTTCCTGCTCTGTTTTACTGGACATGGGTGTTTTTTATGGTGGGTATTTGTCTTGTGTTTGCTGGGGGATTATTATGTGTGGTTTGGAGAAATTCTGTAGTGCTTGCATTTGCCGTGGTGTCTTACATAATGAGAATTGTATTCCTAAAGATTTCGAGTTGCTTGTTCTCTCGGGTTTAAAGATTTGGAATGGTGGTTGTGATAAGAGGAGTTTTCCTGGAAATTCTAATTGGGGGGCTGTGGTTGTCTGCTATGCTGCCGCTAACCTCTGGGAGAGTTTATATCACTGGACTCATCTTCGTTTTTGGTTTCTTATTGATGTCAGATTCTATGATCAGTATACTTCTTTTGTGATAGCTGCCTGCAGGAAATTATACTTTTTTCGTGGTAAAAGCTGCTCTGCCTGTGAGGTAATTTTATTTTGGTTTTTAGCAAATTTTGGTTGTTGCTACTACTTTTTTTGCAGGAAGATTGAGCGGAATGTCATCATCATGAGCTTCCTTTTTTGGGTTCTGTTCACTCACAGACCTTGTCTTATTTTGCATTATTTTTGTAATGGTAGAAAAAGGAACCACCGGCTCATAGGTTTTGATTTTGCTTTTTTACGTGTAGCTCTTTCGAGCAGTAGTGAGCTGGAGGTTCCTTTTAAGGACCTTGTAACCGCTTTTTGAATATTAACACGTAGGCCCCTCGAGCGAGTTTTAACCAAAAAAAAAAAATTTCCAACTGTACATAAAGAAATTTAAAATGAGTAGAAGAATTCCACACTGCATGAAATCATCAAAGAGAAAGTTCAACTTGGATTTCAATATGAGCTCCACCCTCATCATGAACTCATCCAAATTGTTTAACTTGGCTTCTTGTTAGAACACGCCTAAGCTCGTTAAAGTTAGCTAGCAACATCACATGGGCTGACCCCTTATTTTTTAAACAATTAACTTGCACTAATAAAAATAGATGGACATGGCCATATGATATCTAGATTATGGCAAGTTTTCACTAGACTTATACACACTTTCTTTTAATATCATTTTCTTATAGAGTTGAGCTCGTTATCAGGAAAAGTTTTTCTGTGTGGAGTATGAACGCGTCTGAAGGCCAATTCGATGTGTCTAGATTGACCTTTGTACACGTCCGGACAACTCACGTAATTATTTTTTCGTTATCAGGGCAACCTTTGGGACACATTGCTTATTGTCTTGAGTTTTCTATTTTCTAATAACGAGAAATTATATAGTTGCTTTTCTCTCTCTCTCTTCATTCTTGTCAGTCATATTAGTAAGAATCGTATGTTGTATGGATAATTTTGGATTCAATAAATATAATTAAGGGAGATAAAATAGATTATTATTTGGAGTTTAAAATATGAAATACTAGCTGAAAGCTAAATAATTTGATTTATCAGTATTATGATATAAATCTTGACATATATCTAGCTTATAATTTAGAAAATGATTTTTTATTTTTTAAAATGAGGCATGTTTTATTGGAGGAATATCAACTCTTTTTTTTTTAATAATTGTACATATTAATTCAATATTTTGTTTATTTTAATCTCGGATATTTTCTATGAAATTTGTGCTAAAAGAGGTATAGAGCGAACAATCAAGATCAATATTCCTTAAAAAGGTTAGTGATAAATTTCTTCTTGATTAAGCTATTGAAAGAATTAAGATTAAAGGAAAGTGGTCGAGAGGGTTAACGAGAGACCCACTCGTTTTGAAAAGGGCATTTCATGATTTGCTTACTGCAAAAAGATGAAGCAACAAATATTCATTATTATGATGATTGCTCTGATATGCTTATCGCTTTTGCTTTTTCATTCAGCTTATTTTGATATGTCGGTTGAGAGCTTTGACTATCAACTAAGGCTTCGTTTGGGACGGCTTTTTTATTGCTTTCTAAAACGGAGTTTTAATACAAAAATAAAAAAATTTGTACTAAAACTCCGTTTTAGAAAGCAATAAAAAAGCCGTCCCAAACAAAGCCTAAGACTTCGTTTGAGATGTCTTTTTTATTGCTTCTTAAAGCAGCATTTTAGTTAAAAAAATTAAAATTTTTGAACTAGAAAACTGCTTTAATAAGCAGCAAAAAAGCATTCTCAAACGAAGCCTAAGAGATCTTAAGTTTGAGTCTTGCATTTATGATGTGTATATTATCTCTCTCTCTCTCATTATAAATATTATTAATTTTTGCATATGATGTATGATAGAGTCTATTCCATTCATTTATGAGCAAGTTTTTTTTTTTTTTTATGGCAATCTTGACCGCCCTTAGTTTGTGAAACCAAAATTTTTTGAATTTGGATTTATGTAAAATTCAGTCTGTAGAACCACACTATTTTAATCAATGTATTAATGTATGTCATGTGTTCTTCTTATTGATCGATTCACAAATTAATATGCATTTTAAGAAAAAAAAAATTGTAATATCTAACATATGAATAGACAAATAACTAACTATGAAGTACATATAAATGAAAAGTATGAAAATTTTTAATTGATAACTTGCAATAAAACTCTTATGATTTTACAATATTGCGAACACATGATGATTAATAGAATCCGGATTAACAAAAAAATTTATGAGAACTCTCGACCGAGTTTTTTTTATAATAAAATATGTAGAAATAGAAATATAATTGTTCTTAAGGAGGAGTAGTTAGAAATAATCTTCACCCTCATGATAAAAATTCATGGAACATAGCTTGGTGCTAGCCTTATTCCTCTCCATGATTATACCTCCCTACAAAAGTGCGTGCTTTTAATGATGTAATTACATGTCTGTCCTATTCCATCCAAACATGTTGCCACTAGTTATTAATTTTATTGTTGTAACTTAATTTAAACTTAGGCTTGTTTGGGACAGTTTTCTTACTGTGTCTCAAAGCAACTTTCTAGTACAAAAATTTAAATTTTTTTACTAAAAATTATTTTAAAAAGCTGTAAGAAAGACATCTCAAACGAAGCATTAATTTAAAAAACAAATCATTCGATATTAATGTAGGCTCTACATATTAATTTCTAGAAACTTCTTTTCACAGATATTTTAATATAATAAAAAATGAAACATAAATTTATACCAATAGGTTTGTAGCTAATTATTAGTACATTAATCATATTTTATCTAGGGCTGTCAAAATCGGGTCACGGGTCGGATTCGGATTCAACCGGGAGCTGACCCGACACTATTCATCACAACTCAAACAAGACCCATTTTTCCCAAATAGGTCGGTTTTGTGGGCCCAAACCTGACTCATTTCTGGTATGTTTTACTAAATATTTTTATTTAATTCGATTTATTTAAACCTAAATCAAATTAAGGTAATGTTTACTTCAATCAATTTAAAATAAACCAAGCTTAATTCAATTTGGGCAACATGATTTATTATTTTTTGGAAATAGCATTTACTTATTTCATAACAATATTTTAAAACCATCCTAAATCCATTAAAAACGAGTCAAATCTGGTTGCGATTTCCGGGTCAACCCGAACCCGACCCAATTTTACAAACTGATCGAAATCCTTAACCCGAACCTAAAATTTAACGGTCAGGTTTTCAGATTGTTTCAAATATTGACACCCCTAATTTTGCCTCTTATCATGATAGGAAAAACTTTTGATCATATATGAATTTCTTTAGCCAACATAAGTCTAAAAATTTAATTTTATTTTCAAATAATAGTAGTAATAATTAAATTTGATATTATATTTATTTCAAAATAATTTTAATAATTTAAACAGAATATTCACTTCTTTTCATCTTGAGAGTTCTCATTCTTAATAAAAGGATAAGTTTTTTTCTTCATTTACTTATTTTTATTTAATGAGTTGATTTCTAATATAAGATTTGAATGGAGCTTTGTTGTTTGAATCCCATATAAGCAATTTTCATGAAACTAATATTATAATTTCAAGGTATATATTATTAAAAAAAGCAATGTTTATATTTTATAAAATTTAATGAATATGCTTCAAAGATACCAAATGGGTAATTAAACGGGCACAATAATGTGGATAGCAAAGTGCAACTTATAGCATTTCTCTACTTGCATTGGCCAAATGTGGACATCTCAACTACCAACTAAAGGTTTTGATTGTTTGATGCACTAAGCCTTTATCTGGTCCCATAAGCATATTCTCCATTTACAATAGTATTGATTTGTATCAATTTGGATTTACTTGGCGCCCTCCTTGGCCAATCCTAGGGGTGTCAATTTGGGTCAACAGGTCAGGTTCGAGTCGAACCCGACTTGACCCAGCCGTAAATAGGTTGACTCTTGTTGACTCTCCATGTGATTCCTATCAAAATATAAGCCCAATGTGAGAAAGATCTTGCAATTTTGAGTTCATTAAGGCATTTAAATGTCTAGAAATAGGAATGCATCAAAGAGGTGCTTATTTAGACTATATAATAATATAGAGTTTTAAATTTTGATAAAAATGAGCAAAATTCCCATATATATATATATATATATATATATATATATATATATTTGCTTTGTGTTGTGTGCCAGAGCATTTGCGGCGGTAGAGAGTAATAAAGTTTAGCGTCCTAGTTTTAAATGAAGATCTAACACATAAAGATACAAGAGAAAGATGGGTTTTAATGATTATTTTTTTATGTTGATCAAGAACAATATTGAGAATTGTTTTTTTTTTTTTTTCTCTTATTATCAATGGGAATAAGCATGGTTTTTTCCCTTCTAAGCATGGTTTGAGGCAAGGGGATCCTCTATCCCCTTCTCTTTTTATTTTAGCTATGGAGTATCTCTCTAGAGGGATTGATAATCTCTATAATAGGATGTCCATGCTTAACTTTCGTACTATTGGTGGCATTCTTGTTACTCACCTTAGCTTTGCTGATGATTTTATCATTTTTTCTAATGCTTCGATTAAAAATGTCAAATGTCTTGCTCGATTTTTATCCTCTTTTCAGTTGATTAGTGGGCTGTCTATCAATAGGGAAAAGAGCAACTTTATTACTGGTGCTTCTGTTAATCTTAATAGAATCAATGACATTAAAAGAGTTTGTGGTTTTAACCAGACTTCTCTTCCTATTAAGTATCTGGGGGCTCCCCTTTTTAAGGGTAGGAAGAAGATTTTCCTATTTGATAATATTTTTACTACTTTCCAAAAAAAGTTTTTAAATTGGTCTTCTAATTTTCTTTTTTTTGGTGGTAGATTGATTTTGATCAAAAGTGTGCTTAACTCTATTCCGATCTTTTTGTTTCACACTTTGTAACCTCCTTCTAGTGTTTGTATGAGGATGGAGAAGATGATTAATAAATTCTTTTGGGGTGCCACTAATAACAAAGCTTGTATTAATTGGGCATCTTGGAGAAAAGTTTGTGGTGTTTTTAAGGAAGGGTCGCTTGGGTGTAAGTCTATTTTTGATACTTCTCATGCTTTTTCTCACAAACTTTGGTATGATTTTAGATCTAATAATAGCTTGTGGGCTAATTTCATGAATGCTAAGTATTGTAAGAATCAAAACCCTTTGGTGTGTCATTATAAAAGTTTGGATTCTAGGGTTTGGAAAAGATTGTGTAAAATTAAATGGGAAGCTGAAAATTACATTCAATGGGGCATTGGCATTGGGGAGGTTGGGTTTTGGCAAGATAATTGGTTGGGTACTAATTCTATTGATCACTACCTTAATACTCATACTATTGTTAATACTAGGGTTCGTGACTTCATCCATAATGGGGAGTGGAACATTCTTAAGCTTCAGGAGGTTGTGCCGTATGATATCATTGAGAAAATCATTCAAATCCCTTTAAATTTGAATGTCAAGGATAAAATTATCTTTAATTTGTCTTCCTCTGGTAATTTTAATTTATAGAATGTGTGGGAGGAGATTAGAGTTAAAGGTGATGTTTCTACTATCTTTAATTCTCTTTGGCATATACTATTCCTTTATCTTATTCATTACTTTCTTGGAGGTGCCTTAAAAGATTTTTGCCTATTGATAACATTCTATGGAATAAAGGTTTTAGTATTGTGTCTAAATGCCAATGTTGTTTCAACATTGAGAGTTTTCAACATGTTTTTGTGAATGGTTCCATTGCTAGTACTGTTTGGTCTTATTTCTTTAATTTGGTGGATATTGGTGGCTTCAATGGGAATTATGACTTGGTTGATATCTTCAAGAGTTAGTTTACTAAAAGCAAAGGCCATATTCATAATTTACTTCCTATTGTGGTTATTTGGTATCTTTCGAAAGGTAGAAATGAGTCTAAACATTTGGGTATGAAGATGAATGCTCATCAGATTATATCTAATGTTAGGTTCAAAATCTTACAACTGATTGCTGTCAACCTTATTTCTTTTAAGAACTTTTCTAACAACAAGCTCTTGGCTGAGCACTTTGGGGTTCATAATGTTGCTATTCGTATCAATAGGGAGCATACTGTGAAATGACTTAAGCCCAATGAACCTTTTGTTAAACTGAATACTGACGGTTCTGTTAAGAATTCCAAAGCTAGTATGGGTGGCATTATCAAGAATCATCTTGGTAACCCGATTGCGGTTTTTTCTGGACCTCTGTCTTCTTGCTCTGTTTTAACGTCTAAATTAATGGCTTTGGATCAAGGCTTACAATTATGTTTGAAGATGGGTTTACAGAATGTGAACATTGAGGTTGATTCTACTCTGGTTATTTATATTTTCACTGAGAAAGATGTCTGTTTCCCCCAGAATTTTTACACTATTAGAAAAATTAAAATGGCCCTTTCTTTGCTCAATTTTACTATTTCCCATATTTATCGTGAGGGTAATGCCTGTGCGGATTGGCTTGCTAATTTAGGTACTGAAAGTGAGATTTTGCTGGAGCATCCGGTGCTTGATCTTCCTATGCCTCTTAAAGGGATGATTAATCTTGATAAAATTGGTTTACCTTATATTCATCACTGTTAGTGCTATGGTTGTTTATTTTTTGTCTTGGTCTGTTGTGTGTGTGCTGAGGGGGTGTTGTTTTCTTTGGCTGGTTAGGATGTTTTTTGATTGGTTGGTTGCTGGAGCTCTATTTTTGCTCTGCTGATTGCTTTCTTTTGGTGCCCGGTGTTTTAGTATCTAGTGGAGATGGAGGTGTGTTGTTACTAAGGTGGTGAGTTCTTCTAATGCCTGTTTTATTACTGATTGCTACTATCACTCTTGGAGGTTGTATTTGTTCTGTTGGAGTAGGTTGGTTTTAAGGGGGTGTCTGTTTTTCTGTCTGTCTTTCGTTTTGTTAACACCTGGAGGTTGCAAGTTTTCTAGGTTGATAATTTGCGTAAGAATTGGGATATTATGAGAGCTGAGGTTTTTGGTCTGGGGAATATGTGGATGAAGCTTTTAATGGTGATGTTTTGGTGTGGTTGGAATTTGCTGGAGCTGGTTCTGGGTATTAGTATCAGTTGGTATTTCTTATATATAACTAATTTTCTTTCATGCTTTATTTATTATCTGGCTTATATATCTTTTTTGAGAGTTCTTTGCAGGGATAATTCATCTTTATATTTCCTGATCCTCAACGACTGCAAGGTACTCTTATTTTGGTGTCTTTTTTGGCTTTTCTATTTTCTTTATCAATTTTGCAGGAAGACTGAGCGGAACGGAAATTATCTGATCTTCCAATTTTGGGTGCTGTATCTTCACAGCCCGAGGCTTTATTTATGTTCTTTTTGTAATCTTAGGAGAAGGATCCACCGGCTCTTAGGTTTTCTTTTCTTTTCATTGTAGCTCTTCTGAGCATTATCGAGCTGGAGGGTCCTTTTAAGGACTTTTGTAACCGTATTTTCGATATTAACGTGTAGGCCCCGCTGTGGGTTTTAACAAAAAAAAAATAAAGATAAAAGAGAAAGATGTTCAACAATCATTAGAGACCACAATATTTACGTGAAATCCTAAAAATTGGAAAAGCCAAAGGGGTCTGGCCTAGCCAAAATGGTTCTATTAGTTTTTTTCATTGATTACAAATGATGCCTTTCCTCAGGGTGAGAAATTGGCACAATGTAGCAAATATACATTATATAAAACATATTATATGGTTAGAGTTGAAAGAATTCAATGATATGAGACATGTTTTCAATATAATGTTGGCATGTATATTTGGTTAGTAAGGTCATGGTCAGTTTGCGACGGTGGTCAAAGGAACTGTAATACAACAGGTGAGATCAATGTATCATTGTTGGTGATATATGGTAGAGGGATAGTAGTCAGGCGATAAAGTTTGAAGGGACCATATCTAGTGGGAAATGTAGGTTGGAAGGACCATATTTGAATGACAAAGATCAAATGGAATGTATTCAGTGGGAAACAAAGATTTGAAGGACCGCTGTCATGTGAAAAAATTTGAAGGGGCAATCGTCGGTAGATGATGGAGTTCGCAAGTTTAGCAGTAATAGTCGGGTAACAGTTCAGCGAAGCTCCGGCTGCCAAGCCGATGTATGATGACGGTCAGCGGTCGGGCGGTGATTCGGCTACTATCGGTGGACTGGAGGAGTATTGACGGTAGTTGGATATCAAGAAAATGGTATAACTAGGGTCGACATCCTGACGGTTGTTTGGCAGTGGTCGGTAGTCGGGTGATGTTTGATGGCCAGGCGATTATGGAGATGAGGTCGGGAGGAGCTCTAGAATGCATGAAGCTTCAGAGTTCTCTCTAATCTCTGCCTATGGTCCCCCTCATGTAGAGAGTGAAGGTTTTTTTTTATAGATTTTAAGAGTAGCATGTTCCATAAATAAGAAGAAACCTAGCACTACATGAAAATCACTCATTACCGGTGATTTTGGCTGACGGTTAACTCTAGTTTTCTAGTGGTTGTGTAAAACACCGGCGATTTTTTGGCGGTTTATAACCGCCGAAAACAAAGGCGCCGGAAACCATTACCGGCAGTATTTTTCCGGTGGTTTTCTTCACCGATGGTATACTGGCGGTTTTTACCGCCGGTTATCTTCCGGCGGTTTGAGCGCCGGTCACCGCCAGTGTTTTTACCGGCGGCTCATCGACGGTTAAACCGCCGGTATATATACCGTTGTTTGACCACCGATAAGCCGTCGGTACTGCGATAAGCCACCGGTAACAGTATCGACTGCTTACCGGTAGTTACAACCGGAGGAATTTCCAGCGGTGTGACGGCTGGTGTGTCGCCGGACTATCGCCAGATACCGTCGGTAAACCGCTAGTAAATACCAGTGGTTATAATATATTTTTGGCGGAGTCAATCAGTCATTCTGTATTGATGTTTCTGGCGGCCAAATCGCCGGTTGGCCGCCGGAAACCTGTAGCATCTGAAAAAAAATTGACAGCCTTCCCTCTTTTTGAGGGATTTTCACACTAAACTCTAAACCTGCACATAAAGCAATCACAACAATTTTGGGCAACACGCCACTATAGTCAATCACAGCAATTATCACAAATATATTCATAAGTTAAACCAAACAAAGTTCATAAGTTCCAATGTTCACAAATGATTTCATAACTAAGTTCACGAGTTCTAAGTTCAATAATTTCAACCAATTAAGTTTACAATCAGATCATCATAAGTTCATCAAATATAAAAAAAAGTGATAATCCTCGTCCGTATCCTCACTGTCTGGAGATGCATGTGGCTGCTCTGTCTCTTGCTCTTTCTTCCTTTGATTTTCATCTCTGTAGGATCACTGCTATACTTGCATTTCATTTTGAACCTTTCTCATCTCTTCAATCTCACTAGTCAGCACTACTGCAACCCTCTGGCTTACAGTTTCTTCAGCTCCATTTGGATCATAAAATGCTGAGGTGGATGAACGACCCTCATAAGCATAGCCTAGCGAACCCAGGCCATATACCCTCCCCATCTATCTTCCTCCAACAACATCTGACCATATATGATACTCAAAAATCTGGGTCGATCCTGAAGATGATCCCTCACCAGTGGACTGATGACTTTCCCGAGCTCGTACAAAATTATCTTGCGAGAATAAATCCATAAAATATATTGATATTACAATTAATTTTATTATAATAAATTTCTATTCTCAAACTCCAAAAAATTATACTCACATGAGCCTTCTTAGCATTTTTATCAACCCACTAATGGTCAGCTTGATATTGATGCGTTCTCGTATACACCTCTAGCAGTGTTGTCTCCCGACCAATAAACTCTTTCTAAAAATATAAGATATAGTTATAATAACATAAATATATTTAATAAACTAATTTAAAGCTCTTACCAGTCATCTTCTATGTTCCGTATGAGAAACAGATCCACCAGTATGAAGAGAGCTTCCTAAACCCCCACAGTCAGATGCTCTGTTCTGCTTATTCTGCTCTCTTATTTTTGTAAATTCAGAGGTCACTCAAGCTCTACTCAGATCAGCCCATATCCCCTCTCCAATCCATATTGGATGTTGCATGGACTTTTTAATATCAATGATTATGTCCCTGAGACGGGTCGCTCCTCTCCTCTCAAAATTTATTCTAATCCTCATGTTATGCTCAGGCAATCACCTAAATTCTTTCTTTAAGAAATTTAGGCATAACCAAAAATATTAATACAAATTAAATCAAATATTTGAATTCACACCAAATAAAGAATACAGAATATAAATTAATGAATTACAAAATAAAGAATGACAGAATACAAAAAAATAATTAACACTTTCATTACTCAGAATTCAAAAAGTATAATTCTAAATATTAAAAAAAGTAAAATTTTATAATTCTAAATTATAAAAAATGACAATTCTAAATTACAAAAACTACTCAGAATCAGAAACATTTTCATTGTTAAGAATTCAAAAAGTACAATTTTATAGCTGTCGGTAACGCGCCGGTAAGTTTAAATACCGGCAATTTATGGACAGCCACTATTGCCGACGGCTTATGCTTGCATAATGGCCAGTTAAGCCGCCGGTAATAACCTGTGGTCAGACCGCCGGTTAAGCAACCGCTAAAATCGGTGGCTGGACAATCGCCAATCCAGTCCGCTGGTAATCAATGAATTTCCTGTAGTGTATGGCTAGTGCTCCATCGAACTTTCTATATTGATTCCCTCAATCATTGAGCATTCATTCAGTATTTAAGTGTCTTAATAATGTCAAAATTAAATAATCTTGAGCTTGTTGGATTCATCTCGTCAAGCCTCTCAATTTGATTATAAGCATGCTACATTTGGATACCATTCAATCATCAAATTAATGTCCTAAAGCTTCCAAATATACTTTGAGCCCTGAATTTGAGTCCATTTGAGCTTAGATTGGACCAATTTTGGAGTTGTTAGATTCCTTGCCATGATGCTCAGTTTAACAATAAGTTTGCTGAGATTAGAGTATAGATGGTCCCAATTTTAATTTTGAAAGTTTCTAATTAAACTTTGTCTCAAGATTTTTGCTTGATAATTTATTGGTGACATAACAAATTCAAAATTATTGCATGTTAGAACATTAATTCACGATGGTAGAGAGATAAAGAACTTAACGTCTTAGCATTGAATGAAGATCCAACACACATATAAGTTAGAGAGAGAGAGAGAAGATTTAGGGTTAGATTCCTTGCCATGATGTTCAGTTTGATAATAAGTTTGTCGAGACTAGAGTATAGATGGTTGCTAATTTAATTTTAAAAGTTTCAAATTAAACTTTATCTTAATATTAATGCTCAATAATTTCTTTGTGAAGTAATAATTTTAAAATTGTTGCATGTTAAAACATTCATGATGATAGACAAATAAAGAGCTTAACTTCTTAGCTTTGAACGAAGATTCCAACACACATACATGTTAATTAGAGAGAGAGAGAGAGATAGGTGCTTATTTTCGATTACATGTACTTATTGTTATAATCATAAGAAACATCATAGTTTTTGCATGAAAACTCCCAAAAAAAGAAAAAAAATCATGGGGTATACCTAACTAAAATGATTCCAATAGTTCTTATTATTGATTATAAAAGATGCCCTTTCTCAGGGGAAAGCATTGGTACAATATAGCAAATATATATCATACAAAGTAACTTACATAATTGGAGTTAGAAGAATCTAATGACATGTGGACTATTCTTAAGAGAATATTAGCGTGTTAGTTTAGTCAATAAGATCGTAGTTAGGCAACACTAGTCAGAGGGGTCGTAGTCAAGTGACTGAGGTCGTAGAGGCCATATAGTTGGGAGGTGACATAAGTGGGAGGGATTTTACTTAGTGGGTGATGGTGGTAGGAGGGATTGTAGTCAGGAGATCGAGGTCGAAGAAACTATAGTTGGGTGACTGAGGTCGAGAGGATTCTTTTCAAGTGATAGAGCCAGTGGGGCCAAAGTTGACAAGCAATGGAGGTCAGAGGGACCATAGTAAGCTAGTAATAAGGGCTAGAGGGATAGTATTTAGATTATAGAGGTTAGAAGGAGTACTGTAGTCAAGTGATTGAGGTCAAGGAGACTATTTTCGAGTGGAAAATATTAGAGGGATCATAGTCAGACAATGAATGTTGGAGGGATCATAGTCAAGTGATTGAGGTAAAATAGACTGTTATCAAATGATAGAGATCATAGGGATTGTATTCGACAGGTGACAGAGGTCTGGGGGATAGTAGTTGACAAACGGCAGAGGTCAGAGGGCCCGTAGTCCGTGGATAATGTAGGTTAGAGGGGCCGTAGTGGACAAATGATAGTGGTTGGAGGAACCGTTGTCAAATGATGAAGATTGGATGGATTGTAGTTGGGAAACTGAGGAGTGGGGAATAATTATCCGATGATAGAGGTCAGAGGGACCATAGTTAGGTAAGCTGAGGTCGATTATAGTCAAGAAAATGAGGTCTAAGGGACCATTATTGGGTGATAGAGGAAGAAGGGGCCCTTGCCCGTTGACTATGGTCCCTCTAACCTCTATCATCTCTCAACTATAATCTGTACAACCTCAGTCGCCCGACTACAGTTCCTCCAACCAGTGTTTCTAGACTATGATCTTACGAATTAAACAAACAGGTGAACATTCTCATACAATAGCCATCATTTTATTGGATTTTTCTAACTCCTATCATGCAAAGGTGTTATATATGGTGTATATTTTTTGCATTGTGTCAATGCCTTCCTCAAAGGAAAGGCATCATTTGTAATCAATATTAAATACTAGTGGAATTATTTTAGCTAGGCTAGAACACGTATGCTTTCCCTTTTCAACGATTTTCACATAAAAATTATGGTGTCTCTTACGATTGTTGCACCTCTCTCTCTTACCTATATGTGTGTTGGATCTTTGTTCAAAGCTAAGATGTTAAGCTCTTTATCTCTATAGCATCATGAATGTTAAATTTGAATTTTGTTAGCATTATATTTTATTTATACTTTTTTGTAATCATGAGCATGAGATATATTATTAATTGTAATGATCTCTTGGCTATTGTAAATATAATTTTGATGAATGAATAAAGTTTTATATTTTGATGTATATGATATATATATATATAATATATATATATATATATATATATATATATATAATAAATATATATATATAAATATATATATATATATATATATATATATATATATATTGTTGGATAAATTAATTTATATTGATGAATCATAGAAGCTCTAGTTGATAGCTTAAAATATAAAATAGATAATTATTGCAATTTAGATCTTGGGGTGTGACAATAAAGATAACAAAAATAAAAAACTCTTTGGTCTTCTATCTATGATCTCTCTTACACTATTATAGAACCTTGATTAATTTTGGGAGAATTCAAATCTTCTTATGAGAAAGTTAGAGGATAGACCCTCGCACTAATAAGTTGATTCATTTCAATGATTATATTTTCATTGGTAAGTTGATTGAACACCCTCATTCAATCCTCTCCTTAAATTTATTTAATCAACAACTCCATAGCCTTATTAGAAGTCTCTTGGATAGGTCTTTTTATAGTAATAATTGGCTAAGTATATTTCCATTCACTCAATCCAAGATCATTGGCTCTAAAACTTCAATACATTCTCCTTTTCTTATTCAATTGGATGATTTCCACAATACAAGAAAAAAAAAATTTATATAAAAATTATTTAGTTGCTTTCCTTCCTTCACGAAAACTATTTCTACTGCTTGGAACATTCCTTTTGTAGTGGTCCATTATTTTCTGTATGCAACAAACTTCAAAATGTTAAATTTGCTCGAAAGGCATCTAAATGCTATTTATTTTCTTACATATCAAATTTGGTCTCTAATCTCAAAGCCTAGTTAAACTCCATTTATAATAGTTTGGAAAGTAGCCCTCTGAGTAATGATCTTCTTCAACAAACCCTTCACAACCAATCCTCATCAATTGACGCCTCTAAATTTAAAAATGAGTGGATCAAGCAAAGAGCTAAATATTCTTGGCTAATCTAAGAGGAAGATGAGCTCAAACTTCTCTACCAAAGAATCAAATGCATAAACAATCATAATTTTGTTAAAGAAACCAATTCCCATCAAAGAACACTTTACAATGGTGATGAAATTTCTAATGAGGCTACCTCATATTTCTCTAAAATGTTTAATAAAGATCCATCATCTCTTAATCTTGATTTTGAAGATTTCCCAATCAGCCCCATGATTGCTATTGAAAATCAAATCAATCTCTGATGACAAGGGGAAAAAATGTTATTTTTTATATTGGGAATAATAAAAAATCATACCCTGAGGGTTTCACCTCCAAATTTTCAAAGATACCTACAATATCATGGGCAACTCACTTCTCCAAGCTCCCAAACAGAGTAAAACATTCAGCTATCACTTTAATTCCCAAAACTATTCCAAAGATACTCCTAACGCAAGCTATAATGTTATGATTAAATAACTTGCAAATAGGTTAATTTAAGCCACTCCTTCCAAAGCTCATTAATCAAGCTCAATCTATTTTTATTCAAGGCAAGCACATATCAAACAATATTATATTGGCCATTAAAATCTTGAGGGGTTACAATAATTCAAACATGGACAAAAACTTATGTACAAAATTAGATCCACGTACATAAAGCTTTTGACAATGCCAATCATCAACTAGTATACTGAAGGTTTATTAAGCTTGATTTTCCGCTACTTTTGTTAAGTAGATTATTGAATGCACTAATAGTGTTCACTACTCCACAATTATAAATGATAAAATTAGATGTTACTTTAATCCCAAGAATAAGCAAAGGCAAGGTTGCTCTTTGTCCTCCTTTCTTTCTTCATCATGGATGTCTTTTCTAGATTAATTGATGCACATTATATGAATCCTTCCTTCCAGCAACATTACGAGTAACTATGTCTCACACTTGATTTAAGCAAATGATTAATTGGGTTTGGTAAGACTAATGTGACTTCTATCACTTGTCTGAAAAATATATTGAAGATTTTTAAAGATGTTATGAGCTTCGTACTAATATTAGCAAATCTTCTATTTGTTGCTCAAAATATGTAGATTCAACTCTTCAAGCTCACCATTGTAATCTATTGGGTTTTACTTGCATTAACCTTTACCCATAAAATATCTTGGTATACCTCTAACCTCTCCAAACCTTAAGGCAACTAGCTTCTCTAAAACAATTAACAAACTCCACTCCTAGATGGTGAGGTGGAAGGAAAAATTACTTTCATTCGCTAGCATATTTCAACTTATAAGATCCACGATTTGCAATTATATCTAATTAGGGCTGCAAGCGAACCAAACGTTCGACGAACTACTCGTTGTTCGGTTCGATTAAAGCTCGTTCGTGATCGTTTAATTAACTAACAAACAAACTTGAACAATATTTTAAATACTCGATTCTTAAATAAACAAGCTTGAACACTAATGCGTTCAGCTCGTTTATGTTCGCGATCAACATCAGTTGATGTTCATGAACAAGCTCGATAAAAAGCTCGATTGGGGTTCGATTAAAACCGCTCGATAAAAACTTAAATAATATGTTATTATAAAAATGATAAATATACATAATATAAAAACTTTAATTATAACATAATAATATAATTATTTTTTATTAATAACAAGAAACATTTCATATTTGTCCATGTTTGTTAGATTGTTTGTCTAGGATGTTCATGAACAAATTTAAGGTTTGCTTGTTCAATATATTGTTTGCGAAATATGTTCACGAACATAGCTTGTTTAAAGCTCGATAAGCACTAAACAAACGAACATGAACCAAACATGAACCAAACATGAACACCCTTAAATTAAACGAACCAAACATGAACACAAATAATAAAGCTCGAATCAAACACGAACCAAACATGAACAAGCTAATGTTAAACAAACACAAACATGAACACTCACATACTCGGCTCGGCTCGGTTCGTTTGCAGCCCTATATCTAATATTGTCTAAGGTCAATATCTATACCTAAAGGTGTCAGAAAGAATAATTTTATTAGAATTTTTTTTACATTATCATGTGGCTGAGAATAAAATATATATAGTATCATGAAAAACCATGTCGAGAGCATGGAGGCCTCAGCTCGCCTTCCCTTGATACAATTCATACTATATGTAGCACTAAATTTTAAAATACTATGGTCTTTAGGTAATTGACCCCATCAGATCGAAAACCTCGCCAGGGGGCGCTATCCCCTTGGACCCCCGATATATATGCCTTATAAGTTTTGCCCCCAACCCCCCCCCCCCCCCCCCCCCCCCCCCCCCCCCCCCGGGCGAAAATTTCGGCTGTTTCTACCCCTGTAATAATAGAAGTATGAGCCACTTTTTTGTAGTCTTATTTTGCTCACCCAATCTGTTTTTATCTTGCTCCTCACTATATATCTTTTTCTTCTAATTTAATTTTGGGGTGGCTATTTTTTTGCATGGCTAGGTTACTTGTTATTCACTACATTCTCTTGTTAGTTATTCACATTCTACAATTGTAACCTCTTTTATGTTAACTAAAAAGTTCAAGTTAACATTGAAAATCATGAAAAAGAGAATTATTATGTGCGGTCATCGGATGCCGTCAGGAGCCGAAACAGAACGCGTCACATCACTTTTTTGATGTGTACCGTGTTGTATATCGGGTGATAGCACATTCTGATTCGCCTTCGAATTATCCAGTGACCACATAGAATATTTTTTTCATAAAAAGACATACAAAGAATAATTTTCCCATGAAAATACATACAAATGGTACTGATGGAAAAGACATGCCTTTGACCTCTTCACCTCAACTAACACAAACACACATGAACTGCTCTAAATTATTACGTGTAAGAGTATCCTATAAGAAAATATCAAGCATTTAATGCAAAAGACAAAGCCAATGAATAAATGCAAGATTTCTGACATTTTCGGGTGCAAATACATCCTAATTTTAATAAATCATGGAAAATTATTATGTACGGATACTAGATGTTGTCTGGAGACGAATCAGAACACGCAATATTACTCTTTTATTATGTACCGGATAAAAAGATGCATTCTGATTCATCTCTAAACAATCTGATATCCGCATAGAATAATTTCTCGTGATTCTAACCATGTGAGTATGGCAAGTGGTTCATTTATTTTTGGAATGCTGCATTTGTGTCTCATGCAATGGTCGAGGCTGAGTAATGACAGATTTGAATCAGGCATCAGTTCATATAAGAACACAAAGTCCTATATATGGTCTTATTCAACGGTCAGTAAATGATTTTGATGATGAAAATGTTAGACATTTTATGATGCAAGTAATATAATCAAGATTAAGGTGAGACAAATAACTATGCAAGAGGACAATACATTTTTATTTGATATGACAAAACTATATGTAAGGCTTATTAATGAAGAGAATCGTGATAGATAATTCTATACAGCAACAATAACAAGAAGTCTTTATTTCACTATATAGGGTTGGCTTTATAAATGTTTTTCTTTCTCTATTGTATTCTATTAAGAGTCAAATTCTTAAGTTATAGAGAATTTTGTAGCACTAAAAAAATTCAATAATCAATCAGAGGCTATATTCTCCCGTATAATTAAAAACTAAAGTATGCATCTTTTTTTTTTTTGTTCACTCTTATTGAATATCTACAACACCACTTGAAAACTGAGCCGTAGTCAGAGTTGTAAGATCCGTGCATATACAATAATAGTTATACAGCTCGCTTGGATTTGTTGGTTGGGAGCTTTGACTACAAACTAAGATTTATTGGGTTCAAAGCTTACATATATGATATTTAGAGGTCTAAATGAGTCGAGTCAAGTCGAATATTTGTCTAATCAAGCTAAGCTTGTTTAGTTCTTAGTTAAAAATTGTATAAGCTCAGGCTCATTTGAAAAGCTCGATCTTGATTTGATTGTTGAGCTCAAATTTATTAATTTTAAATTAAAATTTTCAAAATTTTTAGTTATTTTAATATAGAATTATTTTAAAATATTAAAATATATAATATAATTATAAATTAATTCATTTTTAAATATATTTTAAGTTAATCGAGAAGCTTAAAGAGCATTCGAATTGAGTCAAGCTATGCTCGAGCTCAAACTCGTTTAATATTCGAGCATGAGTATAGACCCGAGCTCAAATTTGATAAGCTCCAGTTGTGAGCTAATTAATAACTCGAGCTAGAACCGACTCTGCTCACTCACACCGTTGATTATTTGCATTTGAATTTACCTTTAATAAGCTCAAAAGTCCCAAAAAAGTATTTTTTATATAAAAAAGATTATATCTTAGTTATTTGGAATATTTTTCAAAGACAACTCTGGTTAGGGGTGTAAATGAGTCGAGTCGAGTCGAGTATTTGCCTTATCAAGCCTGGTTCGCTTAATCCTTAATGAGCTCGAGCTCAATATCGAACTCGATTAGTGGGCTCGAGATCGGCTCGTTTAGAAAATATTAAGCTCGAGCTCGAGATCGAGCTCGTTTGGTATTATAAAAAAATTATAAATATATATAGTAGCTTGATAAGCTTTCGAGTCGAGTCGGGTTGAGCTCGAACTCGAGCTCATTTATGATACGAGCTCGATTGTAAGCTCGAGCTCGAAGCTCGATAAGCTAGGCTCGCAAGCTCGTTAACGAGTCGAGTTCAAGCCGGCTCACAAGCCGGCTCGGCTCACTTACACCCCTAACTCTGATAAACACTACAAGATCCGGGGTGCAAAGCTGTACAGAGAGCATGTCTTGCATGCATGTGATCATATCAATAGTGAGCTTGTTTTCCAACCAAGAAGTCTTGATTTCGATGCTTGGACATGTGATGTGTGCATGAGTTTTGGCCTAAAAGCCCAAAAAAAAAAAATTGTACAGCCCTAGATAAATGCCCCTCATTTAACCATGGTCATTTGAAAAAACTTATCAAGATTTTGCCATTTCAAAAATTACTAATAATAATTTTAAAATTTTATCAATGAATGTTATTACTTATTCTATCTTTCAAATATGTTATATAATGCTAACATATATGCTTGAATTTTTATACAAATATATTTTCAATAGAATTTGTTGTTAAATCATGATATTACTAAAATAATGCACAGTTTATATGCAATATTTTTATAATAAATTATATCAATAACAAATTGATATTTGGCCTTCTCATAACATGTTTATATACACACAAATTTAGATAGAAAGAGAGATTAAATAAATATATGAAATATCTATGCCTAATTTAGACGAAATCATTAATAATAGGCCCTTCTTCTGTAGCACGTCATTACCTATTTAGTTTGATGCGGGCTCTAATGATGATTGAGACCCTCCAATATATCACCACCACATCTTCCAATCACTGCACAGAATCTCATTAAGGGAGAGATTATTACGTGCGGAGTCCGGACCCAGAAAATTATTCAGTTTTGCAACTGTGAACAGTAAAATCATAGTAAAAGCGCAATGGTGAGTAGTAACTGTGCTTTTACTGTTCATAGTCACACAACCGAACAACTCTCTGAGTACGGACTCCGCACGTAATAATCTCTCCATTCAAGGAAGCTAGCAAGAGCCCCTACAATTGATTTATTGGACCCACATTGCTCTCCTCAGTCTTCATAAATAGCAAGCCTGGACAAGACAAAGTTATACCAAACAATATCAAATTACATCAATGCCTCTGATTAAATACTCACCATTATTGTTCTTGATTATCAAAACCACCCGAATAAGAATAAAGGGAGATGGAAGAAGAGACCTCTGAAGATATGCTACGTTCATATATATATACATATACATGCTACTGTGTGCTCAGAGTCAAAAAAGGGATTGACTCACTGGGACGATACAAACTTGTGAATGTGAAATCAACAAAGCTTAGAAACAAATAAAGGAAAGAAACTTGAAAGCAGATTCACCTTTGCTTCTTCACAAAAAAGGAAGAGGAAAGCGTATCTTTCTGTAAAGATGGATGGCCACAATCGCCATCATGCATAAACTTGTACTTGGATGCTGACTGAAGAATCTAGAACGTGAATTTTGTTCAAAAGGATAATCAAACACCCTGCAGAAAAAGTATCAAGGAGATTAACGCAGGCAGGCAAGAAAATAAGTTGAAGTACTCTGTTTCCTTTAAGTATGATAGAATTTGGATGGCAGAAATGATAGACAAGGATAAAGATTCAAGATGTATTAATCAATGTGTTATATTTTATATTACCTCCACTCAGGAGCATATTTAGGCTTCGTCTGGGATGACTTTCTTCATACTTCTTAAAAAAGCTTTCTTGTATTACTAGAAAGCTGCTTTAAGAAGTAGTAAAAAAGCCGTCTCAAGCAAAGCCTTAAGCTTCGTTTGGGACAGCTTTCTTCCTACTTCTTAAAACGGCTTTTCATACAAAAATAAAAAATTTTGTATTAAAAAGCTGTATTAAAAAGCTGTATTAAGAAGTAATAAAAAAGCCGTCTCAAATGAAGCATTAGGCTCCACAAAAGTGCACTAAGTGGTGGTTTATGATGTATGATGCTTCTACACTAACTCTTGGCATACCCATATGAAGTACTAAGGAAAGTGTAAACATATCAAACTCAGAAGACAAAAATCAGGGTGAAACTAAATGGAATTGAAGCCACCAAAAGTTATGACAAATGACACAAACCAAAAGGAAAAAAATGGATCGAAAGATGTTGAAATAAATAATCCAATGTAGAATAATATCTAGTGATGGGTGCCTTCTCACGCATCATAAATGCCACCTTTAGCCAAGTTTTTTCCACTCTGCCTTGTTTAACTTTGTGACTTTAGGTCGCACCGACGGCTCCATTCAGCATTTCATTCTGATATCTATTTTAGTTTTCTAGGATGGGGAAAAAATGGTTAAGATATTCAGAAAAGAAAAAATAAACCTGCAGAAGTGGGAAATAAATGTTGCATTTCCAAAAGCAACCAGATGTTTTCAATAAATCCCATCATGGAAGAAAACAATAGCGAGCTTATGCCGCCATAAAATATGCAGGCGATACTGATAACAATGTAGGCGACATGTTGCTGATACTAGATAGGGATTTCCAATTTGCTGTAGGATTACAGTACTACAACAATTGAAGAAAATGTTGTCCTAAGTAATAAAAGATTCAAATTTCTTCTTTGGCAACACCATTGAATCGCTATTGAGACCATTGTCATATAACCTGCCCATGTTTAGATGAAAACGCAAAGTCTACAGCTTTGAGTCTATGGCCATAAAAAATGTAAAATGTTTATGTAATAACGAAAAATGAACATGATGGACCGGTTCACCCGGTCCATCCTAGACCCGTGCGGGTCTATAGGAGGCGGGCGGACCGGCTGGACAAAAAGGGGCCCACCCACTTAAGTGGGGGTAATTTGGGGATGTGAGGGACTTTTGGATTGTTTGAAGAGGGCCATTAGGGTTTAGTTGGAGGCATTATAAAAAGTGTATTCTCTTTCTAGTTTTCCTCTTCTAGTTTCCTTCTTGTTCTTTTCTAGGGTTTTCTTGTGGGAGATCTTGTCCTTCTCGAAGTGGACAAACTTATCTTGTTTTCTCTTGGCTTTC
The DNA here is from genome assembly GCA_022539455.1 of Dendrobium nobile. Taxonomy (NCBI): domain Eukaryota; kingdom Viridiplantae; phylum Streptophyta; class Magnoliopsida; order Asparagales; family Orchidaceae; genus Dendrobium; species Dendrobium nobile. Next base: position 23,324,141 of record CM039732.1, on the reverse strand, counting down.
TAATGCAAAGGCTCTTGCTTGTCATCTCGACCCTCTTGTGATTATTTCTCTTTGGTTTTGTTGGAGAAATTCCTCTTTTTTGGGGGAAATTAGGGCAAAACCGAAATTGTAGAACCCTAGGGCGTATCAATTTGGTATCAGAGCTCTCGATCCTAGACGGCATGGCATCAAAGAAGGTAGAAGTTTTGGAGGGGGAAATGGGCCAATTGAAAGAGGAAGTGGGTGAGAAACTTTCTTCGTTGGAGGGAAAATTCTCAACCCTAGAGGAGAGATTTGGGGGAATGGAAGAGATGATCCAGAAATTGTTAGAAGCCCAAGTTGTTCCATCAAATCCTAAGGAAAAAGGGAAATCTCCGGTGACAAACCCTAACCCTAACCCTAACCCTAATTTCCCAATTAGGGAAGAAGGAGTAAATCAGAGTGAACATGGCATGCAAGGGCAATGGTCAAGGGAAGGGGAAGAAGGGTCTGGAGTGGGCGGCCTTTGGGGAATGACCGGTGGTCAAGGGGGCCAGCCACACATGGGCTCGGTGGGCCTCCACAGCACACATGAAGGGTGGCCGAATCAGATGGGGGGATTTCCGGAAGGGAACCGTGCCACGTGGGAGCAGGGAAGAAGAAGGGATGACTACGGCATGGGTTATGGTGAGCCAAGAGAACCACCATGGCGGGGGATCCAAAATCCTTACCCAGGGGAGAGGAGGGGAAGACCACCGGGGGAGGGATTCACTCAGGGGACATGGGGAGATGGAAGACCCTTCAACTGAGCCGACAACCGCATGAGAAAATTAAAGCTTCCTATTTTTGAAGGAGAGGATGCTTATGGTGGATCTACAGGGTGGAGCGCTACTTTGCAGTGAATGACGTCACAGAAGAGGAAAAGTTGATGGCGGTTCCGATATGTTTGGAGGGAAAATCATTGGCTTGGTTTCAATGGCTTGAAGGGAGACAACATGTTAGGAGTTGGGAGGAGTTCAAAGACCTCCTACTTCATAGATTCCGGGTGTCTTGCGAGGGTACATACTATGAGCAGTTTCTAGCTCTAGTGCAGGAGGGCACAGTGGCAGAGTACAGGGAGAACTTTGAGCTACTCTCAGGCCGATTGAGAGGGATTCCAGGTGACCTTTTGGAGGGGAATTTCATGAAGGGGTTGAAGCCCCACATCAGAGCAGCCATCAGAGTAGTTGATCCACATGGGTTAGTGAAGATAATGGAAACTGCACAGCTAGTAGAGGACAAGCTGAAGGTGGAGCCACCGAGGAGATCAGGGGTATCTTACCCCACTTACCGACCACCAATCATGACGGAGGCCCAAAGGCGGCTACCATCCTTCCTCCTAGGGAGGTAGCCAAGGAGAAAACCACTATGGCAGTGAACCAAGGGGGGTTCAAAAGATTGACTGATTCAGAGCTGAAGGAAAAAAGGGCCAAGGGCCTTTGCTACCGATGTGATGAGAAGTTTACACCAGGACATAGGTGTAAGGAGAAGACACTACATGTGATCATAGTGGGGGATTCAGAGGAGGAGGAAGGAGACACAAGGGCAAATGAGGAGGATGGAGAGGAGGAAGAGCACCCTCATTTGGCTATGGTGGAGGTCTCACTCAACTCCATAGCCGGACTGACATCGCATTCCACCATGAAGCTGCAGGGTACAAGGTGATGGTTTTGATTGATAGTGGGGCCACCCACAACTTCATAGCTTGCAGATTGGTGGAGAGGGTGGGACTACCGGTGACCCAAGGGAGAGGGGTAGGAGTTATTTTGGGCACGGGGAAGAAGGAGCGCTGTAGCGGGCAATGTAAGGGAGTGACCCTCACATTGCAAGGGGAGGAGACAGTGCAAGACTTTCTATTGCTGGACTTGGGAAGCACTGACGTGATACTCGGGATGCAGTGGCTCCAGTCCTTGGGTGAGATGAAGGTGAATTGGAAGAAGTTATACATGGAGTATGATAAGGGGAGCAGGAAAGTGACACTACAGGGAGACCCCAGTTTATGCAGAGCAAGAGTGGCCTTAAAGTCCATCTTCAAGACTTTGAGAGATGAGGGAGAGGGCTATTTGATAGAACTACAGCAAGTGGGCAGGGAGGAAGAAAGAGAGCCAGAAGTCATACATGAGGTGATCCAGGACCTTCTACAGCAGCACTCCTCCGTGTTTCAGATGCCCCAGGGGCTACCACCTATCAGATCCAGGGAGCATGCTATTGTGTTGAAGACAGGGGTAGCACCCGTCAGCGTGAGACCCTACAGATATCCTCATGCTCATAAGGAGGAGATTGAGAGGTTGGTAGCAGAGATGTTGGAGGCTTAGGTGATCCAGCCCAGTGTGAGCCCATTTTCCAGTCCTGCACTCTTAGTGAAGAAGAAAGACGGTAGTTGGCAATTCTGTGTAGACTACCGGGCCCTCAACAAGGAGACTGTGTTGGACAAGTTCCCTATTCTTGTGGTAGATGAACTTTTGGATGAACTTGGAGGAGCCACCATCTTCTCCAAGGTGGACTTGAAATCTAGTTATCACCAGATTAGGATGAGGACTGAAGACATTCAGAAGACGGCCTTCCGGACACATGAGGGCCATTATGAGTTTCTGGTGATGCCGTTCGGGCTCACTAACGCTCCCTCCACTTTCCAAGCCCTGATGAATCAGGTCTTCCAGCCCTACTTGAGGAGGTTTGTTTTAGTCTTTTTTGATGATATATTGGTGTATAGCAAATCTCTGCAGGACCATATCACCCATCTTGGGGTGGTACTCACGACCTTATTGGAGCATCAGCTATATGCCAACCAAAAGAAGTGTTCTTTCGCTCAGAAGGAGGTGGAGTATCTGGGACACATCATTTCAAAGAGTGGGGTGGCAGCTGACACCACCAAGATAGAGGCCATGGTGAATTGGCCTACACCAAAATCCCTTAAAGGACTAAGGGGATTTTTGGGACTTACGGGCTACTACAGGAGGTTCATCAAGGGCTATGGTTCCATAGCAGGTCCTTTGACTGATCAGTTAAAAAAGGACAATTTTCAGTGGGGAGAAAAGGCGGAGGAGGCCATGAAGACCCTGAAGAAAGCCATGACTAGTGCCCCGGTTTTGGCACTTCCAGATTTCACCCAGCAGTTTGTGGTTGAGACTGACGCTTCAGGAGTGGGTTTGGGAGCGGTACTCATGCAGAATCATAGGCCGATTGCTTTCTTCAGCCGGATCTTATCAAATAGAGCAAGGCTGAAATCCGTTTATGAGCGGGAACTGATGGCCATTGTGTTGTCTATTCAAAAATGGCGACCTTATCTATTGGGACAACGATTTGTAGTTCGTACTGATCAGCGGAGTCTGAAGTACTTACTGGAGCAGAGATTAGTGGCAGAAGAACATCAGAGGTGGTTAGCCAAACTCTTGGGGTATGAGTTTGAGATTCAGTATAAGCCAGGGGTTCAAAACAAGGCGGCGGATGCTCTTTCCCGCGTGGAGTGCTCACAGCTGATGGCACTATCTGTACCACAATTGGTAGACTGGGGTGAATTGGTGAAGGAAAATCAACATGTAGAGGAGCTAGAGAGAATTCGGGCGGCTATCCAGAAGGGAGGAGGGTTCAAAGGGTATCACCTGGAGAACTCTCTTTTGTTATACAAGGGGAGATTGGTACTACACCGTGACTCAGCATTTGTTCCCATTCTTCTACGGGAGTACCACGATAGTCGTGTTGGTGGACATTCAGGGGTGGAGAAGACTTATCGGTGGGTGAAAGCTGAATTTTTTTGGAAAGGGTTAAGAGGTGATGTCGAAGACATCGTAAGCAAATGTGACATTTGCCAACGGAACAAGTATCAAGCTTGTGCCCCTAGTGGGTTGCTGCAGCCCTTGGTGCTTCCAAACAAGATTTGGGAGGAAGTTACCATGGATTTCATTGAGGGATTATCCAAGTCTGATGGGTATATGGTCATAATGGTGGTAGTTGACCGGTTGAGCAAGTATAGCCATTTCATTCCACTACGGCACCCTTTTTCAGCTCCTACTGTAGCATCTACTTTCATCAGAGAGGTGGTTAGATTGCATGGGGTCCCCACTTCTATTGTCTCAGATAGGGACAAGGTATTCTTGAGCTCTTTTTGGAAGGAGATCTTCAAAATGCAGGGTACATTCTTGAAGCGCAGTACAGCATACCACCCACAGACAGACGGACACTCAGAGGTGGTGAACCGGAGCGTGGAGACTTACTTGAGATGCTTCGTTGGGGAGAGGCCTAAGCAGTGGGTCAAATGGCTACCATGGGCAGAATACTGGTACAACACTTGCTACCATACCGCAACTCAGTTCACACCTTTCAGGATTCTTTATGGAAGGGATCCACCACCGTTGGTGAATTATCAGAAGGGGACGACCCCTGTATATCTAGTGGATCAATACTTGGAGGAGAGGGATAAGGTGTTGGGAGAATTGAAGGAACACCTATTGAGAGCCCAACAGATCATGAAGACCAAGGCGGATGCTCACCGCAAGGATGTGACATTTGAGGTGGGATAGATGGTATACCTGAAGCTACGGCCTTACCGACAGAAGACTTTAGCTAGTAGAAGAAGTGAAAAGCTCTCCCCGATACTACGGGCCTTTCGAGATCGAAAGGAAAGTTGGGATGGTAGCCTACCATCTCAAGTTGCCTCCTCATTCCTCCATCCACCCTGTATTCCATGTATCACTATTGAAGAAGAGCATAGGGGATCATACTGTGACCACTCCTACTATACCCCGAGACCTCACCGAGGATATGCAACTCTTACTAGAGCCACTACAGGTGAAGGAAGTGAGGAAGAATGATCAAGGAAAAAGGGAGGTTCTCATCGAGTGGAAGGACTTACCGACACACGAGGCTACTTGGGAGATATACGAAGCCATGCAGGCGCAATTTCCAGATTTCAACCTTGAGGACAAGGTTGATCTTCTAGAGGGCGGTATTCACCCGGTCCATCCTAGACCCGTGCGGGTCTATAGGAGGCGGGCGGACCGGCTGGACAAAAAGGGGCCCACCCACTTAAGTGGGGGTAATTTGGGGATGTGAGGGACTTTTGGATTGTTTGAAGGGGGTCATTAGGGTTTAGTTGGAGGCATTATGAAAAGTGTATTCTCTTTCTAGTTTTCCTCTTCTAGTTTCCTTCTTGTTCTTTTCTAGGGTTTTCTAGTGGGAGATCTTGTCCTTCTCGAAGTGGACAAACTTATCTTGTTTTCTCTTGGCTTTCTAATGCAAAGGTTCTTGCTTTCATCTCGACCCTCTTGTGATTATTTCTCTTTGGTTTTGGTGGAGAAATTCCTCTTTTTGGGGGAAATTAGGGCAAAACCGAAATTGTGGAACCCTAGGGCGTATCAGAACACTTGCAAATAAAGTGTCTAAACGAATATATTATATAATTGATTGCAATTATACATCCATTGCAATAACGAGAAATACAAGCTAATACAATATAACGGATGAAAAAAAACAGAACTACCAAAAAATGCATATTTAAAGTAACCAAAATTATATTAACAAATAACAAAAACAAGTATATTATAATTTGTTTTAAGTCTAAAGAGATAATATTCATTAAAAATAAAGATTACTCCAAAAGTTGAACCCATCACCAAATATGTGACACAACAACCTATGCGCCATCAAAACAAAGATAAAATCCTATGTAATTCAATAAAAGGGGTAACTTAGTCTCGAAAATAAAGAAGGAATCTCTAGTTTTAGTCAGATTAAACTAATTGTATCATATAAATTAGTATTTGTACTGTACAATCTAGTCAACAAAAAAATGAAAAAATGTATATTTTTTTCCCCAAATCATTCCTCTCTCTTTCAAATCATAGCCCAAAAAACGAAAAATTAGATCCCTATTTAAATAACAATCTTTATGGTTAAAAAAGAGGGAGGGAGTTAATTCAAGCAATTGCTACAAAGATTTTCAAAGAGTCCTTTTGAGAGAGAATGAGAGCTTGTGTAAACACTTGGGAGGTGAGGAAATTAAGAGAAGGTTCTTTGGGGGAGCCCAAGGAAGGAATTGTGTGAGGTGATTCACATGGTCCTTTCTATGTTCTACACCTTATTCCTTAGAGTTTTTTGTGTAAAGAACTCTTAAAAAGGAGCTTTGAGAAGTCTTTGTTGAAAGGCTTGAGTTTAACCGAGGAAGCTAAAGAGAAGGCATCACCACCACGTTGTGAAGCAAAAGGAGGGAGTTCGAAGATTTTCAAGTAAGATAAACAGTGTACAAGGTTTTTTTGCCCCTGTGAAAGGAGAAAGGCTTCTACTTTTTGCTAGGAGCAAAAGGAGTGGTTTAGTGAAATTCTAGTGAAGAAGGACCATGAGAAGTGGACATAGGTCAAGAGATCGAACCGCTATAAAAATCTAGTTTGCATTCGTTTCTATTTTTCAGTATTTTTTTCTTGCATATTTTTACTATTTGTTTAGTTCTATTTTTTGCATAGTGGTGCTTTAATTTAAAAACTAGAAAAATATTTTTTTAAGTGTTAGAATTTAATTTTTCTACTTAAAAAAATTGCTAGTCTTGATCTTGAAGTTGTTTTGAAAATATAAAAAAATTTATTTGCTTATTGTCAAAAAAAATTTAATGCTTCCATTATAATTATTGTTGATAAGTTAAAAGTTTTGAAATAACCAATTCAATCCATTCTTAGTTGTGTCAAGTCACTTTCATTTCGTATCAACTCAGATGCAGATTTTGCAGCTGCAATGTAGATAAAAAAAGCAATGAATGTAATCCATCATTTTTGTACTAAACACATTGATATATATATATATATATATATATATATATATATATATATATATATATATATCATTTTATTAAAGATCACATGTCAAAAGAAGATGTAGATGTTCAATATAATGACACTAAAAAATCAACTAATATCTTTACAAAACCTTTGAACTATGAGATATTTAAGTGCCTATAGTATGTGTTTGTGTATTGGTCTATTTTTTTGTTTGAATGATATGTTAATATTAATTATGTGTTCATGAGTTTGCTCTGTTGATGTTTGTATGAATGTTTATGTTATATTCACTATTCTGTATCATGTATGTTTGTGTGAATGTCCATGATCATCACCAAAAATCCTAAAATTTCTCACATCATATTGTACGAAGCTATTTCACGTTGTATGGTACACATAGGATAATAAAATCCCCTATTATCAATTATTGTCACACTAGCAGTATGGGACAAACTATTGAAATTGATTGTAATGTACGGTACGCCTCTTTGTGCTGTACAATTTGCTTAATCAAAGACAGTTATGGCATATATCGGGAAGAACAAAAAGTCGAAGATCGTACTGTACTATTTGACCAATCTTCATATGTTGGTCAATGGAATGATATGTCATTTACTAATCGTATTGTACGATGTTTGATCGGACTATGCGATCAAATAGAGGCTATAAATAGGCAGTCATGTTTCTTTTTCAATTCACACTGTATACACTTCACCTTCCTCCTCCTTAGTGTGAAATGACTATTCACTTTTTTTCTAATGGCTTTTATTTTTATTTTTCTATCTCTCCTTTTTTAGTTTCAAAAAGGAGAGACGTATTTATTTGAATTTTGTACTTGGTTTGTTATTAAATAAAAATTTTAAATTTTAAGTTTTAGTGTGCCGGTTTGTTTTTGTTAGTCCATTAAAATTTAAAAAGAAAATAATATTAATATATATATATATATATATATATATATATATATATATATATATATAAATTTTAGGATTAATCATTTATTCTCCTATAAAAAAATATTGGAAGCTTACAGAAAGGAGGATAGATAAATAGATAATGGCTAAATTAATTAAATGCTAAAAATAAATTTCAACTAAAAAGGGAGATTTATAGACCTCATAAACCTAGTATGCACTAGGGTTTTTATGATTATTAACATTGTTGGTTAAGCTAATCCACATTTCAATCTAGTGTGCAGGTTATTTCCTTTATACTAACATTTTAGACAAAAGACACAAGTCAGAGTAATATTCAATAAAAGCCGAGAAGAATAAATGAAGCTCAAAAGTGCAAAAGAAGAGATTGTCGAAGACTTTACTGTGTGTGCCTTTTTTTTCTTTTTTAGTCAGTTTTATAGGTGTAAAATGATTAAACAACCAAGCACATACTCACAATTGAGAATTGAAATAATAATAATTCAAAATTAATTAAGATCAGTTGATTTTTTTTTTTTTTTTGAGAAACCATACTACACTGTCATTTATGATATTAAGAATAAATCAAGTGATATTAATTAAACAAAAAATAAATAATTAAAATATAACAAATAAATCTGTATGATATACACATATTGGACGATCAGTTAGACGATCAATTATTTCAAATAAAGCCCTCCCATTATTTTGAATTTTCATAAATAGGTAAATTTGAATTTGACCAATTGTATTGTACAAAACCTATTCATATTATATGAATATTTATAATTTTTGCCTATTTTGGATCCGACAATTTGGGAATCAAATTAGGATCAAATCAAGTTAAATATTTGTAAAGTACAATACATATCATATATATCGTACATTACAAACAAATGGAGAGCTTGTTCGTAAGATTCCCATTCAAACAGGATGATCTATTGATCACTTGAATTGATCATACAGTTTGATCAAATAGAGAAGGAATTTTAGGTTTTAGTCAAAATGAGCTAATCGTACTGTATGATCTAGCCAAAAAAAAATTTAAATTTTAAATCCTTATGTAAATACAATCTTTAGGATTTAAAAAATAAAATTGGGCAGTTGGTTCAAGAAATTACTACATAGATTTTCAGAGAGTCCTTTCGAGAGAATGAGTCTTTCTTACAAAAGCTTCTATAAACACTTGAGAGGGAAGGGAGAGATTGAGATAAAGTTCCGGGTCCAAGAATCGTGAGGTGATTGAAATTATTTCTATGTTCTACGCCTTATTCCTCCAAGTTATTTGCGTGAAGAGCTTTTGAAAAGAAGTTCTAAGAAGTCTTTAATGAAAGGCTTGAGTTTAGTAGAGGAAGCTAGTAAGAAGGCATCGTCGTAAGTAGGAGGGGCATTTAGAGAAGTAGATAAAACATTTTTACATTAAATCCAAATCCCACCATAAATGAAGTCAAACTTCAAAAAAAATGGTGAAAAATCATAAAACTAGGAAATTATAATGAAAAGCTCATACAATGCCTCAAAAGACACAATTACAAATGCTGACAAAACATCATTTATCAAGATATGTTACATAAAAGTGATGAAAATTTTAATCCCTTGAGTTTAGTGCATTAGGAATCATGTCCCCTAAATCATGGATAAATAACTCCAAGCCTCCTAAATAATTTGCATTCATGAACAAGTTGTTATGCATGAAAAAATGGCCAATAATCTTCAAATATCTTTCGTAACATCATAGAGCAAAAAATAGGCTTCCTCCATTTATTTCAAAATACTACTGACGCGGGAGCGTCCATATAAATAAATTGTATTTTCTTATTAGTGATTGGTGTAGCTCTATCTCTTGTGTAGCCTATTATGTGACTACATGAAGTATATAAATATAGGCGGTGTCATGTAAAAGGGGGAGATTTTGGAGATAATATAATTTGAGTTTATTCTCATGTGTTTTCCTGTATCCTAAGAGTGATTCTTAGGACAATAAATAAATTATTAAAAAAAAAAAAGAAAAAAAAGAGTGATTCTTAGGTGGTGGTTCTTGCTCCAAGGAGTTCTTGGAGTGGTGTCCGGCGACCGTCACCGGATCATCGACGTGAATTCGTTGAGACCTCTCTGGTCCGATGTCATTTGGTATCAAAGCCAATCCCCCAAGTGTCTGGATTGGCGTCATCAGATTCTTCCCGTTTTTTTGCAGCCATGCTATCCATCCCGGAAGAGTGCTGGCGTGATTTCCATCCATTCGTGTGTCTCATCCGTGAAACAGGTTTCCATCTCTTCCTTTCTTGCAATTGGGCAGTTTCTTTCTCCTTCAAGCAGTCAAGAACTGCGGTCCAGAAGAAGGGTGCTGTCGTCTTCCGCCGCTGGATTCTTGGTGTTATCTTCTCCAAATTATTTCCTCCAACATCCATAACAAGTTAAGAAATGCAAAAATACAGCAAGCTTCTTTCACTGCTTGGCTATTCAAGTCTTGGATAGCAACTAACAGAGATGTTAGTTCTTAAACGAAATACCTACTTCACCCTATAGCATAACAAGACTTACCACCAAATTTCTTTGAATTCATTCTTGCTGCTGTCCGGTTTTCAAATCCATCCAAGAAAGGTGAAATCGTCTTCGGACACATCCAGATTTCATCGAGGCCACCACCCACGCCCAACCAATTTCCACACAGGTCTTGCTCTACCATAAATCCCGCACACAGTCATTGGTTAGTCCAACCAATCTTGTTCTCCACAATCAGCCATCTCTGGGTCTAGCGCCAGACAGCAACCTCAAGAATTTTTAAAGTAACAGATTCCTTTTGTTATACCTCCTCCAAACAGCGTTCTTGCAACAAGTCCAGGTTGCTGTTTCTTGTCACTCCCTCTTGGTTCGTTCGAATTCGCACACAGAGCTCCTCAGCCGAGGGAAGTCTCCCGATCTCTTGTTTGTTGTTTGCCGCACGCAGGAGCCCAAAAAAATTCTCTCACTCGATCTCTCTACGGCTCGCGATCAATCGCCAACCCAATCCCTAGTCCTCACGCACGCAAAGAAGCCCGCTCGTCATCCCTGTTCGTTGGACCTCACGCACATCGCTGAACGCCGGCATGCTCCCTTCTTCTTCTAAGATGCCTCCTCGACGAACGTTGCAACAAGCCGAAATAGATGATCTTCAGAAAGAAATTATTCGACTAAAACGATGCATGTCAATGCTCGAACAGAGGAAAGGCTTGAGTCCCCTTGCCCGAGACTTTGTTTGTACCCGACCGCAGGATTATCAGATCTCTTCTTTCTACAACGACGTGTTTGAAGGGTCAAACCATATGGCTTTCTCTGCCCCTTTGATCGAGTCTAGTTTCGATCGGTTTGAAGATTCGTTGTTGAAATCATCGTCTTTGCCCATTTATGATGAGCCAGTGTATGACGAATATGATGACGACACATTCGTAGGAGTTCTTGATTTTGATCAACCCGTATATGATGATGACGAGAACAAGGTGGATGCAATACCGGCGTTAATCATTCCGGATAAGACAACAATATGCTCACCATCATTGATAGTGAAATGGTTTGGTGTCGGGTTTGATTCATACCTTGAAAAGCGCCATTTGAAGGAGCAAACTAAGGACTTTTCTAATGATAAGAATGAGAAAGAAAGGACAAAGAACAAAACCATTAAATTCATCAACAACTTTCATCGACTTCAGTTTATACAACACTTGTTAACGGCGAATGGCGCACCATGGTGCAAATGTCCTATTTGAGTCATGGCGCGGCGCGCGCCATTTTGAACATGGCGCAAATTATAAAAGAATTATAAAATAATAAGCATGAATATGAAATATCATTAAATTGAAAGACAAACTATCATAATAACAAGCAAACAACGACAATACAAATAAATAACAATCCAACATAATTTCAAGTCCAATAAGTAGTCAATCTTTATACAACTAAAATATATTTAAATGAAAGCAAATAGCATTAAGAAGATAATAATATGCAATCTAACATTTATCTTAATAATTTTAATATATTTATAAATTAGAAAATATATTATCTTAAAAAAAATATAAAAAATATTTATAATTACATTAAAAAAATTTAAAACAAATGGCACGCGCTATTTTGCGCCGTGCGCCATGCGCCATGGCGTGCTGTGACGTAAATAGCACGCGCCATTTTGAACGTTTGCGCCACGCCATACACATGGCGCCGTAGGTGCGCCGCGCCGTGCGTCATGGCGCGCGCTATTTTGTGTGATTGACATCTATGGTTTATACTGAAGTCTCTCCTCGGCGAGGCGAATGACATCGGGTGGAATTATCCATACCTGTTTAGCCAAACAAACCCGCCTCCATATGGTGGCCAACCGAACCTCTTTCTACGAGCTCGAAGTTCCCTCCTACCCCGGTAGAATGACGCAGGAGCGTCCATATAAATAAATTGTATTTTCTTATTAGTGATTGGTGTAGCTCTATCTCTTGTGTAGCCTATTATGTGACTACATGAAGTCTATAAATATATGCGGTGTCTTGTAATAGGGGGAGATTTTGGAGATAATATGATTTGAGTTTATTCTCATGTGTTTTCCTGTATCCTAAGAGTGATTCTTAGGTGGTGGTTCTTGCTCCAAGAAGGAGTTCTTGGAGTGGTGTCCGGCGACCGTCACCGGATCGTCGACGTGGATTCGTCGAGACCTCTCCGGTCCGGTGTCAACTACTTTCAAAGCATAATGAACAATCATTAGTATCACAATAAACCCACAAACTCTGAAAAATAATTCATTCAGAATTGGTTAAAACACTTGCAGGAAAAATAAATGTAAGATGCGCCATCATGTTAAGCATAATCAGTAATTTAATGCAATAAATCAAACAAAATGAAGAACACTTCTCAAAACAGGCTAAATCAACTCTAACGTACCTAATGCATATGAGGACAAGGGGAATTTCTCATATAAGGCTATCTCAGAAAGTGGGCATTCTATCTTAACCCAACTGCCAGTTTCCGTCAGCTTGCTAGAACTACCAATGCGACCTGGAAAATGATTCTTTTTGGGCACCTGGAGATATTCCACCATTCTCTACCTTGACACCAGCTTTTGAGAACAAATACCGGTGTTCTTCATACGGTGCAACCTTCTTAATTTTCTGGGACCAATACTCCAAACCTGCTTAAATAAACGCATAAAACAAAATTAAAACAGAACAAAAACCATATTCCACATCAAACAATCAAATCATAACACTATTACACATTAAAAGCAAAGAACTTCAGCCTTAAAACATATCGTTCATAACCAATCCTAAGCTAACAACATCTTCAAATAAAAATATGAAGAGAAATTAAATCTTGATAGAAATCCTAGAAATTGGTTCAATGCGACTTGTGTTTCAGGTTTACTGAAACAGTGTATATGTTTCACAAAATCGATACTTAGAATACTAACAAGGCACAACTAAACAACAAAAAAGAGAGCAAAAAGGGGCAGTTTTTAGGCTAAATAGAATGCGCTTGTCCTTCTAAAAAAGATCGAAACGCCATAAATATTCAAACCGAAACCAAATTCTTACAATGCCAAAGATTTTCCGTTCCGGCAGACATAGCCAACAGCTGCAAAGCATCTAACCCTAGCACGTAGAAAGAATCCAATAACTTCTAAGCTAGGAACTCACTTACGACCGAGCCTTTGATCTTAAATCAAGAAGATGACAGGAAACCTTGATGAGATACGTTTATGCACAGGAAAAGGGAGGCGGCGATTAATCAGTATTTAGAAGAGGGGAATCACCTTCGGCCTTCATCTCTGGTTTCGTTTACGTTCCCAGATAACACTGAAGGGTTCGAACTGCCGAGTGTACCCAGTGCGGAGGAGGAAACCGTTCTGCAAAGGCCGCGCCGGCCGAGCTTATTTAGTATGGCAGGTGAAAAACTATATTACTCCAAAAAAAAAAATTTTGTATGATATAATATTTTAATATTTAAATTAATTTAGGAATTTTTATACACATAACACTTAAAAGGAGCGTGTTTGATGTACGATTTAGGAGAAAGATCAATAGTTAAATATATTTAAAAAGGATCAAAAATGCAAAGGAGATTTGCATTTTAATAAAAAAATGCAAAGCGAAATTACGTTTTCATAGAAAATGTGAACAATGATCATATTTTTATAAAAAAATGTGACATAGAAAATGTGAACAGTGATCACATTTTCTATTAAAATGTGATTTTATATTATATTTTTCATGTTTTTTACTTTTCCTAATTATTATATTTTGATTCTTTTAAAAATCTGCTTCATTCTTAATACATTTAATAAATAGTTTTTTTTAAATATTAGAAATAATTTTATTGAAATAAAATTCTTTTATTTTCCTATTTAAATTATTACTATTAAAAAACTAAAAAAAAATATATTAAAACAATTTTTCATATTTATAACTTATTATTTTATAAAATAATTTTTTAAATAAAAATTTATTTAAATATTTACATTTATTATATTTTAAAATTAAAATAAATATATTTATAACTTATTTTTAATTTATTTTTTAAACAAATGTATAAAATTGTTATCTATAACTGCACTTCTCTCTCTATTTCTCTCTATCGGTCTCTCTCTAATTTGTACTCTCAATTGAGATAGAGTGAATTTGTGTTTTAATAATTATAATTATTAAATTTAAAAATTATAATTATGATTAATAAATTTATTTTAAATTATATTTATATTAAAGTTAACATAAAATTATGTCTTAAAATAAGTATAATAGTTATAATATTTCAAATTAATTTTATTAAATATTTAAAATAATTTAATAGTTATAAATCTTATTTTACGATATAAAAAATTGTTTTAAAAATAGTTATAATATTTCAAATTAACTTAAATTTATTTTATTTTCGTTTAAAAAATAAGTTATAAATATGAAAATTTGTTTTTAGTATAAAACTTTTTTTAATATTTAAACAGTAATGATTTAAATAGGAAAATAAAAAACAAATTATTTCTAATATTAAAAAAAAAACTATTTACAAAATGTCTTAATAATGGAGCATATTTAAAAAAAAAATCAAAAAATAATCATTAGAAACAATAAAAAACAAAAAAATGCTATATAGAACTCTATGAAAACGTGATTTCTCCTTGCATTTCTGTTAAAGCGCAAATCCCTTTTGCGTTTTTTTATTCGCAGCATCAATCGCGTGCTCCTTTTAAAAATTTGTCCTTCACTTTCCTCCATCAAAACCCCGTCCCATACGGTGGTTGTTTGCATGCAAAACTCATTTCTCTTCCTCTTGTTTGAGCAGCTCCTCCTCCTTTTGTGTTTGGTCATCTTTTCCATTCCGTCGAACGCTGAAACTCATCTCCTTTCCCGTCAAAATGCCACCCACGTTCTACATTTTGGGCGATCATCAAGATGAAGCTGAATCGCTTCTAAGAGAAAACATGTCGAATTATTTTAAAAACAAGGTAATCGAAGAAGCTGAGTGGGTAATTTTATTAATCAAAACTCAACTGTAATTGGTGGCAAATGGCATTGGTTTCTAGATAGATTTCAAGAAATACTTTGTGCTCTGCATCATCTAGTTTCTTAAGGCATTTCATCATCGGCTTAGCGTCATTGTAGGACGGGAACCCTTGTTTCCTAGAATTCAATTGGAAGCAGTCACTGAGCATCCATGCCAGCTTTTCTTATTTCTCATTACTGGAGATTATCTCCGCACAGCTATAGAAGAGCTGGTTGTAAGCTCTATGCTAGCAAGTGTTTAGCATTGCAAGCTACGCTTCCGCCTTGCGTTCTCCAAAAGCTTCGCGGCCTTGGCATCATCAGTGCTGCTTATGGAGATGAGTCATGAATCGTCGGACGGGAGGCCGAAGACACGAAAGGACAAGTCGAGCGATTCAACCAGCGTCATGCGGTATCGGCGAGATTTTGACGGAGGAAGACTGAATGGTATTTTAAAAAGTAAAATAGATTTTATGTGGTAGGTGTGTAAATAGATAGCTATAGGTTTTAGATGAGTAAATAATAAATTTTTAAGTGTTATATATGTAAAAATCCCATTAATTTAAAGTGAAATATATATTTTTCATATAGGATATTATACAAGTAAATACAAATATTTAGATATTAGATATATAAATATATAAAAACTTAATATATATGTACTAAAATAAGAAGATAATTTAATCTTAAAATAAAATTATTATAAAATTTTAATTTTTAACGAAAATTCTGACTTTATATGGCTCATACATAGTCTGTGTAACAAGCCCAATATCCCCATTTCTTTTTTTTTTTTTTTTTTAAATATGCAATAAAGTTTCTTTTGAACAAAAATGTACTTTATATATGAAAATAAAAGTCATGCGAGCTTTCGAACAACAGAGATACTTGAATGTCTCTCTTATAGCACCGTTTGTCTCTGAAAATTACAAAACTCATGTGATCATTATATAGCGAAGTTTCACCATGATTTCTACTTATCGATCACTCTTTATTCGGGGTTAGTGATGTTAGGGGTGTAAACAAGTCGAGACAAGCCTAATTTGAGCTCGACTCGCTAACCATTCTCGAGCTCGAACTCGAGTCGAGCTCAAAAAATGAGTTCGAGCTCAACTCGTGATTCTAACCATGTATTATGGCAAGTGGTTCTTTATTTTGGAAATGCTGCATTGTGTCTCAAGCAATGTCGAGGGCTAGTATGACAGATTTGATCAGGCATCATTCCATATAAATAACACAAAGTCTATATATGGTCTGTATTCAACGGTCAGTAAATGAATTTTGATGATGGAAAATGTTAGACATTTTTATGATGCAAGTAATATAATCAAGATTAGGTTGAGACAAATACATGCAAGAGGACAATACATTTTTATTTGATAGACAAAACTATATGTAAGGCTATTAATGAGAGAATCGTGATAGATAATTCTATACAGCAACAA
This sequence comes from Dendrobium nobile, assembly GCA_022539455.1. Lineage (NCBI taxonomy): Eukaryota > Viridiplantae > Streptophyta > Magnoliopsida > Asparagales > Orchidaceae > Dendrobium > Dendrobium nobile. The sequence goes on along the minus strand of CM039732.1, from coordinate 23,307,525 downwards.
TAACAAGAAGTCTTTATTTCACTATATAGGGTGGCTTTATAAATGTTTTTTTTCCTCCATTGTATTCTATTAAGATCAATTTCTAAGTTATAAAGAATTTTTGTAGCACTAAAAAAATTCAATAATCAATCAGAGGCAATATTCTCCGTATAATTAAAAACTAAAGTATGCACTTTTTTTTTTTTTTTTTTGTCACTCTTATTGAATAACTACAACACCACTTGAAAACTGAGCCGAGTCAGAGATGTAAGATCCGTGCATATACAAAAATAGTTATACAGCTCGCTTGTTTGTGGTTGGGAGCTTTGACAACAAACTAATGATTTATTGGGTTCAAAGCTTACGTATATGATATTTAGAGGTCTAAATGAGTCGAGTTCAAGTCGAATATTTGTCAATCAAGCTAGCTTTTTAGTTTCTTAGTTAAAAATTGTATAAGAAGCTCAGAGCTCACTTAGAAAAGCTCGATCTTGATTTGATTGTTGAGCTCAAATTATTAATTTTAAATTAAAATTTTCAAAAGTTTTAGTTTATTTTAATATAGAATTATTTTAAAATATTAAATATATATATATAATAATAATTAATTCATTTTTAAATATATTTTAAGTTAATCGAGAAGCTTAAAGAGCTTTCGAATTGAGTCAACTATGCTCGAGCTCAAACTCGTTTAATATCGAGCATGAGTATAGACCCGAGCTCAAATTTGATAAGCTCCGAGTTGTGAGCTAATTAATAATCGAGCTAGAAACCGACTCTGCTCACTCACACCGTTGATTATTTGCATTTGAATTTACCTTTAATAAGCTCAAAAGTCCCAAAAAGTATTTTTTATATAAAAAGATATATCTTAGTTTTTGGAATATTTTTCAAAGACAATCTGTTTAGGGTGTAAATGAGTCGGTCGATTCGAGTATTTTGCCTTATCAAGCCTGTTTTCGCTTAATCCTTAATGAGCTCGAGCTCAATAATCGAACTCGATTAGTGGGCTCAAGATCGGCTCGTTAGAAAAATTAAGCCTCGAGCTCGAGATCGAGCTCGTATTGGTATTATAAAAAATAAATAAAATATATATAATAGTACTTGATAAGCTTTCGAGTCGAGTCGGGTTGAGCTCGAACTCGAGCTCATTTATGATACGAGCTCGATTGTAAGCTCGCACGAAGCTCGATAAGCTAGGCTCGCAAGCTCAAAACGAGTCGAGTTCAAGCAGGCTCACAAGCCGGCTCGGCTCACATTACACCCTAACTCTGATAAAACACTACAAGATCCGGGGTGCAAAGCTGTACAGAGAGCATGTCTTGCTATGCATGTGATCATCAATAGTGAGCTTGTTTTCCACCCAAGAAGTCTTGATTTCGATCTTGGACAATGTGATGTGTGCATGAGTTTTGGCCTAAAAGCCCAAAAAAAAAAAATTGTACAGCCCTAGATAAATGCCCCTCATTAACCATGGTCATTTGAAAAACTTATCATATTTGCCATTTCATCAAAATTACTAATAATAATTTTTAAATTTTATCAATGAATGTTATTAACTTATTCTATCTTTCAAATAGTTTAAAAATTGCTAACATATATGCTTGATTTTTTATACAAATATATTATTTTCAATAGAATTTGTTGTTAAATCATGATATTACAAAAATAATGCACAGTTTATAATGCAATATTTTTATAATAATTATATCAATAACAAATTGATATTTGGCCTTCTCATAACATGTTTTATATACACACAAATTTAGATAGATAAGAGAGATTAAATAAATAAATGAAATATCTATGCCTATTTTAGACGAAATCATTAATAATAGGCCTTTCTTACTGTATGCACGTCATTACCTATTTAGTTTGATGCGGGCTACTATGAGATTGAGACCCCCAATATATTCACCACCACATCTTCCAATCACTGCACAGAATCCATTAAGGGAGAGATTATTACGTGCGGAGTCCGGACCCAGAAAATTATTCAGTTTTGCAACTGTGAACAGTAAAATCATAGTAAAAGCGCAATGGTGAGTATCACTGTGCTTTTACTGTTATAGTCACACAACCGAACAACTCTCTGAGTACGGACTCCGCACGTAATAATCATCTCCATTCAAGGAAGCTAGCAAGAGCCCCTACAATTGATTTATGGACCCCACATTGCTCTCCTCAGTCTCATAAAATAGCAAGCCTGAAAAGACAAAGTTATACCAAACAATATCAAATTACATCAATGCTCTGATTAAATACTCACATTATTGTTCCTTGATTTCAAAACCACCCGAATAAGAATAAAGGGAGATGGAAGAAGAGACCCTCTGAAGAATGCTACGTTCATATATATATACATAAACATGCTACTGTGTGCTCAGAGTCAAAAAAGGGATTGACTCACTGGGACGATACAAAACTTGTGAATGTGAAATCAACAAAGCTTAGAAACAAATAAAGGAAGAAACTTGAAAGCAGATTCACCCTTTGCTTCTTCACAAAAAAGGAAAGAAAGCGTATCTTTTGTTGTAAAGATGGATGGCCACAATCGCCATCATGCATAAACTGTACTTGGATGCTGACTGAAGAATCTAGAACGTGAATTTTGTTCAAAAGGATAATCAAACAACCCTGCAGAAAAAGTATCAAGGAGATTAACGCAGGCAGGCAAGAAAATAATTGAAGTACTCTGTTTCCTTTAAGTAAATAGAATTTGGATGGCAGAAAATGATAGACAAGGATATAAAGATTCAAGATGTATTAATCAATGTGTTATATTATATTACCTCCACTCAGGAGCATTTTAGGCTCGTCTGGGATGACTTTCTTCATACTTCTTAAAAAAAAGCTTTCTTGTATTACTAAAAAGCTGCTTTAATAAGTAGTAAAAAAGCCGTCTCAAGCAAAGCCTAAGCTTCGTTTGGAACATTTCTTCCTACTTCTTAAACGCTTTTCATACAAAAATAAAAAAATTTTGTATTAAAAAGCTGTATTAAAAAGCTGTATTAAGAAGTAATAAAAAAGCCGTCTCAATGAAGCTATTAGGCTCCACAAAAGTGCACTAAGTGTGGTTATGATGAATGATGCTTCTACACTAACCTTGCGCATACCCATATGAATACTAAGGAAAGTGTAAACATATCAAACTCAGAAGACAAAAATCAGGGTGAAACTAAATGGAATTGAAGCCACCAAAAGTTATGACAAATGACACAAACCAAAAGGAAAAAAAATGGATCGAAAGATGTTGAAATAAATAACCAATGTAGAATAATATCTAGTGATGGGTGCCTTCTCACGCATCATAAATGCCACCTTTAGCCAAGTTTTTTTCCACTCTGCCGTTTAACTTTGTGACTTAGGTCGCACCGACGCTCCATTCAGCATTTCATTCTGATATCTATTTTAGTTTTTCTAGGATGGGGAAAAAATGGTTAAGATATTCAGAAAAGAAAATAAACCTGCAGAAGTGGAAATAAATGTTGCATTTCCCAAAGCAACCAGATGTTTTTCATATAAATCCCACATGGAAGAAACAATCGAGCTTATGGCCGCCATAAAATATGCAGGCGATACTGATAAACAATGTAGGCACATGTTGCTGATACTAAGATAGGGTTTCCAATTTGCTGTAGGATTACAGTAACTACAACAATTGAAGAAATGTTGTCCTAAGTAATAAAAATACAATTTCTTCTTTGGCAACACCATTGAATCGCTATTGAGACCATTGTCATATAACCTGCCCATGTTTAGATGAAAACCCAAAGTCTACAGCTTTGAGTCTAGGCCATAAAAAAGTAAAATGTTTATGTAATAACCAAAAATGAAACATGATGGACCGGTCCATCCTAGACCCGTGCGGTGTATAGAGGCGGGCGGACCGGCTGGACAAAGGGGCCCACCCACTAAGTGGGGGTAATTTGGGGATGTGAGGGACTTTTGGTATTGTTTGAAAGAGGCCATTAGGGTTTAGTTGGAGGCATTATAAAAAGTGTATTCTCTTCTAGTTTCCTCTTCTAGTTTCCTTCTTGTTCTTTTTCTAGGTTTTTCTTGTGGGAGATCTTGTCCTTCTCGAAGTGGACAAACTTATCTTGTTTCTCTTGGCTTTCTAATGCAAAGGCTCTTGCTGTTCATCTCGACCTCTTGTGATTATTTTCTCTTGTGTTTTGTTGGAGAAATTCCTCTTTTTTGGGGGAAATTAGGGCAAAACCGAAATTGTAGAACCCAGGGCGTATCAATTTGGTATCAGAGCTCTCGATCCTAGACGGCTGCGCTCAAAGAAGGTAGAAGTTTTTGGAGGGGGAATGGGCCAAATGAAAGAGAGTGGGTGAGAAATTTCTCGTTGAGGGAAAATTCTCACCCTAGAGGAGAGATTTGGGGAATGGAAGAGATGATCCAGAAATGTTAGAAGCCCAATTTGTCCATCAAATCCTAAGGAAAAAGGGAAAACTCCGGTGACAAACCCTAACCCTAACCCTAACCCTAATTTCCCAATTAGGGAAGAAGAGTAAATCAGAGTGAACATGGCATGCAAGGGCAATGGTCAAGGGAAGGGGAAGGGTCTGGAGTGGGCGGCCTTGGGAATGACCGTGGTCAAGGGGCCAGCCACCATGGGCTCGGTGGCCTCCACAGCACGACATGACGGGTGGGCCGAATCAGATGGGGGATTTTCCGGAAGGGAACCGTGCCACGTGGGAGCAGGGAAGAAGAAGGGATGACTAACGGCATGGTTATGGTGAGCCAAGAGAACCACCATGTGCGGGGGATCCAAATCCTTACCCGGGGGAGAGGAGGGAAGACCACCGGGGAGGGATTCCATCTCAGGGGCACATGGGGAGATGGAAGACCCTTCAACTGAGCCGAAACCCGCATGAGAAATATTAAAGCTTCCTATTTTGAAGGAGAGGATGCTCATGGTGGATCTACAGGGTGGAGCGCTACTTTGCAGTGAATGACGTCACAAAAGGAGAGAAAAGTTGATGGCGGTTCCGATATGTTTGGGGGAAAATCATTGCTTGGTTTCAATGGCTTGAAGGAGACAACATGTTAGGAGTTGGGAGGAGTTCAAAGACCTCCTACTTCATAGATTCCGGGTGGTCTTGCAAGGGTACATACTATGAGCAGTTTCTAGCTCAGTGCAGGAGGGCACAGTGGCAGAGTACAGGGAGAACTTTGAGCTAACTCTCAGGCCGATTGAGAGGGATTCCAGGTGACCTTTGGGGGGAATTTCATGAAGGGGTTGAAGCCCCCATACAGAGCAGCCATCAGAGTAGTTGATCCACATGGGTTAGTGAAGATATGAAAAACTGCACAGCTAGTAGAGGACAAGCTGAAGGTGGGAGCCACCGAGGAGATCAGGGGTATCTTACCCCACTTACCGACCACCAATCATGACGAGGCCAAAGGCGGCTACCATCCTTCCTCCAAGGAGGAGCCAAGGAGAAAACCACTAAGCAGTGAACCAAGGGGTTTCAAAAGATTGACTGATTCAGAGCTGAAGGAAAAAAGGCCAAGGGCCTTTGCTACCGATTGATGAGAAGTTTACACAGGACATAGGTGTAAGGAGAAGACACACATGTGATCATAGTGGGGGATGCAGAGGAGGAGGAAGGAGACACAAGGGCAATGAGGAGGATGGAGAGGAGGAGAGAGCACCCTCATTTGCTATGGTGGAGGTCCACTCAACCCATAGCCGGACTGACATCGCATTCCACCATGAAGCTGCAGGGTACAAGGTGATGGTTTTGATTGATAGTGGGGCCACCCACAACTTCATAGCTTGCAGATTGTGGAGAGGGTGGGACTACCGGACCCAAGGGAAGGGGTAGGAGTTATTTGGGGCACGGGAAAGAAGGAGCGCTGTAGCGGGCAATGTAAGGAGTGACCCTCACATTGCAAGGGAGGAGACAATTGCAAGACTTCTATTCTGGACTTGGGAAGCACTGACGTGATACTCGGGATGCAGTGGCTCCAGTCCTTGGGTGAGATGAAGGTGAATTGGAAGAAGTTATACATGGAGTATGATAAGGGGAGCAGGAAAGTGACACTAAAGGGAGACCCCAGTTTATGCAGAGCCAGAGTGGCCTTAAAGTCCATCTTCAAGACTTGAGATGAGGGAGAGGCTATTTGATAGAACTACAGCAAGTGGCAGGGAGGAAGAAAGAGAGCAGAATCATACAGAGGTGATCCAGGACCTTCTACAGCACACTCCTCCGTGTTTCAGATGCCCCAGGGGCTACCACCTATCAGATCCAGGAGCATGCTATTGTGTTGAAACAGGGGTAGCACCCGTCAGCGTGAGACCCTACAGATATCCTCATGCTCAGAAGGAGGAGATTGAGAGGTTGGTAGCAGAGATGTTGGAGGCTAGGTGATCCAGCCCAGTGTGACCCATTTTCCAGTCCTGCACTCTTAGTGAAGAAGAAAGACGGTAGTTGGCAATTCTGTGTAGACATACTGGCCCTCAACAAGGAGACTGTGTTGGACAATTCCCTATTCTTGTGGTAGATGAACTTTTGGATGAACTTGGAGGAGCCCCATCTTCTCCAAGGTGGACTTGAAAATCTGTTATCACCAGATTAGGATGAGGACTGAAGACATTCAGAAGACGGCCTTCCGACACTTGAGGGCCATATGAGTTTCTTGGTGATGCCGTTCGGCTCACTAACGCTCCCTCACTTTCCAAGCCCTATGAATCAGGTGTCTTCCAGCCTACTTGAGGAGAGTTTGTTTGTGTCTTTTTTGATGATATATTGTGTATAGCATACTCTGCAGGACCATACACCCATCTTGGGTGGTACTCACGACCTTATTGGAGCATCAGCTAATGCCAACCAAAGAAGTGTTTTTTCGCTCAAAGGAGGTGGAGTATCTGGGACACATCATTTCAAAGAGTGGGGTGGCAGCTGACACCACCAGATAGAGGCCATGGTGAATTGGCCTACACCAAAATCCCTAAAGGACTAAGGGATTTTTGGGACTTACGGGCTTACTACAGGAGATCATCAGGCTATGGTTTCCATAGCAGTCCTTTGACTGATCAGTTAAAAAGGACAATTTTCAGTGGGGAGAAAAGGCGGAGGAGGCCATGAAGGCCCTGAAGAAAGCCTGACTAGTGCCCCGGTTTTGGCAACTTCAAATTTCACCCCAGCAGTTTGTGGTTGAACTGACGCTTCAGGAGTGGGTTTGGGAGCGTACTCATGCAGAATCATAGGCCGATTGCTTACTTCAGCCGGATCTTATCAAATAGAGCAAGGCTGAAATCAGTTTATGAGCGGAGAACTGATGGCTATTGTGTGGGCTATTCAAAAATGGCGACCTTATCTATTGGAGACAACGATTGTAGTTCGTACTGATCAGCGGAGTCTGAAGTACTTACTGGTAGCAGAGATTAGTGGCAAAGAACATCAGAGGTGGTTAGCCAAACTCTTGGGTATGAGTTTGAGATCAATATAGCCAGGGTTCAAAACAAGGCGGCGGATGCTCTTTCCTGCGTGGATGCTCACAGCTGATGGCACTATCTGTACCACAATGTAGACTGGGGTGAATTTGGTGAAGGAAAATCAACATGTAGAGGAGCTAGAGAGAATTCGGGCGCTATCCAGAAGGAGAGAAGGAGGTCAAAGGTATCACCTGGAGAACTCTCCTTTTGTTATACAAGGGAGATTGGTACTACACCGTGCTCAGCATTTGTTCCCATTCTTCATACGGAGTACCAACGATAGTCGTGTTGGTGGACAATTCAGTGGGAGAAGACTTATCGGGGTGAAAGCTGAATTTTTTTGGAAAGGGTAAGAGGTGATGTCGAAGACATCGTAAGCAAATGTGACATTTGCCAACGGAACAAGTATCAAGCTTGTGCCCCTAGTGGTTGCTGCAGCCCTTGGTGCTTCCAAACAAGATTTGGGAGGAATTACCATGGATTTCATTGAGGGATTACCAAGTCTGATGGGTATATGGTCATAATGGTGGTAGTTGACCGTTGAGCAAGTATAGCCATTTTTCATTCCACTACGGCACCCTTTTCAGCTCCTACTGTAGCATCTACTTTCATCAGAGAGGTGGTAAGATTGCAGGTGTCCCCACTCTATTGCTCAGATAGGGACAAGGTATTCTTGAGCTCTTTTTGGAAGGATATCTTCAAAATGCAGGGTACATCTTGAAGCGCAGTACAGCATACCACCCACAACAACGGACACTCAAAGGTGGTGACCGGAGCGTGGAGACTTACTTGAGATGCTTCGTTGGGAGAGGCCTAAGCAGTGGGTCAAATGGCTACCATAGGCAGAATACTGGTACACAACACTTGCTACCCATACCGCAACTCAGTTCACACCTTTCAGAGATCTTTATGGAAGGGATCCACCACCTTGGTGAATTATCAGAAGGGACGACCCCTGATATCTAGTGGATCAATACTTGGAGAAGAGGGATAAGGTGTTGGGAGAATTGAAGGAACACCTATTGAGAAGCCCAACAGATCATGAAGACCAAGGCGGATGCTCACCGCAAGGATGTGACATTTGAGGTGGGATAGATGGTATACCTGAAGCTACGGCCTTACCGACAGAAGACTTTAGCTAGTAGAAGAAGTGAAAAGCTCTCCCCGATACTACGGGCCTTTCGATGATCGAAAGGAAAGTTGGGATGGTAGCCTACCATCTCAGTTGCCTCCTCATTCCTCATCCACCCTGTATTCCATGTATCACTAATGAAGAAGAGCAATAGGGATCATACTGTGACCACTCCTACTATACCCCGAGACCTCACCGAATATGCAACTCTTACTAGAGCCACTACAGGTGAAGGAAGTGAGGAAGAATGATTAAGGAAAAAGGGAGGTTCTCATCGAGTGGAAGGACTTACGACAAACGAGGCTACTTGGGAGATATACGAAGCCATCAGACGCAATTTTCCAGATTTTCAACCTTGAGGACAAGGTGATCTTCTAGAGGGCGCTATTGATGGACCGGTTCAACCCGGTCCATCCTAGACCCTGCGGGTCTATAGAGAGCGGGCGGACCGGCGGACAAAAAGGGGCCACCCACTTAAGGGGGGTAATTTGGGGATGTGGGGACTTTTGGATTGTTTGAAGGGGGCCATTATGGTTTAGTTGGAGGCATTATGAAAAGTGTATTCTCTTTCTAGTTTTCCTCTCTAGTTTCCTCTTGTTCTTTTCTAGGGTTTTCTTGTGGGAGAACTTATCCTATCTCGAAGTGGGACAAACTTATCTTGTTTTCTCTTGGCTTTCTAATGCAAAGGTCTTGCTTTCATCTCGACCCCTTGTGATTATTTCTCTTTGTTTTGGTGGAGAAATTCCTCTTTTGGGGGAAATTAGGCAAAACCGAAATTGTGGAACCCTAGGGCGTATCAGAACACTGCAAATAAAGTGTCTAAACGATATATTATAATTGATTGCAATTATACATCCATTGCAATAACAAGAAATACAAGCTAATACAATATAACGGATGAAAAAAAACAGAACTCCCAAAAAATGCATATTTAAAGTAACCAAAATTATATTAACAATAACAAAAACAAGTATATATATAATTGTTTTAAGTCTAAAAGAGATAATATCATTAAAAATAAAGATACTCCAAAAGTTAACCATCACCAAATATGTGACACAACAACCTATGCGCCATCAAAACAAAGATAAAATCCTAGGTAATTCAATAAAAGGGGTAACTTAGTCTCGAAAAAAAGAAGGAATCTCTAGTTTTAGTCTAGATTAAACTAATTGTATCATATAAATTAGTATTTGTACTGTACAATCTAGTCAACAAAAAAAAGAAAAAATGTATATTTTTTTCCCCAAAATCATTCCTCTCTCTTTCAAATCATAGCCCAAAAAACGAAAAATTAGACCCTATTAAATAACAATCTTTATGGTTTAAAAAAAGAGGGAGGGAGTTAATTCAGCAATTGCTACAAAGATTTCAAGAGTCCTTTTGAGAGAGAATGAGAGCTTGTGAAACACTGGAGGTGAGGAAATTAAGAGAAGGTTCTTTGGGGGAGCCCAAGGAAGAATTTGTGAGGTGATTCACAGGGTCCTTCTATGTTCTACACCTTACCTTAGAGTTTTTTTGTGTAAAGAACTCTAAAAAGGAGCTTTGAGAAGTCTTTGTTGAAAGGCTTGAGTTTAACCGAGGAAGCAAAAAGAAAGGCATCACCACCACGTGTGAAGCAAAAGGAGGGAGTTCGAAGATTTTCAAGTAAGATAAACAGTGTACAAGTTTTTTTGCCCCTGTGAAAGGAGAAAGGCTTCTACTTTTTGCTAGGAGCAAAAGGAGTGGTTTAGTGAAATTCTAGTGAAGAAGGACCATGAGAAGTGGACATAGGTTCAAGAGATCGAACCGCTATAAAAATCTAGTTTGCGTTCATTTCTATTTTCAGTATTTTTTTCTTGCAATATTTTTACTATTGTTTAGTTCTATTTTTTGCATAGTGGTGCTTTAATTTAAAAACTAGAAAAATATTTTTTTAATAAGTGTTAAATTAATTTTTCTACTTAAAAAAAATTGCTAGTCTTGATCTTGAAGTTGTTTTGAAATATAAAAATATTTATTTGCTTATTGTCAAAAAAAATTTAATGCTTCCATTATAATTATTGTTGATAAGTTAAAAAGTTGGAAATAACCAATTCAATCCATTCTTAGTTGTGTCAAGTCACTTCATTTCGTATCAACTCAGATGCAGATTTTTGCAGCTGCAATGTAGATAAAAAAAAGCAATGAATGTAATCCATCATTTTTGTACTAAACACATTGATATATATATATAATATATATATATATATAATATATATCATTATTATTAAAGATCACATGTCAAAAGAAGATGTAGATGTTCAATATAATGACACTAAAAAATCAACTAATATCTTTACAAAACCTTTAACTATGAGATATTTAAGTGCCTTATAGTGTTTGTGTATTGGTCTATTTTTTTGTTTGAATGATATGTAATATAATTATGTGTTCATGAGTTTGCTCTGTTGATGTTTGTATAATGGTTTATGTTATTCACTATTCTGTATCATGTATGTTTGTGTGAATGTCCATGAACCATCACCCAAAAATCCTAAAATTTCTCACATCATATTGTACGAAGCTATTTCACGTTGTATGGTACACATAGGATAATAAAATCCCCTATTATCAATTATTGTCACACTAGCAGTATGGGACAAACTATTGAAATTGATTGTAATGTACGGTACGCCCTTGTGCTGTACAATTTGCTAATCAAAGACAGTTATGGCATATATCGGGAAGAACAAAAAGTCGAAGATCGTACTGTACGATTTGACCAATCTTCATATGTTGGTCAATGGAATGATATGTCATTTACTAATCGTATTTGTACGATGTTTAATCGGACTATGCGATCAAATAGAGGCTATAAATAGGCAGTCATGTTTCTTTTTCAATTCACACTGTATACACTTCACCCTCCTCCTCTAGTGTGAAATGACTATCACTTTTTTTCAATGGCTTTTTATTTTATTTTTCTATCTCTCCTTTTTTTAGTTTCAAAAAGGAGAGACGTATTTATTTGAATTTTGTACTTGGTTTGTATTAAATAAAAATTTTAAAGTTTTTAGTGTGCCGTTTTGTTTTGTTATCCATTAAAATTTAAAAAGAAAATAATATTAATTATATATATATATAATATATATAAATATATATAAATTTTAGGATTAATCATTATTCTCCTACAAAAAAATATTGGAAGCTTACAGAAAGGAGGATAGATAAATAGATAATGGCTAAATTAATTAATATGCTAAAAATAAATTCAACTAAAAAGGAAATTTATAGACCTCATAAACCTAGTATGCACTAGGGTTTTTTATGATTATTAACATTGTTTGGTTAAGCTAATCCACATTTCAATCTAGTGTGCAGGTTATTTCCTTTATACTAACATTTTAGACAAAAGACACAAGTCAGAGTAATATTCAATAAAAGCCGAAAGAAATAAATGAAGCTCAAAAGTGCAAAAGAAGAGATTGTCGAAGACTTTACTGTGTGTGCCTTTTTTTCTTTTTTAGTCAGTTTTATAGGTGTAAAATGATTAAACAACCAAGCACATACTCACAATTGAGAATTGAAATAATAATAATTCAAAATTAATTAAGATCAGTTGATTTTTTTTTTTTTTGAGAAACCATACTACACTGTCATTTATGTATAAAGAATAAATCAAGTGATATTAATTAAACAAAAAATAAATAAATAAAATATAACAAATAAATCTGTATGATATACACAAATTGGACGATCAGTTAGAACGATCAATATTTTTTCAAATAAAGCCCTCCCATTATTTTGAATTTTCAAAAAAGGTAAATTTGATTTGACCAATTTGTATTGTACAAAACCTATTCATATTATATGAATATTATAATTTTTGCCTATTTTGGATCCGACAATTTGGGAATCAAATTAGGATCAAATCAAGTTAAATATTTGTAAAGTACAATACATATCATATATATCGTACATTACAAACAAATGGAGAGCGTTTCGTAAGATTCCCATTCAACAGGATGATCTATTGATCACTTGAATTGATCATACAGTTTGATCAAATAGAGAAGGAATTTTAGGTTTTAGTCAAAATGAGCTAATCGTACTGTATGATCTAGCCAAAAAAAATTTTAAATTTTAAATCCTTATGTAAAATACAATCTTTAGGATTTAAAAATAAAATTGGGCAGTTGGTTCAAGAATTTACTACATAGATTTTTCAGAGAGTCCTTTTGAGAGAATGATCTTTCTTACAAAAGCTTCTATAAACACTTTGAGATGAGAAGGAGAGATTGAGATAAAGTTCCGGGTTGCGTGAAGAGCTTTTGAAAAGAAGTTCTAAGAGTCTTAATAAAGGCTTGAGTTTAGTAGAGGAAGCTAGTAAGAAGGCATCGTCGTAAGTAGGAGGGGCATTTAGGAAGTAGATAAACATTTTTACATTAAATCCAAATCCCACCATAAATGAAGTCAAACTTCAAAAAAAATGGTGAAAAATCATAAAACTAGGAAATTATAATGAAAAGCTCATACAATGCCTCAAAAGACACAATTACAACGCTGACAAAACATCATATCAAGATATGTTACATAAAAGTGATGAAAATTTTAATCCTTGAGTTTAGTGCATTAGGAATCATGTCCACTAAATCATGGATAAATAACTCCAAGCCTCTATAATTTTGCATTCATGAACAAGTTTTATGCAAAAAAATGGCCAATAATCTTCAAATATCTTTCGTAACATCATAGAGCAAAAAATAGGCTTCCTCCATTTATTTCAAAATACTACTGAGCGGGAGCGTCCATATAAATAATAATTGTATTTTCTATTTAGTGATTGTGTGTGCTCTATCTCTTGGTAGCCAATTATGTGACTACATAAGTAAATAAATATAGGCGGTGTTCTTGTAAAAGGGGGAGATTTTGGAGATAATATAATTTGAGTTTATTCTCATGTGTTTCCTGTATCCTAAGAGTATTCTTAGGACAATAAATAAATTATTAAAAAAAAAAAAGAAAAAAAAAGAGTGATTCTTAGGTGGTGGTTCTTGCTCCAAGAGTTCTTGGAGTGGTGTCCGCGACCGTCACCGATCATCGACGTGAATCGTTGAGACCTCTCGGTCCGATGTCATTTGGTATCAAAGCCAATCCCCCAAGTGTCGGGATTGGCGTCATCAGATTCTCCCGTTTTTTGCAGCCATGCTATCCATCCCGGAAGATGCTGGGCGTGATTTCCATCCATTCGTGTGTCTCATCCGTGAAACAGGTTTCCATCTCTTCCTTTCCTTTCTTGCAATTGGGCAGTTTCTTTCTCCTTCAAGCAGTCAAGAACTGCGGTCCAGAAGAAGGGTGCTGTCGTCTTCCGCCGCTGGATTCTTGGTGTTTATCTCTCCAAATTATTTCCTCCAACATCCATAACAAGTTTAAGAAATGCAAAAATACAGCAAGCTTCTTCACTGCTTGGCTATTCAAGTCTTGGATAGCAACTAACAGAGATGTTAGTTCTTTAACAAATACCTACTTCACCCGCTATAGCATAACAAGACTTACCACAAATTTCTTTGAATCCATCTTCGTTCGGTTCCGTGTTTTTCAAATCCATCCAGAAAGGTGAAATCGCTTCGAGACAAATCCAGATTTCATCGAGGCCACCACCCACCCCAACCAATTTCACACAGGTCTTGCTCTACCATAAATCCCGCACACAGTCATTGGTTAGTCCAACCAATCTTGTTCTCCACAATCAGCCATCTCTGGTCTAGCGCCAGACAGCAACCTCAAGAATTTTTAAAGTAACAGATTCCTTTGTTATACCTCCTCCAAACAGCGTTCTTGCAACAAGTCCAGGTTGCTGTTTCTTGTCACTCCCTCTTGGTTCGTTCGAATTCGCACACAGAGCTCCTCAGCCGAGGGAAGTCTCCCGATCTCTTTTTGTTGTTTGCCGCACGCAGAGCCCAAAAAAATTCTCTCACTCGATCTCTCTACGGCTCGCGATCAATCGCCAACCCAAATCCCTAGTCCTCACGCACGCAAAGAAGCCCGCTCGTCATCCCTGTTCGTGGACCTCACGCACATCGCGAACGCCGGCATGCTCCCTTCTTCTTCTAAGAGCCTCCTCGACGAACGTTGTCACAAGCCGAAATAGATGATCTTCAGAAAGAAATTATTCGACTAAAACGATGCATGTCAATGCTCGAACAGAGGAAAGGCTTGAGTCCCCTGCCCGAAACTTTGTTTGTACCCGACCGCAGGATTATCAGATCTCTTCTTTCTACAACGACGTGTTTGAAGGGTCAAACCATATGGCTTTTCTCTGCCCCTTTGACGAGTCTAGTTCGATCGGTTTGAAGATTCGTTGTTGAAATCATCGTCTTTGCCCATTATATGATGAGCCAGTGAATGACGAATATGATGACGACACATTCGTAGGAGTTCTTGATTTTGATCAACCCGTATATGATGATGACGAAACAAGGTGGATGCAATACCGGCGTTAATCATTCCGGATAAGACAACAATATGCTCACCATCATATGATAGTGAAATGGTTTGGTGTCGGGTTTGATTCATACCTTGAAAAGCGCCATTTGAAGAGCAAACTAAGGACTTTTCTAATGATAAGAATGAGAAAGAAAGGACAAAGAACAAAACACATTAAATTCATCAACAACTTTCATCGACTATCAGTTTATACAACACTTGTTAACGGCGAATGCGCACCATGGTGCAAATGTCCTATTTGAGTCATGGCGCCGGCGCGCGCCATTTTGAACATGGCGCAAATTATAAAAGAATTATAAAATAATAAGCATGAATATGAAATATCATTAAATTGAAAGACAAACTATCATAATAACAAGCAAACAACGACAATACAAATAAATAACAATCCAACATAATTTCAAGTCCAATAAGTAGTCAATCTTTATACAACTAAAATATATTAAATGAAAGCAAATAGCATTAAGAAGATAATAATATGCAATCTAACATTTATCTTAATATTTTAATATATTTATAAATTAGAAAATATATTAATCTTAAAAAAAATATAAAAAATATTTATAATTACATTAAAAAAATTTAAAACAAATGGCACGCGCTATTTTGGCGCCGTGCGCCATGCCCATGGCGTGCTGTGACGAAATAGCACGCGCCATTTTGAACGTTTGCGCCACGCCATACACATGGCGCCGTAGGTCGCCGCGCCGTGCGTCATGGCGCGCGCTATTTTGTGTGATTGACATCTATGGTTTATTACTGAAGTCCTCCCTCGCGGGCGAATGACATCGGGTGGAATTATCCATACCTGTTTAGCAACAAACCCGCCTCCTTATGGTGGCCAACCGAACCTCTTTCTACGAGCTCGAAGTTCCCCTCCTACCCCGGTAGAATGACGCAGGAGCTCCATATAAATAAATTGTATTTTCTTATTAGTGATTGGTGTAGCTCTATCTCTGTGTAGCCTATTATGTGACTACATGAAGTCTATAAATATTCGGTGTCTTGTAATAGGGGGAGATTTTGGAGATAATATGATTTGAGTTTATTCTCATGTGTTTTCCTGTATCCTAAGAGTGATTCTTAGGTGGTGGTTCTTGCTCCAAGAAGGAGTTCTTGGAGTGGTGTCCGGCGACCGTCACCGGATCGTCGACGTGGATTCGTCGAGACCTCTCCGGTCCGGTGTCAACTACTTTCAAAGCTAAATGAACAATCATTAGTATCACAATAAACCCACAAACTCTGAAAAATAATTCATTCAGAATTGGTTAAAACACTTGCAGGAAAAATAAATGTAAGATGCGCCATCATGTTAAGCATAATCAGTAATTTAATGCAATAAATCAAACAAAATGAAGAACACTTCTCAAAACAGGCTAAATCAACTCTAACGTACCTAATGCATATGAGGACAAGGGGAATTTCACATATAAGGCTATCTCAGAAAGTGGGCATTCTATCTAAACCCAACTGCCAGTTTCCGTCAGCTTGCTAGAACTACAATGCGACCTGGAAAAATGAATTCTTTTGGGCACCTGGAGATATTCCACCATTCTCTACCTGACACCAGCTTTTTGAGAACAAATACCGGTGTTCTTCATACGGTGCAACCTCTTATATCTGGACCAATACTCCAAACCTGCTTAAAATAAACGCATAAAACAAAATTAAAACAGAAAAAAACCATATTCCACATCAAACAATCAAATCATAACACTATTACACATTAAAAGCAAAGAACTTCAGCCTTAAAACATATCGTTTCATAACCAATCCTAAGCTAACAACATCTTCAAATAAAAATATGAAGAGAAATTAAATCTTGATAGAAATCCTAGAAATTGGTTCAATGCGACTTGTGTTTCAGGTTTTTACTGAAACAGTGTATATGTTCACAAAATCGATACTTAGAATACTAACAAGGCACAACTAAACAACAAAAAAGAGAGCAAAAAGGGGCAGTTTTTAGGCTAAATAGAATGCGCTTGTCCTTCTAAAAAAGATCGAAACGCCATAAATATTTCAAACCGAAACCAAATTCTTACAATGCCAAAGATTTTCCGTTCCGGCAACATAGCCAACAGCTGCAAAGCATCTAACCCTAGCACGTAGAAAGAATCCAATAACTACTAAGCTAGGAACTCACTTACGACCGAGCCTTTGATCTTAAATCAAGAAGAGACAGGAAACCTGTGAGATACGTTTATGCACAGGAAAAGGGAGGCGGCGATAATCAGTATTAGAAGAGGGAATCACCTTCGCCTTCATCTCTGGTTTCGTTTACGTTCCCAGATAACACTGAAGGGTTCGAACTGCCGAGTGTACCCAGTTGCGGAGGAGGAAACCGGCTGCAAAGCCGCGCCGGCCGAGCTTATTTTGATATGCAGGTAAAAACTATATTACTCCAAAAAAAAAAGATTTGTATGACATAATATTTTAATATTTAAATTAATTTAGGGATTTTTATACACATAACACTTAAAAGGAGCGTGTTTGATGTACATTTAGGAGACAGATCAAGAGTTAAATATATTTAAAAAGGAATCAAAAAATGCAAATCAAGGAATATTTGCATTTTAAATAACAAATAACATGGACAAAAAACTTATGTACAAAATTAGATCCACGTACATAAAGCTTTTGACAATGCCAATCATCAACTAGTATACTGAAGGTTTATTAAGCTTGATTTTCCGCTACTTTTGTTAAGTAGATTATTGAATGCACTAATAGTGTTCACTACTCCACAATTATAAATGATAAAATTAGATGTTACTTTAATCCCAAGAATAAGCAAAGGCAAGGTTGCTCTTTGTCCTCCTTTCTTTCTTCATCATGGATGTCTTTTCTAGATTAATTGATGCACATTATATGAATCCTTCCTTCCAGCAACATTACGAGTAACTATGTCTCACACTTGATTTAAGCAAATGATTAATTGGGTTTGGTAAGACTAATGTGACTTCTATCACTTGTCTGAAAAATATATTGAAGATTTTAAAGATGTTATGAGCTTCGTACTAATATTAGCAAATCTTCTATTTGTTGCTCAAAATATGTAGATTCAACTCTTCAAGCTCACCATTGTAATCTATTGGGTTTTACTTGCATTAACCTTTACCCATAAAATATCTTGGTATACCTCTAACCTCTTCAAACCTTAAGGCAACTAGCTTCTCTAAAACAATTAACAAACTCCACTCCTAGATGGTGAGGTGGAAGGAAAAATTACTTTCATTCGCTAGCATATTTCAACTTATAAGATCCACGATTTGCAATTATATCTAATTAGGGCTGCAAGCGAACCAAACGTTCGACGGAACTACTCGTTGTTCGGTTCGATTAAAGCTCGTTCGTGATCGTTTAATTAACTAACAAACAAACTTGAAACAATATTTTAAATACTCGATTCTTAAATAAACAAGCTTGAACACTAATGCGTTCAGCTCGTTTATGTTCGCGAACAACATCAGTTGATGTTCATGAACAAGCTCGATAAAAAGCTCGATTGGGATTCGATTAAAACCGCTCGATAAAAACTTAAATAATATGTTATTATAAAAATGATAAATATACATAATATAAAAACTTTAATTATAACATAATAATATAATTATTTTTTATTAATAACAAGAAAACATTTCATATTTGTCCATGTTTGTTAGATTGTTTGTCTAGGATGTTCATGAACAAATTTAGGTTTGCTGTTCAATATATTGTTTGCGAAATATATTCACGAACATAGCTTGTTTAAAGCTCGATAAGCACTAAACAAACGAACATGAACCAAACATGAACCAAACATGAACACCCTTAAATTAAACGAACCAAACATGAACACAAATAATAAAGCTCGAATCAAACACGAACCAAACATGAACAAGCTAATGTTAAACAAACACAAACATGAACACTCACATACTCGGCTCGGCTCGGTTCGTTTGCAGCCCTATATCTAATATTGTCTAAGGTCAATATCTATACCTAAAGGTGTCAGAAAGAATAATTTTATTAGAATTTTTTTTACATTATCATGTGGCTGAGAATAAAATATATATAGTATCATGAAAAACATGTCGAGAGCATGGAGGCCTCAGCTCGCCTTCCCTTGATACAATTCATACTATATGTAGCACTAAATTTTAAAATACTATGGTCTTTAGGTAATTGACCCCATCAGATCGAAAACTCGCCAGGGGGCGCTATCCCCTTGGACCCCCGATATATATGCCTTATAAGTTTTGCCCCCCAACCCCCCCTGCCCCCCCCCCCCCCCCCCCCCCCGGGCGAAAATTTCGGCTGTTTCTACCCCTGTAATAATAGAAGTATGAGCCACTTTTTTGTAGTCTTATTTTGCTCACCCAATCTGTTTTTATCTTGCTCCTCACTATATATCTTTTTCTTCTAATTTAATTTTGGGGTGGCTATTTTTTTGCATGGCTAGGTTACTTGTTATTCACTACATTCTCTTGTTAGTTATTCACATTCTACAATTGTAACCTCTTTTATGTTAACTAAAAAGTTCAAGTTAACATTGAAAATCATGAAAAAGAGAATTATTATGTGCGGTCATCGGATGCCGTCAGGAGCCGAAACAGAACGCGTCACATCACTTTTTTGATGTGTACCGTGTTGTATATCGGGTGATAGCACATTCTGATTCGCCTTCGAATTATCCAGTGACCACATAGAATATTTTTTTCATAAAAAGACATACAAAGAATAATTTTCCCATGAAAAATACATACAAATGGTACTGATGGAAAAGACATGCCTTTGACCTCTTCACCTCAACTAACACAAACACACATGAACTGCTCTAAATTATTACGTGTAAGAGTATCCTATAAGAAAATATCAAGCATTTAATGCAAAAGACAAAGCCAATGAATAAATGCAAGATTTCTGACATTTTCGGGTGCAAATACATCCTAATTTTAATAAATCATGGAAAATTATTATGTACGGATACTAGATGTTGTCTGGAGACGAATCAGAACACGCAATATTACTCTTTTATTATGTACCGGATAAAAAGATGCATTCTGATTCACCTCTAAACAATCTGATATCCTCATAGAATAATTTCTCGTGATTCTAACCATGTGAGTATGGCAAGTGGTTCATTTATTTTTGGAATGCTGCATTTGTGTCTCATGCAATGGTCGAGCTGAGTAATGACAGATTTGAATCAGGCATCAGTTCATATAAGAACACAAAGTCCTATATATGGTCTTATTCAACGGTCAGTAAATGATTTTGATGATGAAAATGTTAGACATTTTATGATGCAAGTAATATAATCAAGATTAAGGTGAGACAAATAACTATGCAAGAGGACAATACATTTTTATTTGATATGACAAAACTATATGTAAGGCTTATTAATGAAGAGAATCGTGATAGATAATTCTATACAGCAACAATAACAAGAAGTCTTTATTTCACTATATAGGGTTGGCTTTATAAATGTTTTTCTTTCTCTATTGTATTCTATTAAGAGTCAAATTCTTAAGTTATAAAGAATTTTGTAGCACTAAAAAAAATTCAATAATCAATCAGAGGCTATATTCTCCCGTATAATTAAAAACTAAAGTATGCATCTTTTTTTTTTTTTTTTTGTTCACTCTTATTGAATATCTACAACACCACTTGAAAACTGAGCCGTAGTCAGAGTTGTAAGATCCGTGCATATACAATAATAGTTATACAGCTCGCTTGGATTTGTTGGTTGGGAGCTTTGACTACAAACTAAGATTTATTGGGTTCAAAGCTTACGTATATGATATTTAGAGGTCTAAATGAGTCGAGTCAAGTCGAATATTTGTCTAATCAAGCTAAGCTTGTTTAGTTCTTAGTTAAAAATTGTATAAGCTCAGGCTCATTTGAAAAGCTCGATCTTGATTTGATTGTTGAGCTCAAATTTATTAATTTTAAATTAAAATTTTCAAAAGTTTTAGTTATTTTAATATAGAATTATTTTAAAATATTAAAATATATAATATAATTATAAATTAATTCATTTTTAAATATATTTTAAGTTAATCGAGAAGCTTAAAGAGCTTTCGAATTGAGTCAAGCTATGCTCGAGCTCAAACTCGTTTAATATTCGAGCATGAGTATAGACCCGAGCTCAAATTTGATAAGCTCCAGTTGTGAGCTAATTAATAACTCGAGCTAGAACCGACTCTGCTCACTCACACCGTTGATTATTTGCATTTGAATTTACCTTTAATAAGCTCAAAAGTCCCAAAAAGTATTTTTTATATAAAAAAGATTATATCTTAGTTATTTGGAATATTTTTCAAAGACAACTCTGGTTAGGGGTGTAAATGAGTCGAGTCGAGTCGAGTATTTGCCTTATCAAGCCTGGTTCGCTTAATCCTTAATGAGCTCGAGCTCAATATCGAACTCGATTAGTGGGCTCAAGATCGGCTCGTTTAGAAAATATTAAGCTCGAGCTCGAGATCGAGCTCGTTTGGTATTATAAAAAAATTATAAA
Source organism: Dendrobium nobile (assembly GCA_022539455.1). Lineage (NCBI taxonomy): Eukaryota > Viridiplantae > Streptophyta > Magnoliopsida > Asparagales > Orchidaceae > Dendrobium > Dendrobium nobile. The sequence continues at coordinate 23,285,994 of CM039732.1, read as the reverse complement.
TATATATATATAGTAGCTTGATAAGCTTTCGAGTCGAGTCGGGTTGAGCTCGAACTCGAGCTCATTTATGATACGAGCTCGATTGTAAGCTCGAGCTCGAAGCTCGATAAGCTAGGCTCGCAAGCTCGTTAACGAGTCGAGTTCAAGCAGGCTCACAAGCCGGCTCGGCTCACTTACACCCCTAACTCTGATAAACACTACAAGATCCGGGGTGCAAAGCTGTACAGAGAGCATGTCTTGCATGCATGTGATCATATCAATAGTGAGCTTGTTTTCCAACCAAGAAGTCTTGATTTCGATGCTTGGACATGTGATGTGTGCATGAGTTTTGGCCTAAAAGCCCAAAAAAAAAAAATTGTACAGCCCTAGATAAATGCCCCTCATTTAACCATGGTCATTTGAAAAAACTTATCAAGATTTTGCCATTTCAAAAATTACTAATAATAATTTTAAAATTTTATCAATGAATGTTATTACTTATTCTATCTTTCAAATATGTTATATAATGCTAACATATATGCTTGAATTTTTATACAAATATATTTTCAATAGAATTTGTTGTTAAATCATGATATTACTAAAATAATGCACAGTTTATATGCAATATTTTTATAATAAATTATATCAATAACAAATTGATATTTGGCCTTCTCATAACATGTTTATATACACACAAATTTAGATAGAAAGAGAGATTAAATAAATATATGAAATATCTATGCCTAATTTAGACGAAATCATTAATAATAGGCCCTTCTTCTGTAGCACGTCATTACCTATTTAGTTTGATGCGGGCTCTAATGATGATTGAGACCCTCCAATATATCACCACCACATCTTCCAATCACTGCACAGAATCTCATTAAGGGAGAGATTATTACGTGCGGAGTCCGGACCCAGAAAATTATTCAGTTTTGCAACTGTGAACAGTAAAATCATAGTAAAAGCGCAATGGTGAGTAGTAACTGTGCTTTTACTGTTCATAGTCACACAACCGAACAACTCTCTGAGTACGGACTCCGCACGTAATAATCTCTCCATTCAAGGAAGCTAGCAAGAGCCCCTACAATTGATTTATTGGACCCACATTGCTCTCCTCAGTCTTCATAAATAGCAAGCCTGGACAAGACAAAGTTATACCAAACAATATCAAATTACATCAATGCCTCTGATTAAATACTCACCATTATTGTTCTTGATTATCAAAACCACCCGAATAAGAATAAAGGGAGATGGAAGAAGAGACCTCTGAAGATATGCTACGTTCATATATATATACATATACATGCTACTGTGTGCTCAGAGTCAAAAAAGGGATTGACTCACTGGGACGATACAAACTTGTGAATGTGAAATCAACAAAGCTTAGAAACAAATAAAGGAAAGAAACTTGAAAGCAGATTCACCTTTGCTTCTTCACAAAAAAGGAAGAGGAAAGCGTATCTTTCTGTAAAGATGGATGGCCACAATCGCCATCATGCATAAACTTGTACTTGGATGCTGACTGAAGAATCTAGAACGTGAATTTTGTTCAAAAGGATAATCAAACACCCTGCAGAAAAAGTATCAAGGAGATTAACGCAGGCAGGCAAGAAAATAAGTTGAAGTACTCTGTTTCCTTTAAGTATGATAGAATTTGGATGGCAGAAATGATAGACAAGGATAAAGATTCAAGATGTATTAATCAATGTGTTATATTTTATATTACCTCCACTCAGGAGCATATTTAGGCTTCGTCTGGGATGACTTTCTTCATACTTCTTAAAAAAGCTTTCTTGTATTACTAGAAAGCTGCTTTAAGAAGTAGTAAAAAAGCCGTCTCAAGCAAAGCCTTAAGCTTCGTTTGGGACAGCTTTCTTCCTACTTCTTAAAACGGCTTTTCATACAAAAATAAAAAATTTTGTATTAAAAAGCTGTATTAAAAAGCTGTATTAAGAAGTAATAAAAAAGCCGTCTCAAATGAAGCATTAGGCTCCACAAAAGTGCACTAAGTGGTGGTTTATGATGTATGATGCTTCTACACTAACTCTTGGCATACCCATATGAAGTACTAAGGAAAGTGTAAACATATCAAACTCAGAAGACAAAAATCAGGGTGAAACTAAATGGAATTGAAGCCACCAAAAGTTATGACAAATGACACAAACCAAAAGGAAAAAAATGGATCGAAAGATGTTGAAATAAATAATCCAATGTAGAATAATATCTAGTGATGGGTGCCTTCTCACGCATCATAAATGCCACCTTTAGCCAAGTTTTTTCCACTCTGCCTTGTTTAACTTTGTGACTTTAGGTCGCACCGACGGCTCCATTCAGCATTTCATTCTGATATCTATTTTAGTTTTCTAGGATGGGGAAAAAATGGTTAAGATATTCAGAAAAGAAAAAATAAACCTGCAGAAGTGGGAAATAAATGTTGCATTTCCAAAAGCAACCAGATGTTTTCAATAAATCCCATCATGGAAGAAAACAATAGCGAGCTTATGCCGCCATAAAATATGCAGGCGATACTGATAACAATGTAGGCGACATGTTGCTGATACTAGATAGGGATTTCCAATTTGCTGTAGGATTACAGTACTACAACAATTGAAGAAAATGTTGTCCTAAGTAATAAAAGATTCAAATTTCTTCTTTGGCAACACCATTGAATCGCTATTGAGACCATTGTCATATAACCTGCCCATGTTTAGATGAAAACGCAAAGTCTACAGCTTTGAGTCTATGGCCATAAAAAATGTAAAATGTTTATGTAATAACCAAAAATGAACATGATGGACCGGTCCATCCTAGACCCGTGCGGGTGTATAGGAGGCGGGCGGACCGGCTGGACAAAAAGGGGCCCACCCACTTAAGTGGGGGTAATTTGGGGATGTGAGGGACTTTTGGATTGTTTGAAGAGGGCCATTAGGGTTTAGTTGGAGGCATTATAAAAAGTGTATTCTCTTTCTAGTTTTCCTCTTCTAGTTTCCTTCTTGTTCTTTTCTAGGGTTTTCTTGTGGGAGATCTTGTCCTTCTCGAAGTGGACAAACTTATCTTGTTTTCTCTTGGCTTTCTAATGCAAAGGCTCTTGCTTGTCATCTCGACCCTCTTGTGATTATTTCTCTTTGGTTTTGTTGGAGAAATTCCTCTTTTTTGGGGGAAATTAGGGCAAAACCGAAATTGTAGAACCCTAGGGCGTATCAATTTGGTATCAGAGCTCTCGATCCTAGACGGCATGGCATCAAAGAAGGTAGAAGTTTTGGAGGGGGAAATGGGCCAATTGAAAGAGGAAGTGGGTGAGAAACTTTCTTCGTTGGAGGGAAAATTCTCAACCCTAGAGGAGAGATTTGGGGAAATGGAAGAGATGATCCAGAAATTGTTAGAAGCCCAATTTGTTCCATCAAATCCTAAGGAAAAAGGGAAATCTCCGGTGACAAACCCTAACCCTAACCCTAACCCTAATTTCCCAATTAGGGAAGAAGGAGTAAATCAGAGTGAACATGGCATGCAAGGGCAATGGTCAAGGGAAGGGGAAGGGTCTGGAGTGGGCGGCCTTTGGGGAATGACCGGTGGTCAAGGGGGCCAGCCACACATGGGCTCGGTGGGCCTCCACAGCACACATGAAGGGTGGCCGAATCAGATGGGGGGATTTCCGGAAGGGAACCGTGCCACGTGGGAGCAGGGAAGAAGAAGGGATGACTACGGCATGGGTTATGGTGAGCCAAGAGAACCACCATGGCGGGGGATCCAAAATCCTTACCCGGGGGAGAGGAGGGGAAGACCACCGGGGGAGGGATTCACTCAGGGGACATGGGGAGATGGAAGACCCTTCAACTGAGCCGACAACCGCATGAGAAAATTAAAGCTTCCTATTTTTGAAGGAGAGGATGCTTATGGTGGATCTACAGGGTGGAGCGCTACTTTGCAGTGAATGACGTCACAGAAGAGGAAAAGTTGATGGCGGTTCCGATATGTTTGGAGGGAAAATCATTGGCTTGGTTTCAATGGCTTGAAGGGAGACAACATGTTAGGAGTTGGGAGGAGTTCAAAGACCTCCTACTTCATAGATTCCGGGTGTCTTGCAAGGGTACATACTATGAGCAGTTTCTAGCTCTAGTGCAGGAGGGCACAGTGGCAGAGTACAGGGAGAACTTTGAGCTACTCTCAGGCCGATTGAGAGGGATTCCAGGTGACCTTTTGGAGGGGAATTTCATGAAGGGGTTGAAGCCCCATATCAGAGCAGCCATCAGAGTAGTTGATCCACATGGGTTAGTGAAGATAATGAAAACTGCACAGCTAGTAGAGGACAAGCTGAAGGTGGAGCCACCGAGGAGATCAGGGGTATCTTACCCCACTTACCGACCACCAATCATGACGGAGGCCCAAAGGCGGCTACCATCCTTCCTCCTAGGGAGGTAGCCAAGGAGAAAACCACTATGGCAGTGAACCAAGGGGGTTCAAAAGATTGACTGATTCAGAGCTGAAGGAAAAAAGGGCCAAGGGCCTTTGCTACCGATGTGATGAGAAGTTTACACCAGGACATAGGTGTAAGGAGAAGACACTACATGTGATCATAGTGGGGGATTCAGAGGAGGAGGAAGGAGACACAAGGGCAAATGAGGAGGATGGAGAGGAGGAAGAGCACCCTCATTTGGCTATGGTGGAGGTCTCACTCAACTCCATAGCCGGACTGACATCGCATTCCACCATGAAGCTGCAGGGTACAAGGTGATGGTTTTGATTGATAGTGGGGCCACCCACAACTTCATAGCTTGCAGATTGGTGGAGAGGGTGGGACTACCGGTGACCCAAGGGAGAGGGGTAGGAGTTATTTTGGGCACGGGGAAGAAGGAGCGCTGTAGCGGGCAATGTAAGGGAGTGACCCTCACATTGCAAGGGGAGGAGACAATGCAAGACTTTCTATTGCTGGACTTGGGAAGCACTGACGTGATACTCGGGATGCAGTGGCTCCAGTCCTTGGGTGAGATGAAGGTGAATTGGAAGAAGTTATACATGGAGTATGATAAGGGGAGCAGGAAAGTGACACTACAGGGAGACCCCAGTTTATGCAGAGCCAGAGTGGCCTTAAAGTCCATCTTCAAGACTTTGAGAGATGAGGGAGAGGGCTATTTGATAGAACTACAGCAAGTGGGCAGGGAGGAAGAAAGAGAGCCAGAAGTCATACATGAGGTGATCCAGGACCTTCTACAGCAGCACTCCTCCGTGTTTCAGATGCCCCAGGGGCTACCACCTATCAGATCCAGGGAGCATGCTATTGTGTTGAAGACAGGGGTAGCACCCGTCAGCGTGAGACCCTACAGATATCCTCATGCTCAGAAGGAGGAGATTGAGAGGTTGGTAGCAGAGATGTTGGAGGCTTAGGTGATCCAGCCCAGTGTGAGCCCATTTTCCAGTCCTGCACTCTTAGTGAAGAAGAAAGACGGTAGTTGGCAATTCTGTGTAGACTACTGGGCCCTCAACAAGGAGACTGTGTTGGACAAGTTCCCTATTCTTGTGGTAGATGAACTTTTGGATGAACTTGGAGGAGCCACCATCTTCTCCAAGGTGGACTTGAAATCTGGTTATCACCAGATTAGGATGAGGACTGAAGACATTCAGAAGACGGCCTTCCGGACACATGAGGGCCATTATGAGTTTCTGGTGATGCCGTTCGGGCTCACTAACGCTCCCTCCACTTTCCAAGCCCTGATGAATCAGGTCTTCCAGCCCTACTTGAGGAGGTTTGTTTTAGTCTTTTTTGATGATATATTGGTGTATAGCAAATCTCTGCAGGACCATATCACCCATCTTGGGGTGGTACTCACGACCTTATTGGAGCATCAGCTATATGCCAACCAAAAGAAGTGTTCTTTCGCTCAGAAGGAGGTGGAGTATCTGGGACACATCATTTCAAAGAGTGGGGTGGCAGCTGACACCACCAAGATAGAGGCCATGGTGAATTGGCCTACACCAAAATCCCTTAAAGGACTAAGGGGATTTTTGGGACTTACGGGCTACTACAGGAGATTCATCAAGGGCTATGGTTCCATAGCAGGTCCTTTGACTGATCAGTTAAAAAAGGACAATTTTCAGTGGGGAGAAAAGGCGGAGGAGGCCATGAAGGCCCTGAAGAAAGCCATGACTAGTGCCCCGGTTTTGGCACTTCCAAATTTCACCCAGCAGTTTGTGGTTGAGACTGACGCTTCAGGAGTGGGTTTGGGAGCGGTACTCATGCAGAATCATAGGCCGATTGCTTTCTTCAGCCGGATCTTATCAAATAGAGCAAGGCTGAAATCAGTTTATGAGCGGGAACTGATGGCTATTGTGTTGGCTATTCAAAAATGGCGACCTTATCTATTGGGACAACGATTTGTAGTTCGTACTGATCAGCGGAGTCTGAAGTACTTACTGGAGCAGAGATTAGTGGCAGAAGAACATCAGAGGTGGTTAGCCAAACTCTTGGGGTATGAGTTTGAGATTCAATATAAGCCAGGGGTTCAAAACAAGGCGGCGGATGCTCTTTCCTGCGTGGAGTGCTCACAGCTGATGGCACTATCTGTACCACAATTGGTAGACTGGGGTGAATTGGTGAAGGAAAATCAACATGTAGAGGAGCTAGAGAGAATTCGGGCGGCTATCCAGAAGGGAGAAGGAGGGTTCAAAGGGTATCACCTGGAGAACTCTCTTTTGTTATACAAGGGGAGATTGGTACTACACCGTGACTCAGCATTTGTTCCCATTCTTCTACGGGAGTACCACGATAGTCGTGTTGGTGGACATTCAGGGGTGGAGAAGACTTATCGGCGGGTGAAAGCTGAATTTTTTTGGAAAGGGTTAAGAGGTGATGTCGAAGACATCGTAAGCAAATGTGACATTTGCCAACGGAACAAGTATCAAGCTTGTGCCCCTAGTGGGTTGCTGCAGCCCTTGGTGCTTCCAAACAAGATTTGGGAGGAAGTTACCATGGATTTCATTGAGGGATTACCCAAGTCTGATGGGTATATGGTCATAATGGTGGTAGTTGACCGGTTGAGCAAGTATAGCCATTTCATTCCACTACGGCACCCTTTTCAGCTCCTACTGTAGCATCTACTTTCATCAGAGAGGTGGTTAGATTGCATGGGGTCCCCACTTCTATTGTCTCAGATAGGGACAAGGTATTCTTGAGCTCTTTTTGGAAGGAGATCTTCAAAATGCAGGGTACATTCTTGAAGCGCAGTACAGCATACCACCCACAGACAGACGGACACTCAAAGGTGGTGAACCGGAGCGTGGAGACTTACTTGAGATGCTTCGTTGGGGAGAGGCCTAAGCAGTGGGTCAAATGGCTACCATGGGCAGAATACTGGTACAACACTTGCTACCATACCGCAACTCAGTTCACACCTTTCAGGATTCTTTATGGAAGGGATCCACCACCGTTGGTGAATTATCAGAAGGGGACGACCCCTGTATATCTAGTGGATCAATACTTGGAGGAGAGGGATAAGGTGTTGGGAGAATTGAAGGAACACCTATTGAGAGCCCAACAGATCATGAAGACCAAGGCGGATGCTCACCGCAAGGATGTGACATTTGAGGTGGGATAGATGGTATACCTGAAGCTACGGCCTTACCGACAGAAGACTTTAGCTAGTAGAAGAAGTGAAAAGCTCTCCCCGATACTACGGGCCTTTCGAGATCGAAAGGAAAGTTGGGATGGTAGCCTACCATCTCAAGTTGCCTCCTCATTCCTCCATCCACCCTGTATTCCATGTATCACTATTGAAGAAGAGCATAGGGGATCATACTGTGACCACTCCTACTATACCCCGAGACCTCACCGAGGATATGCAACTCTTACTAGAGCCACTACAGGTGAAGGAAGTGAGGAAGAATGATTAAGGAAAAAGGGAGGTTCTCATCGAGTGGAAGGACTTACCGACAAACGAGGCTACTTGGGAGATATACGAAGCCATGCAGACGCAATTTCCAGATTTCAACCTTGAGGACAAGGTTGATCTTCTAGAGGGCGGTATTGATGGACCGGTTCACCCGGTCCATCCTAGACCCGTGCGGGTCTATAGGAGGCGGGCGGACCGGCTGGACAAAAAGGGGCCCACCCACTTAAGTGGGGGTAATTTGGGGATGTGAGGGACTTTTGGATTGTTTGAAGGGGGCCATTAGGGTTTAGTTGGAGGCATTATGAAAAGTGTATTCTCTTTCTAGTTTTCCTCTTCTAGTTTCCTTCTTGTTCTTTTCTAGGGTTTTCTTGTGGGAGATCTTATCCTTCTCGAAGTGGACAAACTTATCTTGTTTTCTCTTGGCTTTCTAATGCAAAGGTTCTTGCTTTCATCTCGACCCTCTTGTGATTATTTCTCTTTGGTTTTGGTGGAGAAATTCCTCTTTTTGGGGGGAAATTAGGGCAAAACCGAAATTGTGGAACCCTAGGGCGTATCAGAACACTTGCAAATAAAGTGTCTAAACGAATATATTATATAATTGATTGCAATTATACATCCATTGCAATAACAAGAAATACAAGCTAATACAATATAACGGATGAAAAAAAACAGAACTACCAAAAAATGCATATTTAAAGTAACCAAAATTATATTAACAAATAACAAAAACAAGTATATTATAATTTGTTTTAAGTCTAAAGAGATAATATTCATTAAAAATAAAGATTACTCCAAAAGTTGAACCCATCACCAAATATGTGACACAACAACCTATGCGCCATCAAAACAAAGATAAAATCCTATGTAATTCAATAAAAGGGGTAACTTAGTCTCGAAAATAAAGAAGGAATCTCTAGTTTTAGTCAGATTAAACTAATTGTATCATATAAATTAGTATTTGTACTGTACAATCTAGTCAACAAAAAAATGAAAAAATGTATATTTTTTTCCCCAAATCATTCCTCTCTCTTTCAAATCATAGCCCAAAAAACGAAAAATTAGATCCCTATTTAAATAACAATCTTTATGGTTAAAAAAAGAGGGAGGGAGTTAATTCAAGCAATTGCTACAAAGATTTTCAAAGAGTCCTTTTGAGAGAGAATGAGAGCTTGTGTAAACACTTGGGAGGTGAGGAAATTAAGAGAAGGTTCTTTGGGGGAGCCCAAGGAAGGAATTGTGTGAGGTGATTCACATGGTCCTTTCTATGTTCTACACCTTATTCCTTAGAGTTTTTTGTGTAAAGAACTCTTAAAAAGGAGCTTTGAGAAGTCTTTGTTGAAAGGCTTGAGTTTAACCGAGGAAGCTAAAGAGAAGGCATCACCACCACGTTGTGAAGCAAAAGGAGGGAGTTCGAAGATTTTCAAGTAAGATAAACAGTGTACAAGGTTTTTTTGCCCCTGTGAAAGGAGAAAGGCTTCTACTTTTTGCTAGGAGCAAAAGGAGTGGTTTAGTGAAATTCTAGTGAAGAAGGACCATGAGAAGTGGACATAGGTCAAGAGATCGAACCGCTATAAAAATCTAGTTTGCGTTCATTTCTATTTTTCAGTATTTTTTTCTTGCATATTTTTACTATTTGTTTAGTTCTATTTTTTGCATAGTGGTGCTTTAATTTAAAAACTAGAAAAATATTTTTTTTAAGTGTTAGAATTTAATTTTTCTACTTAAAAAAAATTGCTAGTCTTGATCTTGAAGTTGTTTTGAAAATATAAAAATATTTATTTGCTTATTGTCAAAAAAAATTTAATGCTTCCATTATAATTATTGTTGATAAGTTAAAAGTTTTGAAATAACCAATTCAATCCATTCTTAGTTGTGTCAAGTCACTTTCATTTCGTATCAACTCAGATGCAGATTTTGCAGCTGCAATGTAGATAAAAAAAGCAATGAATGTAATCCATCATTTTTGTACTAAACACATTGATATATATATATATATATATATATATATATATATATATCATTTTATTAAAGATCACATGTCAAAAGAAGATGTAGATGTTCAATATAATGACACTAAAAAATCAACTAATATCTTTACAAAACCTTTGAACTATGAGATATTTAAGTGCCTATAGTATGTGTTTGTGTATTGGTCTATTTTTTTGTTTGAATGATATGTTAATATTAATTATGTGTTCATGAGTTTGCTCTGTTGATGTTTGTATGAATGTTTATGTTATATTCACTATTCTGTATCATGTATGTTTGTGTGAATGTCCATGATCATCACCCAAAAATCCTAAAATTTCTCACATCATATTGTACGAAGCTATTTCACGTTGTATGGTACACATAGGATAATAAAATCCCCTATTATCAATTATTGTCACACTAGCAGTATGGGACAAACTATTGAAATTGATTGTAATGTACGGTACGCCTCTTTGTGCTGTACAATTTGCTTAATCAAAGACAGTTATGGCATATATCGGGAAGAACAAAAAGTCGAAGATCGTACTGTACGATTTGACCAATCTTCATATGTTGGTCAATGGAATGATATGTCATTTACTAATCGTATTGTACGATGTTTAATCGGACTATGCGATCAAATAGAGGCTATAAATAGGCAGTCATGTTTCTTTTTCAATTCACACTGTATACACTTCACCTTCCTCCTCCTTAGTGTGAAATGACTATTCACTTTTTTTCTAATGGCTTTTATTTTTATTTTTCTATCTCTCCTTTTTTAGTTTCAAAAAGGAGAGACGTATTTATTTGAATTTTGTACTTGGTTTGTTATTAAATAAAAATTTTAAGTTTTAGTGTGCCGGTTTGTTTTTGTTAGTCCATTAAAATTTAAAAAGAAAATAATATTAATATATATATATATATATATATATATATAAATTTTAGGATTAATCATTTATTCTCCTATAAAAAAATATTGGAAGCTTACAGAAAGGAGGATAGATAAATAGATAATGGCTAAATTAATTAAATGCTAAAAATAAATTTCAACTAAAAAGGGAGATTTATAGACCTCATAAACCTAGTATGCACTAGGGTTTTTATGATTATTAACATTGTTGGTTAAGCTAATCCACATTTCAATCTAGTGTGCAGGTTATTTCCTTTATACTAACATTTTAGACAAAAGACACAAGTCAGAGTAATATTCAATAAAAGCCGAGAAGAATAAATGAAGCTCAAAAGTGCAAAAGAAGAGATTGTCGAAGACTTTACTGTGTGTGCCTTTTTTTCTTTTTTAGTCAGTTTTATAGGTGTAAAATGATTAAACAACCAAGCACATACTCACAATTGAGAATTGAAATAATAATAATTCAAAATTAATTAAGATCAGTTGATTTTTTTTTTTTTTTTGAGAAACCATACTACACTGTCATTTATGATATTAAGAATAAATCAAGTGATATTAATTAAACAAAAAATAAATAATTAAAATATAACAAATAAATCTGTATGATATACACATATTGGACGATCAGTTAGACGATCAATTATTTCAAATAAAGCCCTCCCATTATTTTGAATTTTCATAAATAGGTAAATTTGAATTTGACCAATTGTATTGTACAAAACCTATTCATATTATATGAATATTTATAATTTTTGCCTATTTTGGATCCGACAATTTGGGAATCAAATTAGGATCAAATCAAGTTAAATATTTGTAAAGTACAATACATATCATATATATCGTACATTACAAACAAATGGAGAGCTTGTTCGTAAGATTCCCATTCAAACAGGATGATCTATTGATCACTTGAATTGATCATACAGTTTGATCAAATAGAGAAGGAATTTTAGGTTTTAGTCAAAATGAGCTAATCGTACTGTATGATCTAGCCAAAAAAAATTTTAAATTTTAAATCCTTATGTAAATACAATCTTTAGGATTTAAAAAATAAAATTGGGCAGTTGGTTCAAGAAATTACTACATAGATTTTCAGAGAGTCCTTTTGAGAGAATGAGTCTTTCTTACAAAAGCTTCTATAAACACTTGAGAGGGAAGGGAGAGATTGAGATAAAGTTCCGGGTTGCGTGAAGAGCTTTTGAAAAGAAGTTCTAAGAAGTCTTTAATGAAAGGCTTGAGTTTAGTAGAGGAAGCTAGTAAGAAGGCATCGTCGTAAGTAGGAGGGGCATTTAGAGAAGTAGATAAAACATTTTTACATTTAAATCCAAATCCCACCATAAATGAAGTCAAACTTCAAAAAAAATGGTGAAAAATCATAAAACTAGGAAATTATAATGAAAAGCTCATACAATGCCTCAAAAGACACAATTACAAACGCTGACAAAACATCATTTATCAAGATATGTTACATAAAAGTGATGAAAATTTTAATCCCTTGAGTTTAGTGCATTAGGAATCATGTCCACTAAATCATGGATAAATAACTCCAAGCCTCCTAAATAATTTGCATTCATGAACAAGTTGTTATGCATGAAAAAATGGCCAATAATCTTCAAATATCTTTCGTAACATCATAGAGCAAAAAATAGGCTTCCTCCATTTATTTCAAAATACTACTGACGCGGGAGCGTCCATATAAATAAATTGTATTTTCTTATTAGTGATTGGTGTAGCTCTATCTCTTGGGTAGCCTATTATGTGACTACATGAAGTATATAAATATAGGCGGTGTCTTGTAAAAGGGGGAGATTTTGGAGATAATATAATTTGAGTTTATTCTCATGTGTTTTCCTGTATCCTAAGAGTGATTCTTAGGACAATAAATAAATTATTAAAAAAAAAAAAGAAAAAAAAAAGAGTGATTCTTAGGTGGTGGTTCTTGCTCCAAGGAGTTCTTGGAGTGGTGTCCGGCGACCGTCACCGGATCATCGACGTGAATTCGTTGAGACCTCTCCGGTCCGATGTCATTTGGTATCAAAGCCAATCCCCCAAGTGTCTGGATTGGCGTCATCAGATTCTTCCCGTTTTTTGCAGCCATGCTATCCATCCCGGAAGAGTGCTGGGCGTGATTTCCATCCATTCGTGTGTCTCATCCGTGAAACAGGTTTCCATCTCTTCCTTTCTTGCAATTGGGCAGTTTCTTTCTCCTTCAAGCAGTCAAGAACTGCGGTCCAGAAGAAGGGTGCTGTCGTCTTCCGCCGCTGGATTCTTGGTGTTATCTTCTCCAAATTATTTCCTCCAAACATCCATAACAAGTTAAGAAATGCAAAAATACAGCAAGCTTCTTTCACTGCTTGGCTATTCAAGTCTTGGATAGCAACTAACAGAGATGTTAGTTCTTAAACGAAATACCTACTTCACCCGCTATAGCATAACAAGACTTACCACCAAATTTCTTTGAATTCATTCTTGCTGCTGTCCGGTTTTCAAATCCATCCAAGAAAGGTGAAATCGTCTTCGGACACATCCAGATTTCATCGAGGCCACCACCCACGCCCAACCAATTTCCACACAGGTCTTGCTCTACCATAAATCCCGCACACAGTCATTGGTTAGTCCAACCAATCTTGTTCTCCACAATCAGCCATCTCTGGGTCTAGCGCCAGACAGCAACCTCAAGAATTTTTAAAGTAACAGATTCCTTTTGTTATACCTCCTCCAAACAGCGTTCTTGCAACAAGTCCAGGTTGCTGTTTCTTGTCACTCCCTCTTGGTTCGTTCGAATTCGCACACAGAGCTCCTCAGCCGAGGGAAGTCTCCCGATCTCTTGTTTGTTGTTTGCCGCACGCAGGAGCCCAAAAAAATTCTCTCACTCGATCTCTCTACGGCTCGCGATCAATCGCCAACCCAATCCCTAGTCCTCACGCACGCAAAGAAGCCCGCTCGTCATCCCTGTTCGTTGGACCTCACGCACATCGCTGAACGCCGGCATGCTCCCTTCTTCTTCTAAGATGCCTCCTCGACGAACGTTGCAACAAGCCGAAATAGATGATCTTCAGAAAGAAATTATTCGACTAAAACGATGCATGTCAATGCTCGAACAGAGGAAAGGCTTGAGTCCCCTTGCCCGAGACTTTGTTTGTACCCGACCGCAGGATTATCAGATCTCTTCTTTCTACAACGACGTGTTTGAAGGGTCAAACCATATGGCTTTCTCTGCCCCTTTGATCGAGTCTAGTTTCGATCGGTTTGAAGATTCGTTGTTGAAATCATCGTCTTTGCCCATTTATGATGAGCCAGTGTATGACGAATATGATGACGACACATTCGTAGGAGTTCTTGATTTTGATCAACCCGTATATGATGATGACGAGAACAAGGTGGATGCAATACCGGCGTTAATCATTCCGGATAAGACAACAATATGCTCACCATCATTGATAGTGAAATGGTTTGGTGTCGGGTTTGATTCATACCTTGAAAAGCGCCATTTGAAGGAGCAAACTAAGGACTTTTCTAATGATAAGAATGAGAAAGAAAGGACAAAGAACAAAACCATTAAATTCATCAACAACTTTCATCGACTTCAGTTTATACAACACTTGTTAACGGCGAATGGCGCACCATGGTGCAAATGTCCTATTTGAGTCATGGCGCGGCGCGCGCCATTTTGAACATGGCGCAAATTATAAAAGAATTATAAAATAATAAGCATGAATATGAAATATCATTAAATTGAAAGACAAACTATCATAATAACAAGCAAACAACGACAATACAAATAAATAACAATCCAACATAATTTCAAGTCCAATAAGTAGTCAATCTTTATACAACTAAAATATATTTAAATGAAAGCAAATAGCATTAAGAAGATAATAATATGCAATCTAACATTTATCTTAATAATTTTAATATATTTATAAATTAGAAAATATATTATCTTAAAAAAAATATAAAAAATATTTATAATTACATTAAAAAAATTTAAAACAAATGGCACGCGCTATTTTGCGCCGTGCGCCATGCGCCATGGCGTGCTGTGACGTAAATAGCACGCGCCATTTTGAACGTTTGCGCCACGCCATACACATGGCGCCGTAGGTGCGCCGCGCCGTGCGTCATGGCGCGCGCTATTTTGTGTGATTGACATCTATGGTTTATACTGAAGTCTCTCCTCGGCGAGGCGAATGACATCGGGTGGAATTATCCATACCTGTTTAGCCAAACAAACCCGCCTCCATATGGTGGCCAACCGAACCTCTTTCTACGAGCTCGAAGTTCCCTCCTACCCCGGTAGAATGACGCAGGAGCGTCCATATAAATAAATTGTATTTTCTTATTAGTGATTGGTGTAGCTCTATCTCTTGTGTAGCCTATTATGTGACTACATGAAGTCTATAAATATATGCGGTGTCTTGTAATAGGGGGAGATTTTGGAGATAATATGATTTGAGTTTATTCTCATGTGTTTTCCTGTATCCTAAGAGTGATTCTTAGGTGGTGGTTCTTGCTCCAAGAAGGAGTTCTTGGAGTGGTGTCCGGCGACCGTCACCGGATCGTCGACGTGGATTCGTCGAGACCTCTCCGGTCCGGTGTCAACTACTTTCAAAGCATAATGAACAATCATTAGTATCACAATAAACCCACAAACTCTGAAAAATAATTCATTCAGAATTGGTTAAAACACTTGCAGGAAAAATAAATGTAAGATGCGCCATCATGTTAAGCATAATCAGTAATTTAATGCAATAAATCAAACAAAATGAAGAACACTTCTCAAAACAGGCTAAATCAACTCTAACGTACCTAATGCATATGAGGACAAGGGGAATTTCTCATATAAGGCTATCTCAGAAAGTGGGCATTCTATCTTAACCCAACTGCCAGTTTCCGTCAGCTTGCTAGAACTACCAATGCGACCTGGAAAATGATTCTTTTTGGGCACCTGGAGATATTCCACCATTCTCTACCTTGACACCAGCTTTTGAGAACAAATACCGGTGTTCTTCATACGGTGCAACCTTCTTAATTTTCTGGGACCAATACTCCAAACCTGCTTAAATAAACGCATAAAACAAAATTAAAACAGAACAAAAACCATATTCCACATCAAACAATCAAATCATAACACTATTACACATTAAAAGCAAAGAACTTCAGCCTTAAAACATATCGTTCATAACCAATCCTAAGCTAACAACATCTTCAAATAAAAAATATGAAGAGAAATTAAATCTTGATAGAAATCCTAGAAATTGGTTCAATGCGACTTGTGTTTCAGGTTTTACTGAAACAGTGTATATGTTTCACAAAATCGATACTTAGAATACTAACAAGGCACAACTAAACAACAAAAAAGAGAGCAAAAAGGGGCAGTTTTAGGCTAAATAGAATGCGCTTGTCCTTCTAAAAAAGATCGAAACGCCATAAATATTCAAACCGAAACCAAATTCTTACAATGCCAAAGATTTTCCGTTCCGGCAGACATAGCCAACAGCTGCAAAGCATCTAACCCTAGCACGTAGAAAGAATCCAATAACTTCTAAGCTAGGAACTCACTTACGACCGAGCCTTTGATCTTAAATCAAGAAGATGACAGGAAACCTTGATGAGATACGTTTATGCACAGGAAAAGGGAGGCGGCGATTAATCAGTATTTAGAAGAGGGGAATCACCTTCGGCCTTCATCTCTGGTTTCGTTTACGTTCCCAGATAACACTGAAGGGTTCGAACTGCCGAGTGTACCCAGTGCGGAGGAGGAAACCGTGCTGCAAAGGCCGCGCCGGCCGAGCTTATTTTGTATGGCAGGTGAAAAACTATATTACTCCAAAAAAAAAGAATTTGTATGACATAATATTTTAATATTTAAATTAATTTAGGGATTTTTATACACATAACACTTAAAAGGAGCGTGTTTGATGTACAATTTAGGAGACAGATCAAGAGTTAAATATATTTAAAAAGGATCAAAAATGCAAAGGAGATTTGCATTTTAACAAAAAATGCAAAGCGAAATTACGTTTTCATAGAAAATGTGAACAATGATCATATTTTTATAAAAAAATGTGACATAGAAAATGTGAACAGTGATCACATTTTCTATTAAAATGTGATTTTATATTATATTTTTCATGTTTTTTACTTTTCCTAATTATTATATTTTGATTCTTTTAAAAATCTGCTTCATTCTTAATACATTTAATAAATAGTTTTATTTAAATATTAGAAATAATTTTATTGAAATAAAATTCTTTTATTTTCCTATTTAAATTATTACTATTTAAAAACTAAAAAAAATTATATTAAAACAATTTTTCATATTTATAACTTATTATTTTATAAAATAATTTTTTAATAAAAATTTATTTAAATATTTACATTTATTATATTTTAAAATTAAAAATAAATATATTTATAACTTATTTTTAATTTATTTTTAAAACAAATGTATAAAATTGTTATCTATAACTGCACTTCTCTCTCTATTTCTCTCTCTCGGTCTCTCTCTAATTTGTACTCTCAATTGAGATAGAGTGAATTTGTGTTTTAATAATTATAATTATTAAATTTAAAAATTATAATTATGATTAATAAATTTATTTTAAATTATATTTATATTAAAGTTAACATAAAATTATGTCTTAAAATAAGTATAATAGTTATAATATTTCAAATTAATTTTATTAAATATTTAAAATAATTTAATAGTTATAAATCTTATTTTACGATATAAAAAATTGTTTTTAAAAATAGTTATAATATTTCAAATTAACTTAAATTTATTTTATTTTCGTTTTAAAAAATAAGTTATAAATATGAAAATTTGTTTTTAGTATAAAACTTTTTTTAATATTTAAACAGTAATGATTTAAATAGGAAAATAAAAAACAAATTATTTCTAATATTAAAAAAAAACTATTTACAAAATGTCTTAATAATGGAGCATATTTAAAAAAAAAATCAAAAAATAATCATTAGAAACAATAAAAAACAAAAAAATGCTATATAGAACTCTATGAAAACGTGATTTCTCCTTGCATTTCTGTTAAAGCGCAAATCCCTTTTGCGTTTTTTAATCGCACATCAAGCGTGCTCCTTTTAAAAATTTGTCCTTCACTTTTCCTCCATCAAAACCCCGTCCCATACGGCACGATGATGGTTGTTTGCATGCAAAACTCATTTCTCTTCCTCTTGTTTGAGCAGCTCCTCTTCTCCTTTTGTGTTTGGTCATCTTCTCCATTCCGTCGAACGCCGTCCTTTCCCGTCAAAATGCCGCCCACCTTCTACATTTTGGGCGATCATCAAGATGAAGCTGAATCGCTTCTAAGAGAAAACATGTCGAATTATTTTAAAAACAAGGTAATCGAAGAAGCTGAGTGGGTAATTTTATTAATCAAAACTCAACTGTAATTGGTGGCAAATGGCATTGGTTTCTAGATAGATTTCAAGAAATACTTTGTGCTCTGCATCATCTAGTTTCTTAAGGCATTTCATCATCGGCTTAGCGTCATTGTAGGACGGGAACCCTTGTTTCCTAGAATTCAATTGGAAGCAGTCACTGAGCATCCATGCCAGCTTTTCTTATTTCTCATTACTGGAGATTATCTCCGCACAGCTATAGAAGAGCTGGTTGTAAGCTCTATGCTAGCAAGTGTTTAGCATTGCAAGCTTCCGCCTTGCGTTCTCCAAAAGCTTCGCGGCCTTGGCATCATCAGTGCTGCTTATGGAGATGAGTCATGAATCGTCGGACGGGAGGCCGAAGACACGAAAGGACAAGTCGAGCGATTCAACCAGCGTCATGCGGTATCGGGCGAGATTTTGACGGAGGAAGACTGAATGGTATTTTAAAAAGTAAAATAGATTTTATGTGGTAGGTGTGTAAATAGATAGCTATAGGTTTTAGATGAGTAAATAATAAATTTTTAAGTGTTATATATGTAAAAATCCCATTAATTTAAAGTGAAATATATATTTTTCATATAGGATATTATACAAGTAAATACAAATATTTAGATATTAGATATATAAATATATAAAAACTTTAATATATATGTACTAAAATAAGAAGATAATTTAATCTTAAAATAAAATTATTATAAAATTGTTAATTTTTAACGAAAATTCTGACTTTATATGGCTCATACATAGTCTGTGTAACAAGCCCAATATCCCCATTTCTTTTTTTTTTTTTTAAATATGCAATAAAGTTTCTTTTGAACAAAAATGTACTTTATATATGAAAATAAAAGTCATGCGAGCTTTCGAACAACAGAGATACTTGAATGTCTCTCTTATAGCACCGTTTGTCTCTGAAAATTACAAAACTCATGTGATCATTATATAGCGAAGTTTCACCATGATTTCTACTTATCGACCACTCTTTATTCGGGGTTAGTGATGTTAGGGGTGTAAACAAGTCGAGACAAGCCTAATTTGAGCTCGACTCGCTAACCATTCTTGAGCTCGAACTCGAGTCGAGCTCAAAAAATGAGTTCGAGCTCAACCTGTCCCACTGCAAAAGACTTATCGAGCGGCTTTCGAGGCCATAAATGATTCAGCACGCAAACAATAGACGATATTCCGCGATTTAAGCACATAGCAACTTTACATCCCGCACGTCTGCGATCAGCATGCATTCCAGCACCTAAGAGCTCGCCTCGCTTCCTACATGTCCACACCCAAGGCCATTTCACACGTCCCACCATCTCGTGTCTTTCCGCACTGCCGTAGTCTGCATCTCCCCCCCCCCCCCCCCCCTACATGTATGTGCTTTAGCATTCCCCAAGCTGCTCAAATAGCAATCGAATTGAGCCTTCCGCGGTTCGAACTCGAGCTCGATAATCCAACGAGCTTGAAATTCTGCTCAAGCTCAAGCTCGAAACTCAATAAGCTAGGCTCACAAGCCCATAAACGAGTCAAGCTTACACCCCTAAGTTATATTATAATTTTGATTGTTTCTATTTGAATGCATCTATCGCTCTTAGTTGTATGTTATCATAGGAATAATACTAAAAGAGAGTCCTATATTTAAAAAAAAATGAATAAGGTAAGAAATCAAAATAGGAGTTTTGAGATTAATAGATCATGACCTTCATTGTTGATCGTTGTGCAAAGTTCCAAGATTTTTTTAAATCTATGAGCTCTCTCAAACTCTAGTTGCCCTTCATGTGTTAAGAATGAGGAGCTACTTATAAATTCTTTAGATTGTCATTTTAATTATTTTTGTCAAAAATCCCCAACAATTTATCAGATGATTTATGTTGATCCCATTTATCATTATCATTCTTAATTATGCATTGAAGTATTTTAATGATATTAAATTTGAGTGATATTGAGCTCATTTGATTCCTCACAATGTGATAATCTTTTTTACTATAAGAACTGAATAATCGAAGACCGTTTGGTTCATCAAATTGTGTCATATAGTTCTCAAAAAAACTTTTGAGTACTGGTTTAAGCCCATATCAACTTAGATCAAAGCACTTTAATGTCATGAAATTTATTTCAACAAAATGTTCATTTTTATTATAACTTTACTAAAGATAGAGCTTAAATGATCCTAAAGTTAATCCTAACTTTCTACTTCACATATTTGGTTAAGAACTTAAGATTGATGCTTTATTGGATAGATTTTTTGGTGATATATCAACCACCTATGTGTTCAAGTCAAAATAATTTTGATCTTGAAAATTTATGGCATAATATTACAATTTTAGAAAAATTATGAGTCGTGACTACTCCTTGAACATCAACATTAGCCTACCTTCGAGGTCGTGAACCAATCAACTTCTTAATAATTGCAATTTCCCTTTTCCCTAAAGTTGACTTTTAATTCAGTGCAAAAATTATAAAAATGGCTTCAACCTCTCCAAAAATTATTTAAACTACTCAAATAAGTCATGCTAGGCACCAAAAGTGATAAAATTAAGTCCAGAATATTGAATAAGTCATCCCCAAGTACTCCATTTGGATGATCTATGTTGATTTCCATAATCATAAATCATTTTTAGGCATTTACATGTCTTAATAACATCAAATTTGAGTAATATTTGGCTAAATATGTCTCATTATTTTTTAAAATATCCCCAAACACTCCATTTGGATGATCTATGTTGATCTCCATAATAATAAATCATTCTTCAGACATTTACATGTTTAATTAATGATATCAAATTTGAGAAATATTTGGTTGCTTAGATTCTTCTTATTGAGATTCTCATTTATAAGCACATAAAATTCAAAGATCGTTCAGTCCTTCAAATATTTATTATGAATTAAGTGCCTGACAATATTTTAAATATTTATTTGGGATCATTTGAACCAAATCAACAAAATTTTAAGTGGCATTTTATTAGTTTTATCAAAATATTTATCTTGACTATAAATTTATTAAAATCAAAGTTTTGATGGCGCGGCCTTAATGCTAAGCTTTGAAGCTTTTGATTCAAACTAGTTCTTTGAATGAATTTTATAATGATCTTTGAATTTCATTACCTAAAACTTTTTGTATGAATGAAACCTTGTAAAATTACTCATAGGGATACCAGTGTCTCTCTTGTCGCACAATGAAACCCTAAAAGGGCGTATAGGATCACCTTTATTTTTTATTTTTATTTTTATTTTATTTATATATTTACATGAACTCAAATTTATTTAGTATACTAAAAATCTACAATTTTTTTAATAAAATTTTTATATGATGATTTAATTGATGGTGTCTGTGGTCGCTAGTGGACTAATCGTGGTTACCTACGAGGTGATGACGATGGTGATGGCCGTCAATGACATGACAGTGATTGCAAAGGCTAAAGATAATAATTATTTTAAAAAATACTCAAAACATCTTAAAGTTGTTTTTAGTGCTTTAAGAATAACTCAAATTTTTTAAAAAAATATAAAAAAAAATTAATTCAAAGACAAACCAAATAAATAAGTATTTGTAATATAAAAAACTAAAATAATTATAAATAAATCTTAAGGATACTTCCAAAAAAAATATTATTTTTAACATGGACCGCATTACCTAGGGGTGTCAATTTCGGGTCACGGGTCGGGTTCGGGTCGAACCCGAACTGACCCGAGTTCAAACGGGTCAACCCTAACCCGACCCGGGTAGACAAACGGGTCGAAAAACCGAACCCGGACCCGACCCGGCGGGTTGCCGGGTTGACACGACCCGACCCGGTTTGGGTGGCCGGCGCCGGAACCGCGGCGGCCGACGGCGGCGGACGCGAGCGCGACGGGCGGACGCGGGCGCGGTCGGGCGCGGGCACGCGGGCGAGAGGCGGGCGCGGGCGCGGTCCGGCGCGGGCGCGGTCGGGCGCGGTCAGGCGCGGGCAGTCGCGGGCACGCGGGCGCGAGGCGGGCGCGGTCGGGAGCGGGCGCGGTCCGGCGGGGGCGCGGCCGGGCGCGGGCAGTCGCGGGCACGCGGGCGCGCTGGGGGGGCGGGCGCGGGCACGCGGGCGGCGCTGGCAGGCGCGGGCAGTCTCGCGCGGCGGGCAGCGCGGGCGAGCGCGCGGCGGGCAGCGCGGGCAGGCGCGCGGCGGGCAGCGCGGGCGGGCAGCGGGCAGAGGCGGGATTTGAATTTTTTCGAATTAAACGGGTTGGCGGGTTGACCCGGCAACCCGCCGGGTCAACCCGAACCCGACCCGTTTTTTGAAACGGGTCGATTTCTGGAACCCGAACCCGACCCGTTTTGAAATCGGGTCGGGTTCAACCCGGATTTTCCGGGTCGGGTCCGGGTCGGGTTTTCGTGTCGTGTCAAATATTGACACCCCTAGCATTACCCAATCTTTCAAATTGCATGAATATTTTGAAATGTATATTGAAATTAGATGCTTCTTATATAAAGTTGCGTCATGAGCTTCTTAGGAAATCACATTCAAATCCATATTCTCTACAATACTTTACTTAATTTATGCTTATCTTTTAATGACTAAGATTATGCACCATGAGGCATTGGCATTGCAGGTCTCATCATCATCTTAAACTATTTTAACTACTGCTTGAGTGGTATTTTTTCTCACACAAAAGATTTGGAGCATTCCCCCCAAAGGTTTTAAAAATCGAATCAGATCGATCGGTTCAACTAATTGAATCAAAAATCGGTTTGCTTGTCGGCCTGATAAAAACTCTAAACAGAATTAGCAACAAATCAGCCTGAACTGTATCGAACTGATGGTTCAACCGATTTACCGGACAACCAATATCAATTTTCAAAAATTGGTCGATGGTTTTTTAATTAAATCATTTATATAATTAAATAAATTAATTTAATAAATTTAATATAAAATTTCAATTTAATGAATTAATTTAAATTTAAGCTATTTTCATTTTAAAATTATATATATATATATATATATATATATATATATATATATAGTTTCAAAAAAACTATCAATCAAATATTATCACAAGGCCAAAGTGATATGGACTAAATAATCATGATAAATTTTCTAAATTCAAAATATATGCACTTTGTTTTTTAACACATATTTTTCAATTAATATATTTATAATGCAAATAATATTAAGTTTTAATTAATTATATTAATTTTTTTATCTATTTAATTTTTAATTAATTTAATTATATAAATTTAAAATATTAATTTTATCTATTTTTTAAATATAAATGATCCAGCATAAATTTATATACTTAATTTTATAATGTAAATTTTTCATATAATTTATATGAATAAATTATATCTAAATATGTATCATAAATAAGCACTTTTTATATTAAATCTATAAACTAATTTTATAATAAATTTGAATTAAATTTTAAAATTGAATATGTTTAAATTAAAAATATTTAGAATAAATTAATTGTGCATGAATTTTATTTAATTTTAATCATAAATTTATATTACAGTATAATTATAATATCATTATTATGCCAATTTAAAAAAAAATTATATTTATTATTTCATATAATTCAATCTCGATCGAACTATTGAATCTTGAATATCTTCTTCTTTCTAATCTCTATATTAAATGTGATTTTCACAATCTCGAACCCTATACTTTAGTCATCCAACTTTGACTTTACTAATAATATCCTCATTTATCTCTCCATTGTTTTAAATAATAGGCTCTAAATATCTAAAATATATGAACCCTTTTAATGGCTTGATCCAAATAAAAAGAGACAAATTTCTCTCTTGACTTAGCCACTTTACCTAGTCAATCCACTTTCTCATGGTTAGACCAACCCTACTTAATGAGTTGACAATCCAACCCATTAAAATATTATTATGGCCCCGCCATCGTAATGAATTAGTCCATCACAATTTAAAAACCAAAATTAAAAATATAGTATATTAATTATAATGGAAAAAAATAGCAGAGTTAGTCTTCGTAGGAAAAAGTAATCCAAAATAATCTATTAAAAGCAAAGATTTAAACATAGATTTCATTTGAGTCGGCTTTCTTATTATATTTTAAATAATTTTTTAGTACAAAAGTTTTATTAGAAAACTGTTTTAAGAAGCAGTAAGAAAGTTATTCCAAATGAAATTTTAAGCTTTATTTGGAACAACTTTTTTTTTATATATATTTCTAATTTAGTTTTTTTAATAAAAAATTTTATACTAAAGGCTTTCTCAAACGAAGCCTTAAAAGCAAAAGTACATATATGTTTCTCTTCCTATTAGGATTATGATGTCCAACTTATGAAAAATTTTAGGTAACATAATTTTATTTCTATATTTTCTATTGTATTATTGTAAAAAATTAACTTTAAAGGCTTCGTTTGGAACAGCTTTCTTGCTATCTTTTTAAAGCAACTTTTTTATTTTGTATTAAAAAGTTGTTTTAAAAAGTCAAGGTTGTAAAAATCGAACCGGAAGAATGATAGGTTCACAGTTCGATCGGTCAAACAGGGGTCAAACCGGATAACGTAATAAATAATAATATTATTGAAATTTAATAAACTTTACAATAATAATAATCTTATCATTCAAAATAATAGAAAAAAAAACTAAACGAAATAAAAATCTATAAAGCATAAAACATACATAATTAAGTAAAAAAATTAGTTTAAAATCTCATATTAGAGCAAAAAAATTTAAATCTCATAATTATAAGAATTTACACTCATAATAACATGCTAATTTTGATGTTATATGATTAAATATGCTAATTTTTATGGTACTAAATTATATTACATATTTAATATAAATTTAATTCTAAAATAAGTTTAGAAATTTAATATAAATTATTATTAATTTATGTTATATGATTAAATATATTTTACAAGTATATGTTATATATCAAATTTATTTTCAAACTTTATATCTAAAAATAAGTTATATAAAAATAATTTATCATTAATAAATAGATAAAATTATTTTTATAGTGAGATAC
Organism: Dendrobium nobile; assembly: GCA_022539455.1. Taxonomy (NCBI): domain Eukaryota; kingdom Viridiplantae; phylum Streptophyta; class Magnoliopsida; order Asparagales; family Orchidaceae; genus Dendrobium; species Dendrobium nobile. The sequence goes on along the minus strand of CM039732.1, from coordinate 23,260,882 downwards.
GTTTATGCAGAGGAACAGGGAGGTGGCGATTAATCAGTATTTAGAAGAGGGGAATTACCTTCAGCCTCCATCTCTGATTTCTTTCATGTACCCATATAACACTGAAGGGTTCAAAATGCCGAGTGTACCCAGTGCGGAGGAGGAAAGCGTTCTGCATGAAGAATTATTACGTCCTACGACCGGATGCAGAGGAACATTCGGTCGTAGGCAAAATCGCACCTAAAAAACTCGGTATAGGCGCGATTTTGCCTACGACCGAATGTTCCTCTGCATCCTTACACCGAACCAAATAAAAGTTTGTTCTGCATAGACCGACAGGCCCAGCTAATTTAATATGGCATGTGAAAAACTATATTACTCCACCCAAAAAAAATTATGATATAATATTTAAATTAATTTAAAGAGAAATATATATTTTTTATATAGGATATTATACAATTAAATACAAATATTTAGATATTAGATATATAAATATATAAAAAAAATTAATATATATGTACTAAAATAAGAAGATAATTTAATCTTAAAATAAAATTATTATAAGATTGTTAAATTTTAACAAAAATTTTGACTTTATTTGGCTTATACATAGTCTGTGTAACAAGCCTAATACAAAATTTTACAAGCCTAATATTATTTTACATAATCTCTGATAATTTGGTAATTTTTTGAAAATGTACTTTTTTCCTGATAGAATTCTTTGTTGTCAACTGTTATGTAATTTTGACATCTTCTTAATTAAGCTCAATTATATATTATTTGCTATACTGCATTACTAACACTAAAAAATACCGTGATAGCCATGACTTCTTACTTGTTTAGTGTGATTGCTGAAATGCATATTCTTGAGGGATTTTTTTATTATTGTATGAATTTATTATTACTATACGAATTTACCATTATTGTAATATTCAATTGCTCTTGTCACTGGATTATTATTGTTACTAACTTAGATATTAATACTAGTTAATATTACTGATTCACTGTAGAATTATTAAGCTTGTGATATATTGAGCACGTGATATAGAATGTCTAGATAGTATGTATACATTTCTACATGATTTTATTACATTAATTTGATTTCAATAGTCTTTATCGATATTTTGATTTTATATTTTATATGAATTATGTATTAATTGGTACTACTAAATGATGATTGATTTATAAATTTGACACTCATACTAGTTTAAAATTTTACTAGCTTATGCACTGCGGTGTTTTATTATTTACAGATTCTACTGCAACTGTATTTGAGATTTATTATTTATGCAGTACTGATTCAATGATCATATGAATGTAATTATTATGTTTGACTGTTGACTTGCATATTACTCCTTTATCGTATTTTGAATTTAGTTATAAATTTTGTTGACATGTTGGTTTTTTAAACTCATTATATGTGGTTCAATGATTTTAGGTCAAGGCAGACGAACAGAGGTGTGGGGCTGGTCAAGATTCTTCATATTCTATTTCTTTTTATTTTATCTTTTATACTTAGGATAAAATATTTATGAAATGATTATATTGATCATAAGTATAATATATAATTTTTGGGAATAAATCTAGATGTGTATATTGATATTTTAAATTATAGAACAAGTTTATTTATTTAATACTGATAGATGATATTAGATAGCTCTAGTATTGTTTATTAAAAGATAAATGAATATTTTTTTTTTTTAAATTAGATTATGGGACATGACAATTAGTATCAGAGTATAGTTATTAAAAGAATTAATTGTTATCAGAGCTATTGGAGTTGATTAAGAGTTGGGTACAATGTATAGTTTAAGGTGCATTAATTTGTGTGAATAATTGAATGACATGTGATAGAATGAATTATACAATTGTATATATTTTGATGAGTTTTAATTTGATTTTTGGTTTTATTTGAGTTTCGATTGGATGAATTTTGTTTATATTGATTTTGTGCCCAATTCTTTAAGGGAAATATTGAGGATGATACTTTCTTAAGGATGGTAGATTTTAATAACTCGTATTTTAATCCATGTAAATATTTTTTTCTAGAGTTAATATAACTCCAAATCATAAACTGTCTTCACCATAGTATTTTAATTTTAATATTTTAATCACATGAAATTTTTTATAATTCAATAGTTTTGCAAACCAATTTAACTAATATTTTTTAAAAAAAATAATTTATTTTATGGATATTTTTTTCTAATTTTTGAAGTCATAAAATGATTTATTTGAATTTTATATTAAGAAATTAATTAAATTAAATATTATATTAAAATATTAGAAATCATTGTTAAAAGCTATTGAAGACCTATTCCTATCCATTTTCGGCTAATAGAGACGTGTGAGAGGAATTTTAGAGGAAAAGATAAGTGAGAGAAAAAAAATCAAATTTGGAGGTCGCGAAGCGATTTTCATCAGTCGGGTCAGTTGGGATAATTACTCGTCTCATTATAAGGAACTGTTACCCTAAATCTAATTTCAAATATTTTACATTTTTAGCATTTTTTATCAAATTTGTGTTTTCGTTATAGAAAAATATGAATAATTTTGTATTGGCAAAACTTTCTCTGTGTAACTTTTTGTATGTTATAGAGATCATGATTGTGAGTATTTTGAGTATGTATTTGAAATTTTTTAACTGGTGATTTTAAAATACAATATTTTTTGTCTACTCAGAAATTTATTTTGACGTCAAAAAATAGTAGTGCAATACAATAAAAATTTTAAAAATTATTTTATATATTCCATGATAATTTGATAATTTTTTGAAAATGTATATTTTTGTTTAATAGGTTTCTTTGTTTTCTACCATTATGATATTTTGGCATCTTCATAATTAAACTCAATTATATATTCTTTGTTGCAATGTATTGAAAATAGATGTAAAGATGTGCTTATGTTATAGTTGGTCGCTATTACTATTATAGTATTATGATAATAATTTGTGTGTGAAATAAACAAACAAGGATTGTTTGACTCATTGGTTGGAGGCTGATTGACCTATACAAAATGGTGTGTTGACAGGCTTTCTTTTAAATATTATAGTTTGATGTTATCCTCTACTAATTCATGTGATTCACTGATTAGGAGTTATAAGGAGATCGCTCATTAATGTACCTACAGGCAAAGAGTGACGACTATATTTATTGAGACAATTGTTTACTAACACTAAAAAATATCATGATAGTTAGGACTTCTTACTTGTTTAATGTGATTGATAAAATACATATTCTTGAAGTTTTTTTTAATATTATATGGGTTTATTGTTACTACATAGATTTATCGTTATTGTATTATTCTACTAATCCTATCACTGAATTATTATTGTTTCTAATTTAAATACTGATACTATTTAACATTATTGATTCATTATACTATTATTAAGCATATGATATATTGAGCACGTGAAATAGAATGTCTGGATAGCATGTGTACATTCCTATATGATTTTATTACATTAATTTGATTTCAATAATTTTTACTAATATTTTGATTTGATATTTTATATCATTTATGTGCTGATTGGTATTACTGATATGATGATTGATTTATAGATTTGATACTCGTACTAGTTTATAACTTTACTAGCTTCTACAGTGTTGTGTTTTATTATTTATAAATTCTACTGCTACTGTATTTGATATTTACTATTTATATAATGATTAAATGATCATATGAATATTATTGATATGATTTGATTGTTGACATTCATATTGTTCATTTATCGTGCTTTGAATTCAGTTATATGTTTTGATGATCTGCTGGGCTTTTTAAGCTCATTATATGTGGTTAAATAATTTCAGGTCAGGGCAGGCAAATAGGGGTGTCAGGTTGATCAAAATTTTTCAGGTTTTATTTCTTATTATTTTTCTTTTGTACTCAAGATAGAATTATTTTGATATGATTGTATAGATCTTGAGTATGGTATATAATTTTTTAGAATGAATATATATGTGTACATTGATGTTTTGAATTATAAAATATGTTTTGTTGTTTAATACTGATAGATGATATTAGATAGCTCTAATGTTATTTATTAAAAGATAAATAAATAATTCTTTCAAATTAAATTTTGGGACATCACACAATGCATCATAATCTATACCCTTTTACTTCTTCAGGATATCCAAGGAACACACACTTAACAACTCTTGGTTGTAATTTATCTTACCTTATATGTATATAAGCAGCACACCAAAAGCTCTCAATATATTGTAGTTCGATATATGAATAGTCTATAATTCCATATGAGTTATAAAATCTATTGTTGTTAATGGTGACATGTTTATGAGGAAGTTAGCAGTTTTGAGATTTTCTCCCCAAAACTATCTAGTTAAACCTGCACCATTTAACATGCGCCTTACCCTATCAAGTAAGATTCTATTCATCCTTTCTGTCAGCCCATTATGTTGTGGTGTATTTACAACAATAAAATGCCTAGCTATACCTTCATCTTGTAGTAATTATCAATTGCTTTTGAGAAAAATTCTAGCCCATTGTCGAGGTGAAGTTTCTTGACCCTTCTTCTTATTTTATTCTCAATGATTGACTTCCATTGGATGTAAGTCTCAAGAGCTTCATCTTTTGTTTTCAAAAAATAAACCTAAACTCTTATAGAGTAATCATCAATGATTGACATGAAATATCTTACTCCACCTATAGTTGTAACCTTTGATGGTCCCCAAAGATTACTATGTATGTAATCTAAAATGCCTTTATTGTAGTGCTTTGCTGTTTGAAATCTTATCCTGTTGTTTTTACCTAGAATACAGCCGATATTATTCTCACAGCTCATCCAAGCTAAATTTTTTAATGTGTCCTAACCTAAATCAAATGTTAAATTCTAGTCTTATCTACATCATTTATTGTATTGCACATTTATGGATGTACGTGTCATTATTTCACCATGTAATGAATACAAATTCCCTTTATCATAATCATGGCTCCCTTGGTTACTTTGATCAATCCCTTATCAATTTTCACATTACAACTAGAAGCATTTAGTATTCCAATAAAGATCAAATTTCTTTTTGAGTTTGGGAACAAACCTTACCCCTTGCAAATTCCTGATACATCAATCAAACATTTGAATGGCAATAGTTCCTTCTCATATTATCTTGCATGCTTTGTTGTCTCCCATTAGTACCATTACACCATCTCCTTTCTTGAGGCCTTAAAATCAGCTCTCATTTGGATTCATGTGGAAAGAACATCCAGAATCAATTATCCATTCATTCTTGGAGCTCTTTGCTAAAACCACCAGCACCTTTGATAATTCATACCCATCAGAATTAGCTACTACTACTGCTTTCCCATCATCCTTCATATATTATTTCCTTGCAAAAGCTTCCTCTCTAGACAATCTCTCTTAAAGTGTCATTTATCCTCCTCCACAATCTTTACATCTATATTTTTAGATCAAGAATGATTTTGTTAAACTAATCCATGTGCTTCCAAAGGTCCTTTTTTTTGGGGAAAATATGGGCATTATCGCCCTTCTCATTATAAAAATGAACTAGTTACATGTAAGAAAGGATATTGTAAAGAAAAAATCATGCAAAAAGCAAAGGCCTAAAAACTAGGGGAAGAGAACAAAACTACCCAATACAAAATAAGCAACAAAAAGTAAATAAAAAGATAAGAAAAACTGCAGGAAGAGGGAGGCAAACAAGCCCCGGGCTCAAGAATTGCCACTCTCTCAACCTGGTTGCAAAAATGTTACCTAAATTCTACCCTCTAAAGGAGAAAAAGGCAATCCAGCCATCCTAGCCCTTCTTCCAGTATAAAATAGTCATGTTACCACAAGTAGAAGAAAGGCATCCCCCGTGATTCCATCCAAAAAGCCAAGAAAGTCCCAGGCAAAGCAGCAAAAACTCACGCACGAAGCAGCAACTCCGTGAAGCTAACAGCAAATCCAACAATATTTCTCAAGAAATCCGGCAACCCCATGAAGCTTACAGCAAATCCATCAATATTTCTCTAGAATTCCATTTCATAATTCTAGAGAGTACAGCTGCTTTAATTTTAAGAGCTAAAGATGTAGAAGATACAGATGAGCCCCCAAATTTCCTCTCGTTCCTTTCTCTCCATATAAAATATACCGAAGAGAATATAAGAAGATAATAAAACTCCTTGTTCTTATCATGAGTATCCTTAATATATTCAAAATTTTGCAGCACATTGGGTCTTTACAGTAAGAACCCAAGATTGGACATGAGTTTAGAGAGAATAGTGAAGGAATAGTAACATTCAAAGAAAAGATGGCTGACCGACTCCACATAACAGTGACATAAAGCACATTTGGGATCCACAATGATCCCTTTAGCTAATAGCGAATCCGCAATTTTTAAACCTCCAGAAATAGCCATCCAGCAAAAAGAGGAGTATCTTAGGATGCAATGCTTATGCCACACAAATTTCCACCAATTCACCATAGCATAGTGTTTAAAATAAAAATCCCTATAATTCTTGTGCTTGCACAGGCTAGCCTGAGTACTAGGAATAAGAGGGATATCAGAAAGAGCATTATGTACAGCTTGAGGCATAGATTCAGGTAATACCCATGCATCCCCATTAATAATGGCAGTAATCCGCTCATTAACAGGAAAGGCGCAAAGAAGGGGTCGGAGTAGAACAATATCTCTAACACATTTATCATTAAACCAATGATCCCAGTACAAAGCAAAATTAGAGTGTGCTGAAACTCTAAAGTGAAAATTATCTTTTGCTAAGATAGCATCCCTGCATATATACTTCCAATACTTGGAAGCTTTGGAGATTGGTTCCTTCGATGGAGAGATGTATAGGTTTAACAGCCAATTACAAAGAGGACTATTAAAATTATAAACTCTGGTAATAAGAGAGCAATTAAAGCTAAATTGAAGTGATTGCAATGATGGTAAGCCAATCCCTCCCAGTTCTTTAGGCTTACAGGTGTTCTTCCGAGAAATTAGATGCAATTTTTTAGCATTAGAGTCGCCAAAGTAAAGGAATTTAGCACAGAGCCTATGAATTTGTCTGAGAATAGTTTTAGGTATTATACTACCACGAATCCAGTAGGAAATCGTATTCCAAATAGTATATCTAAGAAACTGAAGTTTGCCTGCGAAAGAGAGAGCTTTAGCCTTCCAGCCATACAGCTTATTAATGATACTTTCCATAAGTAGGGAAAAACTGGCAAGCTTCGGGTGATAAGGAGAAAGTGGAATACCAAGGTAATTTATACTAGAAGAAGTAGAAGTGATGTTAAGTGAAGAGCAAATATCAGCTACAATATTACAGTTTGGAGGCAGAATAATTGAACTTTTCCCAAAGTTCACATGAAGGCCAGTTGCCTTAGAGAAATCCTTCAGGATTTGAGAGAGCTTGTTACAGTTGGTGAGGTCAGCTTTCCCAAAAATAATCAGATCAACAGCATACAAAAGATGGGATAGCCTATAATTACCAAATGAGTGTCCTTCAAATTGGTGCTCTTGCAGACTACAATCCAACAAGCAAGAAAGAGCATCCATGACTATGCTGAAAAGATAGGGGCTTAGGGGGCAGCCCTGTCTAAGCCCAGAAGTAGATGAAAAAAACCCCTCCAAAGCTCCATCAATACATAAAGAGAACCATACATCCAGAATACAAGCTTCTTCCCATCTTATAAAGGTATTCAGAAAGCCTTTCTGCACCATTCTACAAGAAGAAATTGCCTAGAAACACTATCAAAAGCTTTCTTTATGTCAAACTTAACGCACATGAGCTTGAAGTTCAAAAATTTTCTAGAAAACTGAAGAATTTCATTAGCTAAAAGGATATTATCAGTAGATATCCTGTTTTTAATGAAGCTCACTTGATTATCTTTGATAATACTGGGCATAATAGGCTTCATCCTTTCTGCCAATAATTTTGCAATGATTTTGTAAGAGGTATTGCATAGAGCAATGGGACGGAAATCTGAAATGTTCTCAGCATGACTGGATTTAGGGATGAGTGTGATGGCAGTAGCTTTAACAGTGTGAGGAATGTAAGCATCATGATAAACACACTTGATAGCATTACAAACTGATGGACCAATAAGCATCCAAGTAGATTTATAAAATTCAAAATTATAGCCATCTGGGCCAGGTGTTGCATTGGAGGCCCCTGAAAAAACTACTTTCTTAATGTCAGAGTCAGAAAAAGGAGCAGTTAGATGATTGAGGAAATCCGAAGAGACCACATTCCCAGGTGGGAAACAGTTGATGTCAAAATCCAAATGTTGAGGGGCATTAAAAAGTGATTGAAAATAAGATATTGAATCTTTAATAGCATCAGACATTGAGACATCCGGATTAGACATGGCTAAAGTAATAGCAGTTTTCTTATAGCTCCTCCTCATACGAATCCTAGCATAGAGAAATTTAAGGTCATCCTCACCCTGAGATTGCCATTTGGCTTTAGCCCTCTGTTTTACCCAAGAAAACCACATAGAAGAGGCGGTCTCCAATTGCAAATTGATATTTTTAAGCTCTAAAGAGGAATGACAAATATTACCATCAGCTTTCAGATTTTCAAGACAAGCCAATTGCTTGTCCTGAAGAGACTTAATATGCTCAGACATAATATTAGCAGTTGCCCACCTTTTCCCTTTTACAGCTACTTTCAAAAGCTTGAGTTTATTACAGAGATCAACAAGGGAGTTATCCACAGCCTTTACTGCAAAGATATCAAACAACAGATACCAGAACTGCTCACATTTGACCCAGTAATTTTTGTAAAGAAACAGATGCTTATTAGAATAATTAGCCCTGGAGTTGAGAATAATAGGACTGTGATCAGATCCCTCGGGATTTTTAATGATGTAGTAAGAATCAGGATAGGATGTCATCCAGTGGCCATTTACCAACATATGGTTTAGCTTGATGAGAATAGGACTATCAGTCCGCTGATTATACCAGGTGTAAGAAGGTCCAATGGAAGCCAAATCTTTGAGATTAGTGTCAAAGATAACACTATTTAAATCATGCAGCTGATTTTGATGGAGGACATTACCTCCTAATTTCTCATAATGAAACCGACAAGAATTGAAATCACCCATTAAGATCCACGGGATGCTATCAGAGGGAGAAATAGTTCTTAAATCATCCCAAAGAACTTTCCTGTCTACCTGATTGTTAGAGGCATAAATCACAGAAAGAAGAAATGGAGTACTAGAATCATAGTGGACCATATCAACTATCATTTGAGATGAGAAAAAGCTAGGAATAAAAGATAGTCTATGTGAGAGCTCGTTTCTTTGATTTGCCTTCCAAGATCTGATTTTTCCTTCCAGGATCGTCCGGGCCGATTTGGGATCGTCCTGGGACGATCAGTGCATGGCAAAAGTCAGTGAGCAAGGGTTTTTATCGTCTAAGAAAATTAATTATCGTCCTGAGATATCGTCCTGGACGATTGGATTTTGTTCACATCATCCTGGACGATGTGGCGATCGGCCGAGCCGATACGTGTTGTATTAAAAGAAAATCAGCTCGTTTTGATGGGAGAGAAAAATCATTTTTAAAACAAAAATATCTGAGGAGAGAGGAGAAGGAAAGCAAAGGAAAAGCTGGTTTTTGGAGGCCGCGGAGTGCTTTTCGTCCGACGCCGCTGTTGGGAGAAGTGTTTATCTCGCAGTAAGGACTCTGAATCCTATTTCTGTTTTCGAAGATGTTGAGTTTTGATCGTTTTGTGCACAGATTTGTGTTTTCGTTACTGAAAAATGCGCACCGTTTTATATTGACGAAAGTTTCACCGCACAACTTTTGGTATGTTATTGATATAGTATTTCTGCACGTTTTGATTATTTTTCGGAGAATTTTGACCGGTTAGTTTTGATTCGACGGTGTTTTCTTTCGATTGTAATTTCTGGTGATGTCTGAAATTATCTAGACATTAGAATAAAAGTCTTATAATGTTGTTGTGCACATTCTGTATTAATTTGGTAACTTGTGAATTCTGTGATTTTTGTGTAAATTCCCTATACTGCCGTTATGCCGCTGGATTTTCGTACGATTTCCGATTTTTCTAAAATTGATGATTTCAATTGATATGCATATACGAATGTGAATATATGATTGAATTATTGTTACTATTACTGAAAGACAAGTGCAGACTGATTATTGAGCCAATGGATATGGATATGGATATGGATATGGATACGGATACGGATACTGATATATTTATGGATTTCTACAACAGCACTATGGATTTCTACAACAGCACTATGGATTTCTACAACAGCACAATGGATATATGGATATTTTTATAACAGCACAATGGATATATGGATATGGATACAACACGAGGGATACAACGATACATCCAGTGATTGTACTTGTTCAGTAAGACTATTGTATGGAATTGCATGTGTGCGGGTTTGGCCTGTTGATCTCATTTTGGATTTATAGAGTTATGGATCTCGATAGATTTCATCGACGGATTTATTGTAGTGAATTGATTTATTGTTATCGATTATGGATTTGCTGACGGAGTGCCGGGTTTACTATTATTGTACGATTTCATTGATATTCGCATTATGTCACTAAGCTGATACTGATACTGTTATGGATTGATATGGAGACTATAGGGATGCATGGATATTGACACCGATATTGATTGATTATATTGATTCAGGGATACTATTGATAATACTATTGATCCACTGATACATTGATTCATAGTACCGATCATTGATTGATTGATTGGGTTTATTGCTTATTGATTTATTGATTTGATTGTTGTATCTGATTTTATTGCATTGATTGATTTCAATTGTATTTGCCGATTGTATTGATTTAATTTCAACTGCTCTTACGATGTAGGACACAATGGAGAAAAAGGATTCATGTAGCCGACCCCACGTAGTGGGATAAAGGCTTGATGTTGTTGTTGTTGTTGTTGTTGTTGCTCTTACGATGTATTGATTTGATCGTTTATTGGGATTTTATGCCGATTGATATTATTGACCGGAAGTAATTGCTGTACTGAATTGATTGATGCGATTTCACTGTTGTAGCATCGTTCGTTGTCATCATTGGATTGTTCTCGTTGTGGATATGGATACACACGCTACCGTACTGACAGGGAGCAAGTGATATTGAACAATTGATTGATTTGTAAGTGTATGTTTTGATACGATTTTACTCTATTGATTTGACTGATGTTATAGACTGATACGATAGATAAGACGGCTAGACGACTATATCGATGTAACTGATGTTATCGAATGCTATGATAGATACTGTAGAGATTTGAGGCACGCATTGATTTCTTGAGCTTTATGAATTTCCTACTGTTCAATGATTTTATTGATTTCTGTTCCGTATCTGCATCGACTCGTTGATCATGTGCGATTGATTGATTTGACTTGATTTGATTGACATGCATATTGCTTCTATCGTGCTTTGATTTCAGTTGTAGGCTTTGGTGACCTGTTGGGCTATTTAAGCTCATTATATGTGGTTAACAATTTCAGGTCCGAGCAAGGGAGCAGGAATGGAGATTGATCAAGACTGTCGACGAATCCTTTCACTATGGATGTCTGGGGCGTCACAGTCTATCTGTAGACCATTTAATCCAAATCCTACCCAGATTTGCACAATGAAAATTATGACAGCTAGCTTCCATATCAAAGATCATATGACTGTTATAGAAACTCAAATCTGAGAGATTAATAAGCTGTATTCTATTCTCAATAATACAAATCATGTCCAGCCGTAGAGATTGGACTAACCTTTTACAGAAAGACACCTTATTAGAGGAGGAAAAACCTCTAATATTCTAAGCCGCTATGTTTGGATAGATCATTTGCGCTTTGCGGATGCAGTAGGCGGCTTTTTAGAACCCTTTCCTTTGGATGTCTTAGGAAGGGATGATTTGGATTTTTTTCCACTTGAATTAGAAATTGGCTCCAAATAAGAATTGCAATCATTATCAAAACTCGATACAGCTAACTCCTTGGTACCCTGGAGAGAAGAATACATATTACTCGTCTTTACAATAGAGGATTGCAAGATATTGATTTGTGGCAGATTGGTCTCCCCTAAACAATTATCTGTTGGGGAATTAAGATTTGGAATGGGCATATTGTCAGGTACAGTAGAAGTACCGAGACAGTGATTAAGAATTTCAGTAGATTTAGCAACCTGAATTACATTATGTGCCTGAGTAGATGATTCTACGTGATCAGACTGCATTATTTTGACCGGATGTACTGATACCTTTGGGGACCTAGACTACCTGAGACGGGACCAAAGCGAGTGTTGATGTAGAGGCGATTTGATTATGAGTCAAAGAGGGGAGAGGAGCATAGGAAATTTTTGGGGCCCCTGATTCGTATTTTGATGTTGTGGCATTCTGGGGCGGGATTGAGATTTTTTCCGGTGATTCCTAGAGGAGCTGCGTCCCCTAATCTGGGTTTGAAATTTCTGCTCAGAGGACTGGGCAGAGGGGCAATTCGTGGAAGCATGAGCTAAAGAGGCACAAGTAAAGCAAGGTAACGGCTTCCATTCATATTGAATTTGCAACTTTATAACATTCCCTTCTATATCAACAGCAACAGTATCAGGAAATGAAGAAGAAGTGGATACTTGAATACATATCCTAGCATATGTTAATCTGGTTTTAGCGGCTGTCAAAGCATCTACTGCTATCGGTATGCCAATTTTTGAAGCTATTTTAGATATGCCTTCTGAATTCAAGCGTACTAAAGGAAGATTATGAACCCTAACCCATATTGGAACAGAAGAAAAATCCTCCCTAGTAGGATGAAAATTTTTAGTCCATTTCTGAAAAATAAACGGCTTCCCGTGAAAAAACCAACCTCCCTTCGACCAAACTATATCATAGTCTTCAACCAGAGAAAACTTAAACAAAAAGAAACCATCCGTAAGAGCTATAAGTTGGAAGGTACCTTTGAGCTTCCAAATCCTTTTTGCAGTTTCATTTAGAGCTTCATAAGAGGGTCGCTTACCGATCGAGTAACCGACGAGGCAGAGGTTCCACTCAGCAGCAGCTGGAACGGTAAAATCAGAATCGAAAGGAATAATCTCCTCCGGCGTTTCCATAAGGGATACAGGGATATGTGGAGCAGACGGTGCAAGAGATGCAATAATGTTAGACCATAAGCGATCTAACGTACGGGAGGGAGCAAGAACAGTGGCGGATGGGGCATGAGCCCAGCCCATTCAACCGCTGTCCAAAGGTCCTTTAATGCATCCATTTGTAACATGTACAGTTTCTTTAGCGTGAAGCAGAAGCCAAATCGGGATTACACATGAGAAAGCCACATATGCCAGAACAAAACCACACTCGGCGGCGTGTAGAAGATGCAAAAATTCGGTTCCCTGGAAGTCTGAAGCTGAAGCCAAACTTCTGAAACTGAGAATTCTAACTTTAAGAATATATAACACACAAAAAAATAGATGGGTTTCCTGATATCTTCTGGAACTTGCACACTCATGAATGTAGCGAGGAATTAATTCAATATGTTGAAACGTTTATTCCCTTATTTATCAAGTATATATACAAGAGCCTACCCATACATTCAAGAACAAGGCTACACCAATATATGGCTACCTATAACCTACTACTAAACCTGGGCTAAATTACCTAGTATAATGTCATTATATAATTAAAATTATATGAACTCAAGCTCGAGCTTGAGCTCAAATGGCATGTTTGAGCTCAGCTCGTGACAATGGATGAGGGCTCTCGCTAGCTAGCTCGTGAGGCGTAAGAACAATGGGAAGATGTTTTGTTTTCACTTCTGCTTCTTGATCAAGTTCCGGGTTACACCTTTAGCCTTCCCGATTTCGCTTTCGCAATCCACAGTTATGCCTTCTACATCCACAGTTCCGCCTTCCACTTCCGTGTGAGCAAATCCACCTTCTAAGTTCATGATTCTACATTTCGCACTCGAGCCACTCAACAAGTCAACAAGTCGAGCAGCGATTCAATTGAACTCGAGCTCAATTACCCAACGAGCTCGTGAATCTGCTCGAGCTCAAGCTCGAAACTCGATAAACTTGACTAATGAGCTCGTTATCAAGTTGAGCTCATTCAGGAGCATGAGAGAGCTTGACTTGGTTGCATATATCCCTATTTCGATGACCGTTGAATGCTGATTGTACGTATGTATGTATGTATATATATATATATATATATATATATATATATATATATATATATATATATCCTTGTAGCTAAAAAGGTTATTGTTCTCTCTCCTGGGTATATTTTTTCACGCATATGAAAATATAATACTAATTAAATCTTGCATCCAAACAACCCCTACATTTGGGCTAAATTACCTAAAGCTCTTCAATATTTATTAATACTGTAGTTTTGAGTGTGAGCAACCCACCCTCAACTGAGCATTTTCCCGCTCTTGGATAACAGAAAAATTTATCTGCTACACTTGCCTTGGCAATGGTGATGGTTGTGTGGGGGTTGATGTCCAGTTAGGGCATCTCCAATTGAAAACCCCATTTTTCACTGCAAAATACAGCAAAATTCTAAAATGCGGTAATTCTGTTCGAATCAAACTCCATTTCGAAGGCTTCGTCGTCTCGTTTATGTGGTAACCGTCTTTCTTCATTTCGCGGGCAAATCCCGTTGACACATAAAAATTTAGCGGGTGAACAATGCGACGCCAATATTGGCGTCGCACTGTTCACCTGCGATGAAATAGCGGCAAAATTGCCGCTCTGTTGGAGATGGTCTTAGCTCCTGTCATGACTCAATTTTGAAATTATGATATGACTACAATAGACAAATCACTGAGGAAGGGGTTTCAGATATCATAAAGTCATTGCGATCACCGGATGCTGTTCAGAGGCCGATCAAGATATGCCACATCACCAATATGTTGTGTACCATTACTTAGTCATTGAGGCACGATCTGATTTCATGAATTTGGACAGAGTAGAAATTATATAATTGAATTAATTAATATAATTAAAATATAATAAATAAACCAATATTAAGAAAATAATATTATTTTTTTTTTATTTTTTATGGGGTGTGATTAAAAAATTTGGATGTAATATATAATATTAAGATATTTACTCTAAATCAAGGAGTTATTTAGTTAGATGCTATTAAAATTCATTTAGTTTAAAAATCCTTAATATTTATAAAAAAGTATTTTAAATATATAATAAATATTCAATTATGCAAATCAAATGCATTAAAATATTTTTATTTTTTATTTATTTTAATAGAACGGGCGTGAGCAAAAGAGGCTGGCGGTGACAATGACAGCGACGGTGGTGGATGACAGCGACGCCGAGAGTTGGCCGGCGGGGATGACGCAGATGGGAGATTTGAAAATCACTTGATGTAATACAGAAGCACTAAAAAACCCACTCCACACTCAAAGCCATCGCAGCCAACACTCCAATACAAAAACACGCACACGTAAAGTGATTCTCGCAAAGCTGTTGCCTCTTACACGCATCCTGTAGACACTTCCCCCTGCCTGCGAATTTTTTCTTAAAATAAGAATAAAAATTCTGTTACTCTGTAACAGGACTTCTATGAAAGCGTGGATGGTCTGGACTCTGGATGTAGCGTGTAAACGAGTGGAGTTGAGCTTGGTCATGCTTAACTCGAGCTCAGTTCGTCAGTTAAATCACAAGCTCGAGCTCATCTCTACTCAAATAGCGTGCTTGAGCCAGCTCACGAGGCGTAGTAAGAACGAGTTGAAGTTGTGTATCCGAGCGCTCCGGCGATGTATACCTGAGTTTCCTGGTGCTGTATACTTGGAAAGATTATTGGGTTCAGACACCTGACACAGCTTACTTCATAGTACCGAGCAGTACTAAGTTTGGTACTGTGAAGTACTGATTACCGAGCAGTACTGAGCTCAGTATTGAGCAGTACCGAGTTTGGTACTGCTCAGTACATAGTGGAAGGTGATGTGGCGCATTTTCATTGGGCTCCGAACACGTCCGGTGTCCAAACCCAATAATTTGCCGTATATACTTGAGTGCCCTAATGTTATATTCCATAATAATAATATGATTTCAGCGAATAAGTGTCTTTTTTATTATTTTATACTTGAGATGGCTGTTAATTTTTTGTTTGATTATTATTGTTTAAAATAATAAGATTATAATTTTTATCAAATTATGTTCAAACAAATAAGTTTTACATCTCAAGCCCCTGCACGTTTGAGTTACGATCAATTACTTTAGTCTGCTTGTTCTTTTTCTTTTCGGAAAGACTTTGAGCCTTACTTTTTAAAGTTTTAAAATCATGTAAATCATGTGTATTTATTTATTATTCTTTCTCATAAATTGTCTTGCACTAGAATTTAAATTTGAAAGAATAATTCTTATTATCTTTTATAATCAACGACCACCAGAATTTTTAAATTTTTTTATCATTAATATTAAATAGTAGTCTAGATAATGTTATTTATCCAAACATCAATATACATCTATATTTATAATCTAAAAATTATATATAATAGTCATGAATTAAATAATCACAACATACAATCTTTCTGCTCTTGATGACAAAAGAATAACAAAACATAATTAAACAAATTAATAGAAAATTTGAAGGATCTTGTAATTGATCGTTTTCACACTCCCGATCTTCTACCGTGGCCTGAAATCATTGGAATTATATCTAATGAGCTAAAAGCTATGTAAGTCACTAAATCCTACAACTAAAATCAAAGCACAATAAAAAAATAATATACATGTCGTTAGTCAATTCATAACAATAGTAGTCAATATGATTGTAGATTTGTGCAGAAATTGTAAATCACATGCTCATTGTCAGTAGCAGTAAAATCAGTGAAATATATAAGAGTACGATGCGAAAACCAGAAAAATAGTGTAGTGCAGTGAAACAATAGAATCAGTAAACGAATAAACAACTAAATCAACATATCAGTAGATCAATAAATCAATATAGAGATAGAATCAAATAAGCAGTAAGCAATCCTTCCCAAACATACATCAAAGCAATCATAGAAATCAGGAACATCTATGAACACTATCGGAATATATAACAATGCAGTACAATCAAATTAATATACATATGAGGTTCAATCATTATATTTTAGTATCCAATCAATATCATATATCACATACTTAGTATCACTTGCTCAGCATCACATGTTCATTATAAAAATCATATGCTCAATAACATTACATCAAAAAATAGTAAATAAATCATAGTAATTATAATAATGCATCAGTGTAGTATCAATAATAATATCAGTATCATTAGTAACATTATTAGTATTAGTAATATTAGTGCAATAATATAAAAATAGTACATCAATAATAATAGTCTTCAATAGAACAATAAAACAGTTAGGGGTGCAAAAGAGTCGACCCGAGCCGGGTTGGACTCATGAGCAAAATACCGAGCTCAAACTTGAGTCAAGCTCGAGCTCGACTCGCTAGGGGAATATGTTCATAGTTTCGTTTTCCTGCCTGCCTTCCCGTCTTTCCAACACGATTTTCTTTTCCCGTTCGCACGAGCTCTGATCCTGTTGCCCCCCACGTATGATTATGAAAATCATCTTCCTACATCTAACTGCGATCTAGTTCAGTTCAACATTTGATGGTGATCCCTTCACTTGTAATTCAATTTCGCCTTTGTGATCCCACCATTCAATTCTGTGAGCAGCTCGACGCGTAATCGAGTTGAGTGGAAGGTTGTTCAAACTCGAGCTCGATAAACATGTCTAACTGAAAATCCTTTTTGAGCTTGACTCGTCAAGCCCATTAATGAGTCGAGCCCAAGTCGGCTCACGAGGCAGGTTGACTTGGTTGCACCACTAAAAACAGTACAATAATATTAGTAAAGTATCATGCATTCAAGTAATCGCAGTTAGCAAGGAGTTTTTCCAATAGTCAGTAATCAGTACTAAGTAACTATTGGCTCAGTAAACAAAGTTGTCACTCCTTTCCTTTCGTCACAGTAATAACTCATCATAACTCTCGATCAATAAATCATGTTAATCAGTTATAAAGGATAACACCAAACTATAATATTTAAAAGAAAGCTCATTAGGCCATCATTCTATATTAGTAAAGCCAGTGTTTACTAGTCCTCACTCATACTATTATCATAATATTATAACAGAAATAACAACTAACTATTACCCAATCACATAATCATATTCATTGGCAATGCTTCTATTACTAGTATGCTTATATTAAAAATGCCAAAATTTCTATGTTGTGTAATTCAAACAATCGAAATCAAAATATTTAAAAATAAAAATAAGATAACAGCCATCAATCATGATCTGAGCGATTTTCATAAAAGCAACAAAATTGATGGGTGACCAAAACGTGAATTTTTTCTTTCCTCTCTCCTCCTTTATTTCCTCCTCCTCTTCTTCCTTCCACAGCAAGCAGGCGTCGGTGTCAGTGAGGGAGGCGAGTTAGTAGAATATATATTAGTGCATAGCGCCACAACGCCACCACCTAGCGCTGCATGCTGAATCCAGAATAACTGTTGAACAAATGTTTCAACGTTGTGGCCGTAACTTCTAATGCGGCAATGCTCCAGTTCAAACAGAAATTCAAATTTTTATTTTTAATTCATTTTCAAGAATCAAATCGTTACACAAACACTCCTCTAATTTACCACTTTTTTCTTAATTATCTTAGATTTTGGTTGAATGCAACTTTTACCATGGCATAAATTACTTGGTGCAAGAGACTTTGTTAACAAGTATTATATTACATATTAAATTATTAATTAGTTTATTAATTTGATTAATATGATTTAGTTTGAATTTTGAATCCAAATTTTTTCTTAGGATCACCTTTGCAATAGATTAATAGAAAAATCTTAAATACTTTGCTAATGATCTATTATTAGGTTAAATTTTAATTAGAACCAAAATAATTGTCTATAATTTCATTAAAACATTAAGGTGATTGCATTTTACTTATGTTCTAACTGTAGGAAAGATATTTTGCAAGTTGGATATCCTTATTTATTGGTTTTACTCTGTAGTAACAAACATATAACAATATAGGTGTTACTACAATAAGAAAAACATTTGAAAAATCTTAAAGTCACTACATTGTTAAAGATCCTGAATCTAAGTTTATGGTATAACATTTTTCAACCAAAAAAATACACTTAATATTATTTCAAGTGACATTTATCTAACTAAAATGTATTAACACAAAATTTATACTTAGGATAACACCCAACATTTGAGTTTTGGATGTCATTAACTAAAATCAAAAGGGAATTTAAAAGTATTAATAACATTGAACGCTGTCGTTGCTAGATCGATCTTAAGTCTTGGGTGAGAAAAATAAAGAGTTGTGTTAGGTAGTCAATAACAAATATAAAACTTATTGAACAATCATGACATAAATACTAAAAAATTATAACCTAAGGAAAATAAAAAACTAAGTCTTCATTTGGGACAACTTTCTTACTATTTTCTAAAACAAATTTTTATTATAAAAATTTTCTGGACTAAAAAATTTTGTACTAGGAAGAAAGTTGTTTTAGAAAGCAACAAAAAAGTTGTTCCAAACGATACCCGGAAAAAAAAAAATTTTCAACATTCTCATCATAAATCATAAAAAAAAGAAACAAAAGGGTAGACTTTTTTTTCTTCATTTCAAGCCATGCATGCATTTCATATTTGAAACGTTGTCATACATATTAAGCACATAATTCTTAACCAAAAGCGCGCTCGCTAGTACTTACTGATAAGTGACAAGGATGTTTCTTTGTTTTAAAAACATTGATCTTCCTTTTCAACGAAGACATGCACGCCAGTGGCTACACAACCATAATCTTTTCCAAACGACAAAGACGTCCAAACCAAACGCATAAGCAAAGATTTCAAGAATATGTGGCCGACCAACCGGCCATGATCTCTCTCTCTCTCTCTCTCTCTCTCTCTCTCTCTCTCTCTCTCTCAAATCTAATCATGTTTGGCTTGAATTTGTCATTTAATAATGGTGATGCAGCCTACGTAGTGGAGTTGCAGGTAGAGATGCTTTTGACCTGTTCTGATTAGGTTTCAACGGCAACTTTTGGTGACGCGTTCAGCATTAATCAATTTGCTTATGAGTGGGCCTTCAATCATCGTTTTGTATTTTGTTAGCCTTAGATTATCATTTCTCTTCCTTGCTAATAATCATCTTTGCGGTGGTCAAATTTTTCTCATCAAATATGAATTTTGATGTGATGAACTCTCGTCAATGAAGCTCAGAAAATTTGAATTGATCTACGTCTGATTTTATTAGGAACAACCAAATCAAAGGCTCAACAGATTTAGATTTATAAGACAAGTGTTGGGAAGTAAATTCATGCAACTAACAAACAATAAAAGAAACATAATAAAAAGAACACTTGGATTTAACTCGGAAAAATCTGAAACAGAAAAAAGTCACAAAATCATCTCATCAAAAAATTTACTATAAAATTTGAGAAATTATATGATTTCTTTCTCTCACTCTCTTTATCTCTCTTTACTTTTCTCTACGTTTTATACTTTGGCCAAATAAAGAGATATTTTTCAATATGCCAAGAAAAAAAGGAAGAAAAACTGCTCGATCTGACCCGCAACACCAAAGATCTGGCCAAACATCCTTTCTTTATTTACATGTTCCTGGTCAATCTATTCCTTACCAAGAGCATGTGGACCACTGGAGTTTTGGTGAATCTCTCATATATTTTGGTGATGATCTCATTAGATTTTATTCTAAATAATTCAGTCTTCATAGGTAATCATGAGCTTATCCAAAATTACTTTTTGTTCCCAAATGTCACACTTTCATATAATATAAAATGTATATACTTTTCATATTTTTGGTAAACCATCTAACTCAACACATGATCTTTCCTCTATTGATTTAGGAGTTACCATACCATTAACAATAGAAATAGGTCTCTTATAACTCTTCAAAATTAGGTTCCACAATCTCGTATTGCTTGATTAAGGTATATCATCATTCTATTTCTCAAAAATCAAAATGATTTGGGTGGGGGTGAATACAAGAATATATTCTTAAGGACAAATATATTAAATTTTTCTTTCTCAAAAAGCATGCACCAAAATGATAAAATAATTTTTCTTATCTCTTCTCTTAAAAGATATTTTTCAATTTTACTTATCAAATTTAAGAGAAAGACAATTTATCACAACCAAATATATACCAAAGAGAAAATTGAAATTCTTGAAATTTGTATTCCAATAATTATATTACTATATACTTAGAATATAACTACTCATGAAATATTGAATGTGTCACAACCCAACCCGATATGACCGCACTGGTCATACCTGGGGCAGCAAATGAACCTAGCCTAGCCGAGTATGTGTGTTTTCATGTTTGAGTTCATTTATTATCAGCTTGTTCAAGTTTGGTTTGAGTTTGATTTGAGATTTTTTGTTTGTGTTCAAGCTTGGTTCATTTAAATTAATGGGAGTTTATGTTTGGTTCGTGTTCGGTTCATTTCAAACTTATCGAGCTTTAAACAAACGAGCCTTATTGAGCTATGAACGAGCACTACTTCTAAATGTATATTAACTTAACAAACGAGCATTATCGAGCCTTCTAACTGACAATTACTTTGAGCCTGTTCGTGAACACATCTGACGAAGTTTTTTAAACTATCAAACAAGCTCATTCACGAACATATCTAATGAGTATTCTTGATATATCAAATGAGCTCATTCATGAATATATAAAATTAGTATTTTTGAGCTACCAAATTAAATGAGTTCGTTCGTGAACAAACAATTTACGATTCATCTTATATTTATTCAGAGAGCAGGTAATTCATGATTGTAGATGGATGCAGAAATAAAAATAAATTATTAAACAATTTTAGACAAGATTTGTAAAAGTAATTATTAAATTATTAAATTTAATAATATATCAATTTGTTAAACTCTAATATAGTTCTAATCGAGCTTTTTAGTTGATCTCTAATCGAGCTTCTTAGCGAGCTTGTTCACGAGTGCTAAATGATATTGTTCATGAATAAGAACTTATCGCCAAGTTCACTACAGTAAAATCACTCATTTCCGGCGGTTCAAATGCCGCTGGAAAAAATCGCGTAGGAAAATAAATTCTGGCAGTTTTTTCCAGCGGCTTACCGGTGGTCTTAAACCGCCGGTCAAATTAAAAAAAAAAATCCCGCTCAGGCCAGCCACCCCGCTCCCGCGCCCCGGGCGCCGCGCCCGCCACCCTGCCACCGGCGCCGCTATGCCACGATCCCGGCTCCCGCGCTCCGGCCAGCCCTCCGCGATCCAGGCTCCCATGCTCCGGCTAGCCTCCCGCGGCTCGTGCGCCCCCGCTCCCCCTCGTCTACGTGAGGTGAGATTCGAACCGCTGTCCTCCGTGTAGATTTCAAGCAACCAACCGAAATGCCGATTATGTAAACACGTTATTATTGTCAATATTATTTATTTAAAGTATATTCAGACCAAAAATCAATTAATTTTTTAATTTTTTAAATAAAACTAATTAATTTAAAATAAAAAATAATATTTAATATAAAATAAAAATTAACTAACTAATTAGTTTTAAAATGAGAATTAATTAAATAGTTAATATAAGTTTTAATAAATTTTTGTTAAATCATGTACATAGTAAAAATTTTATTCATTTTCAATAAATTTTTTAAAGCCGCCGGAAAAGTGAAAAAGCCGCCGAAAATTCCGTGAGAAAAAACCGCCGGAAAAGCGACGGAAAGCCGCCAGAAATTTCCGCCGGAAATTCGTGATTTTCCTGTAGTGGTTATTCAAGTTCATTTATTTAGCTATCAAGTACTTATCAAAAGTGTTCAAGTTCATTCTTTTATCTTGTCAAATGAACTTGAATGAGCTCTTATTGAGCCGAGCCACTAATAATTCGTCGAATGCTCATTTCATTGGTAGCACTAGTCATAATGTGTCTGAATGTGGCAAGACTGGCCTCAAGATTCAATTGCAGAAGCACCAAAACAAAACTTTCGATTTAAACACACCACCAAGCCACTACTATATATATATATATATATATATATATATATATATCCCACCTCGATAACTTGCATGCCCCGATATAATAAAATTTCATCTCGGTCGCCCACTAATATCGGCATAATAGAATCCCACCTCAGTAGCCCGTAGACCCCAGCATAATAGATCTCACCTCGGTCGCCCACTGGCACTGGCATAACAACACATTACATCACATCTCATTTCTTTCATCATTAGCTAGTTATGCACAACAGGAAAATCACCCATTATCAGAGGATTTCCAATGGACAATTTTACGACTGATTTTCTAGTGGAATTCCGACGGATTACGCAGAAACATTTCCGACTTATTTTCAAGAAAATTTCTCGGCAGAGTTTTGACGGATTTTAATCATTTCTGAAAAAGTTTTACATTCATAATTTTAGAGTTTATTCTAATTAATTATTAATTTAATAACTTATTTTAATTATTTATTCATTTTAATTTTTTTATTTTAATTTATTTAAAATTTTTATTTATGTATTATTATATAAAAGAGTTTGCTTAATATCATTGGTGTTGTATTCCAATGCCACATGTGGGCAGGCGGTAGGGCAGTGTGCGCAGGCGTCCGAGCAGGCGATGTTGTTAGCTTCAACGGACTTATTTCGATGGATTCTTTCTACCAAAAAAATTTTTCGGCAGACCAATTTTTCACAAATTTTTTCGAGGGAGAATTTTTGCGACGTTCGTTTTACTGGTGCTGGAAACTTTTCAAATCCAACAAATTTAATATTTTTCTGTCAAAAAAATTGCCAAAAATACATGATTTTCATGTAGTGATGACTATAATAATCGAGTGAAATCAGTTTGCAAAATGAAAACCTAATAGTCCCAAGAATCCTACTTGTGCCGATATGTTCCAATTTCTTAAAAAATTTTACGAGCGCCAAAAAATTATGAAAATATTAGTGAAACTAAAATACAATAATATATATGTTATGACAAAAATGATTTGTAATTTAGACTTATAATAACTCATGGAATAATTTTTTCAGTTATAAGGAATATATATATATATATATATATATATATAGAGAGAGAGAGAGAGAGAGAGAGAGAGAGAGAGAGAGAGAGAGAGAGTTATAACAGCAAGTACATAAAGTGCATAAAATGTTAAAAAGAATTGTAAACCAATTTGTAATAGTTGGGCTAATGAGCCTACATCCACTACCTAAGTCTTCTCTTAAGATCTCCATTGAACTAGTTTGAGACCATTTTTGTAATGATTAAGGTGAAGAAGGCTCTCCTTTATAAGATAATGGAGAAACTCTTGACACCACTCTCTCCTTTTGCTCCAAGTAAGGTGGAGCTAAACCCCTCCTTTATGGGTAATGGAGACAACCTCTTAAGCATGTTTGTGGATACCAATTAAGGTTAAAGGAGCCTCACTAAATTAGTTCCCTAAAATTACTACCAGTTTACATAGTACTTAACTATTATTTTGGGATCAATTTCTTGGTTTGGTTCAGTAAAGCCAATCAATTAATTGCATCAAGCTTTCAATGGAAATAACCTCATAGGGCTTCTTAATAATGAGTCACTCAAGAAGTAATTGAGAATTAAATGAGGAAGTAATATCCTAAGCTAGGTTACCCATTAATAATAAACTAATGATACGTTTATCTTATTTTTGAATCAATAATATATAGCCATCGACGCCTACTAATATGTTGAATTGATTGAAATAAGATAGTTATTCTCAACAATAATACCCATTTATGAGGACTTATTTATCAATAAGCATTGAATTCAAGTGAGCCTAATTGGTTGACCAAGATAATCTAATTATTCTCTCCAATATAGTCTCATGTACAACCTAGCCCATTTCTTTTATTCGAGTCATTAAAGAAATGTATGCAAGAACTGTTACTTATGTTCAAACACAAAAGTGGTTGAACCAAGTTTTTTCCTATTTCAACTGGATTACATCAAGGATTAGAATTAAGCCCATTTCGTTTTTACTTTAGTCATGGATGTTCTCACTAGACATTCGCAAGATGATGAATTGTGGTGTATGTTTTTTGCTGGTTTTATTAATAAGACTATAGAGAGTTTAATGTAAACTTGAATTATGAAGATCAACCTTAGAGTCTACATGTGGAGGAATGCATCGGGTCTGTTTTAAAAATAGAAAAGTACCCATCAAACTTAAAGGAAGATTCTATAAGATAGTGGTGAGACCTGCAATGCTTTATGACATAGAATGTTGGTCATTAAAGTAGAGTCATCTTACATGATTTGGTCATGTTTCAATCCAGAAGCCCAACCATGTATTTTGATGATTATAAATATTAATAAATATTTATTTAATATTCCTACTTCATACATTACATATATTTTCTATGCATTACTAATATTTCAGGTTACACACATCATTGTCAAAAAATTCGAGCACAAGAAAGTGTTGTGTTTATTAGTCATTGTTTGAAAGAATTTGTATTTTACTTTTTTTAATCAATTTCTATATTAGACGTATGAATACAGAAAAATCACTCATTACCGACAAAATTTTTTGGTGGCTTTTCGGCAACAAATTTTCCAGTAGCTTTCCAATGGTTTTCTGATAGAAGACAACGAGACAGCTTTTTAGATGGAATTTTTTGACAGTTTCTTTCTGGTGTAATTTTCTTACGCCTTGCCTAGCTTTCTGACAAATTTAAATAATTTAACTAAAATGATTAAAATTCTAACTATTTAAATGATTTAACAAAAATGATTAAAAATAATATTAACTAATTTAAATTAACTATTTCCTTAATTTAAGTAAAAAGATTTAAATTTAAAATTTTTATTTAAATTTTAGTTTATTTTAAAATTTTATTTTCAGTAATTAGTAATTTTAATTAACTATTAAATTAATAATTTATTTTAATTAAATTTTAATTATAATACTTTATTTTGATAAATTTTTATTTTAAAAATGAATTAGTAATTATTAAATTTTATTTTTTTTATTTATTATTAATTTTAATTTTGATAATTAAATTAATTAATAAATTTAATTTCAATTTTTTACTTGATTATTAATTTCGCATAATTATATAATTTAAATATAAAGAAGTGACAATTGAAACATATTTTCATGTGCAATAATGTGGTTGGGGTGGTTGAAAAAATTTCAAACCACCAGAGTTCGAATCTCATGGCATGCTGGCAAGCAGATGGCAAGTAGCGCGTGAGGGCAGCTGTTGACCTCGATTTTGCCCAGACTTGGGCCTGGACAGTTGACTTGGTCAAATTGACCAAGTCAGGCCCCAAGACCCTCTCCAATGAGTTCAGTGAGTCGAGTCGAGTTTGTTGAGCCCGGGCTTGGACCTTGAGTCAACCCAGTTGACCAAGTCAACCAGAGTTGACCAATTTGGATCCTTTGAGCCTAAAATTAATTCCAAATTGATTTCATGGATTTCATGGCTCAACCCATTGACTCCCTTGACTCTCTTGACTGATTTGACCAAGTCAATCGTTGACTTGGTCAAACCAAGTCTTTAATAGGTTAAAATAACCTATTTAGAGCCCATTAATGGCTTATTTAATGACCTAATCAACTCCAAACGTTTTGGAATTCAAAATCACGGCCTCATAGCTCTATTTTCCCTCCCAAATAGCTGATGATTAGATCTAGGCCGTTCAAGATAGGCTAGGGGCTTTAAATAGGAGAAATCTAGGTTTAGAAAAGATCTTTTTTTTTGCTCTTGCTCGATCTAGAGACCACCTGAGGCTCTGAGATTTTGTGAGAGCATTCCCACGACTTCCTTCCACCTTTTCAAACCAAACCCCGACGTCCAGACCCCGCCGGCGGCGATCCTCCGGCGAACCCAAGGCGTTTCGAGTTCAAGGGCGAATCCCGGCCGATCGAGCGAGCTTCGGATCTCGACGTCAACTAAGAAGTTGTGCCTGGATCTTCCACAAATCCAATGAGCCCAAGATCTCCCGAATTCACCGTGTGGATTGAGGTATATCTCTAACCCTAGTTAGAACACTTAGGGTTAATTAGCGTTGTTGTTAGCACGTATTAATTCAAAATAAAACTTCCCCACCGTTGCTTTTCATGCCTAAAACCTAAATCTAAAATTTTATGCGGTTTGGTCCATCCGTTTGGGAGAACAAAGCAAAATTTCGCTTTGGCTCTCGGTTTCGCCCTAGATCCGAGCCGGACCGTTGATCATTTGATCAACGGTCACGGTTTGAGGATCCCGCGGTCTCGTTTGACCGCGTGGTTCGATCCCGAGTTTCCGCGGACGGTCGGGCGTGATCCTGACTGTCGATCCCGACCGCGGAGGATCGTACGGCCATGATCCTCCGTCCGACGTGGCTTAGTGAGACCGCCGCCGCTTATCATGCCGCAATCATTGCGGCCAATGATTGCTAGCGGCGCAATCATTGGCCGCGGATAGCAGAGCCAGTGAGCGTCCGCCACATGGCAAGTCGGGTCCCGCCGCTGTTTTCTTTAAATAAATAAATGTTTTAATTTATTTTAAACCTATTTTATCTTTGAAAAATCATAAAAAATTCATTTTTGATCCGATTTTGACGTGCAATAATATATATATATATATATTATTATAAAAATATTATATATTTTTTAATTATTTAATAAACAGTAAAAAAATGTTTTTTTTTATATTATTTTGATCATTTTTATCATAATATTATTATTTTTATTATAATATTAGTAATTAGATTATGTTAATTCAATTCTTATTACTGTTATGCATTTATTAGTATTATTAATATGATTGTTATATTTATTTATATTATATTTATTTATATGTTAAGGTTTTTTTTTAATTAAATGTTAGTTTTATTAATTAGTTAAATTACTTAAAATATTATTATTAATAATTAAAATATTATTATATTATTTCAAATTATTGTTACATATCAGAGATTTAGTTTATTTTTTTTATTATTAATAACATTTAGTCATTATTTAATTATCTATAAATATCCTTATTTTAAAGCTATTTTAAAATTACCATTTATTGATTTTAACTTTCGAAAATTCACATCTTTTCCGTTTCAAATCGGATTTCGACCGACAACACCTTGTTTTGATTGTATTTGAATTCTGCACATTTTAAAGTTGGTTTTACTCAAAAATTTTTGATCTGTCTGCAGTTATTTTAAAAACAGCCAATAGCACTATTTTAAGTAATATTTAATTATCGTATGTAAACTCCGAAAATGCGTAACTTTCTTGTTTTAAGTCGGATTTCGATGCACAACGCCTATAGTTTTGTTCGTATTTGAATTTTGTTCAATCGGAGACCATTTCTGTTTGAAAAGGTTAAGTGTACCTATAGTTATTTTGAAAACAGTGAAGTGACACTATATTTAAATATTTTAATTATTGTATTTAAACTTCGGAAAATCATATCTTCGTCGTTTTAAATCGGATTTTTGCATATAACCTCTCGATCTTTTCAGAAAAATGTGTATTTTGCTTTGAAGCTATTTCCAGTCACTGATTTTGACTGTCCTGTCAGATTTCTGTCTCGGATCGCTATTTTGAGCACTTTTCCTATTATTTAAATATTTATTATTATAATTATTTTGAAATTACAAATTATTTTCAAATCATTCCGAAACCTCGATTGGGTGGTCAGTGGGTCTCCCCTATATTTATGTACTATAAATTAATCTATTTTTAATTATACTATTTTCTAAAAACTTATGTATATGTAGGTATTGTAATTATTTTGAAATTACAAATGTTAGTAAATCTCCTAATTTGGGGGACCCATCACATGAAATTTTAGACATGGATCCTATGTGTGAAGAGCAAATCATGGGGGAGTGGATTAGTGGGTGATTGGATCCCAATCATTCACTAATCCCTTCGTTAGGTGTATTTACTTCTTTACTGTTCGTAGTTTGCATGTGTAGGTTGCACCACGAGCACTTAGCTTAGGCTCTCCTAGATCTAAGGACATGGTGTGTTTATTTCATTTTTTATACTCCCGTGCATTTATTACCCTGAGGGTTAGACAGAACAGCACTTTAAACCCATGTAACGTAGTGACACCTTAAGGACAACAATTAAGGACCCGTCTAGCGAACTTAGGAGTTTTCTAGGAGCTAGGATAGATCCCGGATTGACATAAGAACTTCAACACTTGAACTTAGGGACATCATAAGCATCCCAGAATTTTCTAGGAATTTTTAGGAGCTTTTAGAGCCTTTAATTAACCGACCATAATTAACCTGCTAATTAAGGCCCCGAGACCTTCCGAAAATTACAATAAATATGTTTTAGGTCAGAAAATTACCCATAATACCTTGATTTGTTTAGAATCTGATCATTGACCTTAGATAAATAGGACTTCCTAGTTTGACTTCAGGTTGACCCCTAATTTGACCATAGGTGAAAATTATCTTTTTACCTCTAAAAAATTATTAAAAAATTATTAAAAATCCCAAATTTTCTCCAAACACTTGGGATCACTTTCTCAGGTCATCCCTGACTTTTGGGAGTGATTCCAATCAGTTTGGAGCTCATTGGATCAAAACAGTAAAATTGGCCCTTTCCTAGTTAATTTAGAAAATTCCAATAAATACCTCAATTTTAGAAAATTCATAACTAATTATAGAAAATTCCAAATTAGGCAAACTCACTTGCATTAGACTCCTATTAGGGTCTAGTATTTATTAAAAATATCAAGATTCCAGAAACTTACCTAAATTAGAAAGTCAACTTTTTGGTCAACCATAGTTCATTTAGGGCCCGAAACTTAGAAAATTCATAACTTTGCCTAGAAAACTCCAAATTAAGTGTACTACCTGGCTAACTGCTCGTATTAAGGTCTAGGATTTCCTTAAGGTGATAGGAACCCCGAACCTAGTCTATTTCCTATAGTGACTTTTTAGACCCTTAGCTTAGTACCTAGGAGGACCCGGGACTTTCCAAAATTGGCTAATATAACTTTAACTTCAAATATCATCACCCTAAGCTCTTAAAACTGATCAACAAACTGAAATAATTAAAAATAAATATAATTCACTAATATTTAAATTTCAATTATAATATACTTTTCTAACTTTCAACATACCTGAAATTTAGATAACTTTAACTAACTACCCATATTAGGATCTATCCAAACCACACAAGCCTTACACACACATAGCATTATTTGCTAGGGTACTACTTCTAGACTTAGGTTAGGCCGCTGGGTTTTATTATTTTGCTGTGTGCCGGAGCTTTTCGATATTTTTATTGCATGCTGTTTGAAAATTGAATTGTTGTGTTTGCTTACTTTTCCTGCACTCTGTGATGTGATGGTCATTAGATTTACCCCTAAGTTAGGAATGATCTATATGCATATATACTGTTCTTCCGTGCAGGTGGCCATGCTCATGCTATGCTAAAGGGGGGGCCCTGTCACAATTTCTAATGATGTCTTATGCAGATGCTTGCTGAGCTCCCCCAAATAAATGAGGGCTAAATAAGTAATAATTATAAATGCTACAGGTTGAGCTGCTTAGCTCTCATAATTAAGAGCATGGCTTGGCACAGGGTCAATGATTTGAGTTATTTTTTATTTCCATATATTACTGCTTGGGATGATTATTAGGATAACCTTGCAGGTGATTTAGAATTTACTGCTTTTTAATAAATGTAAATTTGTATGTGATAATTGTTAAGAGTTGTTAAAATAACTTTTGAGTTGGGATATTCTTATCTAGCTCGGATTCTAAAAGAAGAATGCATCCCTAAGGGGAGAGTCTTCTTCTATTTGGAAGATCGAGTTGGATGGCTTTAGATATCCAAAGAGAAAAGGCAATACCCCCATACTGGGGGAATTGTCTCTTCGTTTGGATATTCAAGCCACGACGGATCCAAGGAGTCCAAGGAGGAGAGATCCAAGGAGTCCAAGGAGGAGAGATCCAAAAAGTCCAGGGAGAAGATATCCAAGAGACTAAAGATTTGAAGAACCAAAATCCCGCTCAAACTTGTTGGCGTCTGTCATAGGCTTAGAAATCCGGGTTGTTGGCAGTGGTGCCCGGCCACTTTATTTTCTGCATACCCGGGGTTGTAATAAGGGCAGTTTGCCTGTGGACATTTAGTTGATTATTTTTGTGAATTTATATTGATGAGCTTACCTGATTGCGCTTAGAAATATCTGCTTTTTCTAGGTTTTTTTCTTGCATGCCGATTTTGTTTTAGCCTGGATTGCGTTAGGCTCTTTTAAGGATTATAAAAAATTTTCTACTCATAACTAATTTCTAAAATTTTAAGGTTTAAATAACATAGAAACCTAACGAATCTAGGGAACTGCCGGAATCGTCCGGGGTCGCATGCATATTACTGCATTTCTCTTTCCTTGCTATAAGACATCTCCCTGCCTACGGGTAGAGTCCGGATAATCTGGCCTATGAGGATGAAGTGCCGGACCTGGGGAGACCCAGTCTTTTTTAAAAATTATTTTATATTAAGCCTATTTTTAAAATCCAAAGCATTCATGAGCTGATATTTTAACTAGCATGCATTGCATTAGTAACTAATTAATTAAAATTTAATTACATTAGTTAGGAGCATTCACCCTACATAAGTCCATGACCAATTAAAAAATTCTCTAGATGTCGGTCCTATTTCCAAAAACTGTACCTCCCACCCATCTTTCAAAAATGACTTGATACCATGGTTTTTAAGCGATTAGGTGGTTAGCTGGCTCCTCCATCCAGGCCGGGATAAGTCCAGATCTTTGTATCGCATTAGCTAGGACACGGGTCTTAGTGCTGTTCGTAGAACACTAAGCCCAATCTATATTTAGGGTTCGAGGCTACTACACTTGGTCTTGTAGTATGCCTTAAATAGTAGGTAGTTCCCTTCTCTTCAGGGACCCTAAATCCTACTTATCTGCGTCACAGGATGACGCCACCTCCATCTTTTCTCTCACGCATGTGATCGAGTGCTTGATTTATTTTCTCCAGTTTCTGTTTAGTGCCCTAGAGCCTCCGAATGCTGGTATGAGCCACGCATGTCTGATTCAGCCCTTTGGGACTCTTCTTCCCTTTTGAGTAGGACTTCTTAGTCTACCCCCTCATGTCAATCCCACTTTAGGAGAGGATAATGTATGATCCTTAATCAAGAGTTTTCTCAGGCTCCGGCCTGGGATGTAATTAACCACGGGGGCTTGCGCTCGTGGGAAACTCGGTCCCACATCTACTAAACCCCATTCGAACTCTTGTATCGGGTGGGGGAAACCCGTGATTAGGTCGTGTATATTACTACCCATCGAGGTGTGTTGGCGAGAGCCTCTATCCTCAATGGTTAGTCGTATGCACGATCCAATCTGTCCCTTCCAATTGACCCGTTCGCGCGGTGCTCTTTTGGAGGTCCACAGCAGCCGGGCAGCTCGGGCGGGCTGACAATTGGGCAGAGCAAAAATAGTTTGTTTTAATTAATTTTTTTTTTATCTTCATGTGGTATAATTCTGTCAAATAGCCACCAAAAAAATTTTTCCCATGCGGATTTTACCGTTGGAATTTTTTTTGCCTGAAAACTGCAAGTAAATTCTAAATCTACTAGAAAATGATCAATTTTTGCCAGTAATAGGTGATTCTGTAATGTATGCTGGCTTTGTAACCGTACACACATGCATAAGAGGATGTAAATTAAATATTTTAATTTTTCTAAATCTTGTATTGTATGATCTAGATCATGTTGTATGATCTAGATCATGTTGTATGATCTATTCAATAAAAAAAAATACTTCAAATATTTAATTAAATAAAATAAATTTATAATAAACTACAGCTAATTATATTTTACAATCACAATATTGTACATGATGCTCAACTATGTTTAGTATCCTCACCATCATTTAAGTTTGGTAATAATTCAAATTTTGAAAGTTATTATAATCGCACTGTACAAACTATTTTGTATTGCATAAAATTTAAATATCTTGCCTAATTTAATCACTATGATTACACAATCAAATCAGGATTAATTATAATTGATGATCATACAGTATGATCTTGATTATGCGATACGATTTTGATCATACTAGATGATCAGTATATATAGTGACCTTCTGAATGATAATTAATTATCCTAAGGTTCATCTTGTACGAAATGATATTTGATTGAATTATTAAACTAGATGATTTTGGATCATACATAAGGGAATGAAATAATTGTACTATATGATATAAATATTGTATTGTACGATCAAAGGCGGCTGAATTAATTCTTAGAATATTTTAAAGCCCTCTTTATAAACTCTATTCTAACTTGAGAGGAAAATTTTTTTGGCAGTCAATGGTTATATTTCTTCTGTGAGAGAGCATTAAGCGAGAGAGAGAGAGAGAGAGAGAGAGAGAGAGAGAGAGAGAGAGAGAGAGAGAGAGAGAGAGAGAGAGAGAGAGAGAGAGAGAGAGAGAAAGAGTGGGGGGGGGGGAGGGTGAGGTTGCGTAAGAGGGAAAAGAGCCTTAAGAAATTTAAGAAGGGTGAGAGGGGTTTTCACAGGGCTGCTCTGGTTGACCTGCACCTAAGTTCCTCTTGTTGTGTTGGTGTCTCTTGAGAGGAGCTTTGTGAAGGAAAAGCCTTTGGTGTCAAAACCCACTAGCCGATGAGGCTAGTTCGTACAGTGATTCCATCAAACCAAGGGGTGAAAGGAGGGAGTTTTGGGGTGTGAAGAGTTTGTAAAGGTGCATTCTCCACCTTTGAAAAGGGAGAAGAAGTTCTTTGCCTAAATGTGGGCTGAAGGAGAGTCATTATGTTAGTGTACTCAGAAGAGAGAACCTTCAGGGAGTGGACAAATGTCAAGTTGACCAAACCACTATTTAAAGTATATTACATTTCTTTACTTTTCACATTTAATTTTAGCAGTTTTATTTTCTTGCAAATTAATTTTTAGCACTTTGATTAAATTGTGAGTGAAAGAAGATTATTATGATTTATTGTAATTCATACTTATTTTTAAAAGAAATAAAAAATCAAAAAAAGAAAAAAATATTATTAGTACTTTTTTACAAAATATAAAACAAAAAAATTCACACTTGCATTGAAGTTGTGTTATTTCATTTATTCAAATACTTCTCCATAAAATCATATTTTAATTTTTATTTGAAAAGGATTTTGAAGAATTTTTGTCTAAACACCATTTTTTATTGTACTTTTGAAAGAAGATTATTGTGATTGATTGTAATTTATTTTTATTTTTAAAAGAAACAAAAAAATTAGAAAAAAATATTGTTATTATTTTTCTACAAAATCTAAAATACAAAAAATTACACTTGCTATATATGAAGTTGTGTTATTTCATATATTCAAGTGCTTCTGCAAAAAATCATATTTTGATTTTTATTCGAAAAGATTTTTTATGGTGAAATAGATGTAGTAGAATTCATGTTTCACTATAGGAAAATAATGCATTTCTAGTGGATCTTTCAGTGGAAAATTTTTATTTTTCCAGCAGATTTCCATGAAAAAGATTTCTACGGTAAATCGAGCGTTACATAAAGCTTTTCCGTCGAAAAGGAGCTGTAGGACAAAATTTTCGGTGGAATTATTTCGCTAGAAAAATAAGTGAAAATTATTAATAAATAATTAAATTAATTATTACTTTAATAATTAAATTTTAATTATTTAAAGTTATATTAAAGTTATTAAATTAATAATGAATTAAAATAAATTATAACAGTATTAATAAATGAATTTACAAATATATAATATTTTTTCGAAATTATTAAAATCCATTAAAAAATTCACCAAAAAATTCATCGGAAACAAATCCACCGGAAAGCCACCGAAAAATAGTTCGCTAGAAATTTGCCATAAATTTTGCTGGTAATGAATGATTTTCCTATAGTGTTTGATGGTTGAAATGGAGGAATGCATCGAGTCTGTTCTAAAAATAGAAAAGTATCCCTAAAACTTAAAGAAAAACTCTATAAGATAGTTATGAGACTTGCAATGCCTTATGATACAGAATGTTGGTCATTAAAAGAAAGTCATACAATTAAGTTAAGTGTTGTAGAGATGAGGATGCTCAGGTGGATGAGTGACTTCACTCTTAAAGACAACATGTAAAATGAGTATATACGTGAAATGGTACGACAAGCTCTAGTGGCAATAAGATTATAGAGAGTCACCTTAGATGTTTTGGTCATATTGCAATATAGAGCCTGACTTTGTGTTTTTATTATTATAAATATTATTGAATAGTTTTAGCAAGTTCAACATACACAAAGCACTGGAAAAGAATTAGAGCTCATGGAAGTGTTGTGTTAATCAGTCATTGTTAAAAAAGTATATATTTATTTTTCTTGAGTCAATTTTTATATTAGGCGTATTTGGCTTCGCAACCGTACACACACGCATAAAGAGATTTGAAATTAAATATTTTAAATTTTTAAAAATTTTGTATTATATGATCTATATCGTATTACATGATCTGTTAAATAAAATTAATTTGTAATAGGTTATAACTAATTGTATTATACAACCACAATATCGTACATGATGCTCAATTATATTTAGTATCTCCACCATCATTTAAGTTAGGTAATAATTCAAATTATAAAAGTTATTCTAATTGTATTGTATAAAGTTTAAATATCATGCTTAATTTAATCACTATGATTAAGCAATCAAATCAGAATTAATTATAATTGATGGTCATACGGTGTGATCTTGATTATGAGATACGGTATTAATCATATTAGATGATCAACAGAGTAACCTTCTAGAAGATAATTAATCATCCTAGGTTTCTGTCACGACCCAACCCGATCGAGACGGATCCCGCTCGCATCAGTTCGCGACGGAACTTAAACTTGAAATCCAGGATTTTGTTTTGGAATTTGCTTCAGACTTTTTTCCAAATATTAAATAGACAGAAAGACACAGAGCTACTATAAACATCCAAATACAGAATAATTCATCTATCTTTTTCTTTCATCAAAACAATCATGTATAATACAGTCCATCGCTACAGACAGAAATAACATAACAGAAACAGAAAAGTCATGACTGTA
The DNA here is from genome assembly GCA_022539455.1 of Dendrobium nobile. Taxonomy (NCBI): domain Eukaryota; kingdom Viridiplantae; phylum Streptophyta; class Magnoliopsida; order Asparagales; family Orchidaceae; genus Dendrobium; species Dendrobium nobile. The sequence goes on along the minus strand of CM039732.1, from coordinate 23,224,892 downwards.
CAAAATCAAAAGTACAAAATACCTAATCTCAGATCAGACACAGAACTTCTAGTCTAAGACTTCCTTCCCTTTCTCAGAACCTGAAAACCACACAGAAAATAAGGATGAGCTAACAGCTCAACAAGACATCACTCACCAATCAAAATCATTAGAAATACACATCAGAATCCCATCAGAAAATAGCCTTACGAAAATTATAGAACAGACAGAACAGATACTTAATCAATTAGAAATTAGCTTACGAATACAGAAAACTGAAGTCATTTCAAATCAGAGTTCAGAACAGATATTATAAAGCTTTCAAGTCACAGAGCAGACAGAATCGTACGAAATAACCAGAATCGTACAGAAATCAGATAAAATCACATTCATATCAGATAATTCTAATCATATAATTCATAAAACAGATCAGATAAGTCACAGAACAAATTATCAGATATCAAACATCAGATTTCAGATAACATATCACATATCAGATTTCAGAATCCCAGACCCTTGCAGAATCTCTACGGATTCTGACCCCTTATGCCTCCTTTCCCGGACACTTACAGAATCTCGACGGATTCTGGCCCCTTATGTCTCCATTCCCTGATACTTACAGAATCTCGACGGATTTTGATCCCTTATATCTCCCTTTGTGCTTATAGCACCAGAACATAATAGATATTCGAAATTTTGGAACAGAACTTATTTTCAGAATTCAAAGCTCATTTTAGATTTCCCTGACACTTACAGAATCTCAAAGGATCCTGACCCCTTATAACTCCCTTCTGATAGCATACAAACACTTCAATTCATTCAATATATCAATTCAAAAAAATCAGAATTCGTACGAAAAATCGGTGGCATAACAGTAGTATACGGAATTTACACAAAATTCATAGATCCAGAAATTTACTAAATTACCACAGAATATCCACAACAACATTATAAGACTTTTACTGTACTGAAGTAATAATATCAGACATCCAGATAAATTGTTATTCGATTAAAATGCCGCATAACTCAGAATATACGGTAAAAATCTTCCATAAAATATCCAAAACGTGCATATTTATCATCTCAAAAACATACCAAAAGTTACGCGGTAAAACCTTTGTTAGAAGAAAAAAATACCAGAAATTTGCAAACGGAAACAAAATTCGGAACAGAAAAGTCGTCAAAATCCACATTTCTAAAAATTGAGAAAGACAGAATATGCCTTACCTCGAGTCGATCAAATTTCCCAACTACAGCAACGGACGAAAACGGACCGGAGTCGCCCAAAAATTCACTTTTCTTCTTTTCCCTTCATTTTTCTCTCTCCTGGGCTTTCTCTCTCTTCAAAAATGACACTATTCAGATATTTATTAAGCAGGAACGTCCCGGACGATGTCCCGATCGTCCCGGGATGATCTTCTCTGGACTCAAATCGTCCAGACAAAAATTAATTCCAATTTCTTCGTCCCTGGACGATGCTCCCGGGAAAATTTTGTCCCTGGACGAACCCATTTCGTACAGACGAACCTTGCAGATTTCTTCACAACCTGTACCGATCGTCCCGGACGATCCACTTCGTCCCGGACGATCCTGGAAGGAAAACAGCCTTTACAATCTCTCCAACTTCAAAAAAATATCATCCTCAACATTGCCAAACAAAAACTCCGTCAAAACAGATACGGATAGGACTATCTCATGTCCGACTCTTTCTCCCAAGTCGCTTCTCTAGTTGCTCTGTGCTTCCACTGCACTTTAACCATAGGAATCTGTTTATTTCTTAACTTATGCACATCATAAGCCAAAATTTTCTCAGGTTCTTTTTTGTACTGCAGATTCTCCTGAATCTCAACCTCATCAGCAGATAATTTCTTTTTAGAGTCAGATATCCACTTTCTCAAAGAGGATACATGAAAAATATTATGTACATCAGACATCTGATCTGATAGTAACAATCTATAAGCAGACTTACCAATCCTTTCAAGAATTTCAAAAGGTTCGACATACCTTGGACTGAGCTTGATCACTCTACCAAATCTGCTCACACCTTTCATCGGACTAACTTTAACATACACAAAGTCACCAACCTGAAATTTCACAAATCTATACTTCTGATTATAATACTTCTGTTGTCTATCTTGTACAGCTTTTAATCTTTCTTTAATCAAATTGATTTTCTTAACAGTTTCATCCACAAAAGTTGCACTCATTTCCTGTCTTTCGCCCACCTCTGTCAGAGTCAAAGGAGTTCTACAATTCCGACCATACAAAGCTTCATAATGTGCAATATCCATACTGGACTGAAAACTGTTATTATAAGTAAATTCAATCAAAGGAATATGATCTTCCCAGCTTCCTCCAAAATTCAAAACACATAACCTCAGAAGATATTCCAGTACCTGAATAGTCCTCTCAGACTATCCGTCAGTCTGCGGATGAAAAACCGTAATGAAATGCAACTTCATACCCAATCCTAACTGAATACCCTCCCAAAGTCTGGAAGTAAACCGTCCATCTCGATCAGATACAATCACTTTAGGCACACCATATAATCTGATAATTTCCTTCACATATACCTGTGCCAACTTATCCACCAAATCCGTCTGCCTGATCAGAAGAAAGTGTGCAGACTTAGTCAAGCGATCCAAAATCACCCAGATGGTATCATGCTCTTGCCTTTGTTAGAGGGAAACCCATAGCAAAGTCCATCGTTACCTCCTCCCACTTCCACTCAGGGATAGGCAACGACTGCAAAAGACCTCCTGGTCGCTGATGCTCTGCCTTCACTAACTGACAGGCTTCGCATTTCGCAATAAAATCTGCTACATCCTTTTTCATTCCAGGCCACCAGAATAAACTTTTCAAATCTTCATACATCTTACCACTTCCCGGATGTATCGTATAGCCTGAATGGTGAGATTCGTACAGAATCTCTTTCCTCAAATCTCCAAACACAAGAATCCACAGTCTATTCTTGCAGAAGATAACACCAGAATCAGAAACTCATAGTTCAGGTTTCTTACCAGATTCAATCTGAGTAATCAACTTCAAATAGTCAGAGTTTGACTTCTGAGCTTCCTGAATCCTTTCTTTCAGAAAAGATTGAATGTTCATCTGAGTCAAAACAACAGAATCTGGACCAGTAGAGGAAATCACCTCCAACTGTAATCTTTCCATATCTCGTATCAGATAGTCATCAGAAGTGAGCTGAATACCTGATAATCTAGAAGACTTCCTGCTCAAAGCGTCTGCTACCACATTAGCCTTACCAGGCTGATACTGAATCGTCAGGTCGAAGTCCTTGATTAACTCAAGCCATCTTCTTTGCCTCAAATTTAGATCCTTCTGAGTGAAAATGTACTTCAAGCTCTTATGATATGTGAAGATCTCACATCTGACGCCATACAAATAGTGACGCCATATCTTCAAAGCAAATACAACTGCAGCCAATTCCAAATCATGTGTCGGGTAATTCTTTTCATGTGGTTTCAACTATCTCGAAGCATAGGCTATTACCTTACCATGCTGCATCAGAACACAGCCCAAACCTTTCAGTGAAGCGTCACTGAACACCTGAAATCCTTCCGTACCTAATGAAAGTGCTAACACATGAGCAGATATCAAATAAACCTTCAACCTTTGAAAACTGGCTTCACATTCCGGTGTCCAAACAAAAGCTACTGACTTCTGAGTCAGTTTTGTCAGAGGCGTAGAAATCTGGGAAAATTCCTTCACAAATTTTCTATAATATCCAACCATACCTTAGAAACTACGTACCTCAAATACTGTAGTAGGCCTTGGACAATCAGCAACAGCTTGATTCTTCTGGAGATCAATAGAAATACCTTCACCGCTCACCACATGCCCCAGAAAAAAATGCTCTTCAGCCAAAATTCACACTTGAAAAACTTAGCATACAACTGATGTTGCCTCAAAGTCTCCAACACAATCGTCAAATGTCTGGCATGATCTTCCGCAGAAGCAGAATACACAAGAATATCGTCGATAAAGACGATCACAAACTTATCTAGATACTCCTTGAACACTCTGTTCATCAAATCCATAAAAATAGCTGGTGCATTGGTTACCCCAAAAGACATAACCAAAAACTCGTAGTGTCCGTACCGAGTACTGAAAACTGTCTTCAACACATCAGCTTCCTTCACCTTCACCTGATAGTATCCAGATCTCAAATCAATCTTTGAAAATATAGAAGAACTAGAAAACTAATCAAACAAGTCATCAATCCGTGGTAATGGATACTTGTTCTTGATCATGGCCTTATTCAAATCTCTGTAATCAACATACATACGGAGTGTTCTGTCCTTCTTCTTTATAAATAGTACAGGTGCTCCCCAAGGAGAAACATTAGGACGAACAAATCCTCTATCCACCAACTTCTGAAGCTGAGCTTTCAACTCAGAAAGTTCTTTCGATGCCATCCTCTACGGAGCTTTTGATATCGGAGCTGTATCTGAAAAAATATCAATACAGAACTCAACATCTCGATCCGGAGGCAAACCAACCAACTCCTCAAGAAATACATCAGAAAACTCTCGTACAACTGGTATATCAGAAACAGAACCCATATCTATGTTCATATCACGTACAGAAGCCAAAAATACCGGGCAACCCTTCTTCCCCATTCTTCTGACTTCCAACACAGAAATCAAACAGGATAGAAAATCTCGTAATCCTTGAAATACACATATCTCACCATCCATAAGCAAGCTCACTTGCTTCTTCAAACAGTCAATCTGAGCCTCATATAGACTCAGCCAATCCATACACAAAATTACGTCGTAAGAAGAAATCGGCAATAAAATCAAACTCGACTTCCATTTCTTGCATAAAATATCAAGCTCACAGAAACAAAACTTCCGGGCGATCAAATTACTTCCAGACGACAAAATAATGGAAAGAGAAACCGGTAGCAAAATAGAATCCAGATACAAAGCATCAAAATAGCACTCGGAAAGAAACGAGTGACTAGCTCCAGAATCAAACAGAACACGACAGGGATGTTCAGAAATATAAATCGTACCTGTCACCACATTCGAATCATCTCGAGCCTCCTGCTGACTCAAACTGTACGTACACACGTGGCTGAACTAGAGCTGGAGCTACTGAACCACTAGACTCCCGCTGACTACTAGTAGGTGGTCTCCGTGCCACAGAACTCGACCCACCACCTCTACCAGAGGATCCTTCAGTCACAATACGTGGAGGAACAGTCCTCGGTCTTCCTGCTGAACCAATAGGTCTACTATCAGATCGTCTATCAAATTCAGCCTGTGGACACTCTGCAATCCGATGTCCTGGCTGACCACATCTGAAGCACTGACCAGTCGTCCTGAAACATTGGCCAAAATGTCGTCATCCACAAGTTTGGCACACAGGTATCCCACTGACTGATACCGAACTGGTCACGCTGGTAGCGGCAGTACTAGAAACTGTAGTGAATCCCGACTGTCCACTCCTCCTGGGGTCTCCAGAAATAAATCTCCTCTTGCCAGAGGAATAACTACTAAAAGCATCACCCCTAAATCTCTTCCTACTTACAGTCCACCGCTGCTGAGTAGCCATCAAATCATTCTCTACCAGACGAGCTCTCTCCACAAGCTCAGAGAAATCAGAAATATGAAACGGTACCAGGGGCTGCCTCAGACTATCTCGTAGTCCCCTCAGAAATCTATAGCACTTCTCAGTAGAAGTACTTACCAACTGTGAAGCATATCAGGCTAAAGCAGTAAACTCTGCCTCGTACTGCATCACAGTCCTGCTCCCCTGAACTAGCCTCAAAAAAGTCTCCTGCATCTGCTGTCTTGCAGAAGGAGGAACAAACCACGATCGAAATACCTCAGAAAACTCTTCCCAAGAAATCAGAGAGTTTAGCTTTCCTTGGAACTTTTCCTCCTGCTGGCCCATCCACCAACACTCAGCCTCACCATCCAACAGAAAAACTGCCAATGGTACCTTCCTGTCTGAAGAACACTACATACCGTCAAAAGTCTTCTCTAACCTTCTCAGCCACTCCTCAGCTGCTCTGGGCTCAAGAGTGCCCTCAAATCTCGGAGGTTTCAATCTCAAAAACATATGTAGATGTCTATCTACATCCTCAGATCGAACACTAGAGGCTCTACTCTGAGTATCGCTCATCATCTGAGCAACCAATGTAGCAAACTGAGAAAGTGTATCAGAACCAACCACTGGAGCAGGACTACTCACTAGAGCTGCCTGACTAGCACTCTGCCCATCTGTCATATTTGGGTCTGGCAGATCTATAATTACACAGAAAACTATGCATAAAACAATATAATAAAAATCCAAACAAATCAGAACCACCCTAGACAGACTCACAGATCACTTCATATAGCTCTGTCTTACAATCCAAATTTCAAAACCATTGCTCTGATACCACTAAAGTTTGTCATGACCCAACCCGACCGGGACTGATCGTGCTCGCATCGGGTCGCGACGGAACTTAAACTTGAAATCCATGATCTAGTTTTGGAATTTGCTTCAGACTTTCTTCCAAATATTAAATAGACAGAAAGACACAGGGGTACTATAAACATCCAAATACAGAACAATTCATCTATCTTTTTTTTTTTCATCAAAACAATCATGTACAATACAGTCCATGGCAACAGACAGAAAGAACAGAACAAAAACAGAAAAGTCATGACTGTACAAAATCAAAAGTACAAAATACCTAATCTCAGATCAGACATAGAACTTCTAATCCAAGACTTCCTTCCCTTTCTCAGAACCTGAAAACCACCCAAAAAATAAGGAAGAGCTAACAGCTCAGCAAGACATCACTCACCAATCAAAATCATCAGAAATACACATCAGAATCCCATCAAAAAATAGCCATACGAAAATTATAGAAAAGATAGAACAGATACTTAATCAATCAGAAATTAGCTTACGGATACAGAAAACTGAAGTCATTTCAAATCAGAGTTCAGAATAGGTATTATAAGGCTTTCAAGTCACAGAGCAGACAGAATCGTATGGAATAACTAGAATCGTACAGAAATTAGAAATCAGATAAAATCACATTCATATCAGATAATTTTTTTTAGATAATTCATAAAACAGATCAGATAAGTCATAGAATAAATTATTCAAATATCAAACATCAAATTTCAGATAATATATCACATATCAGATTTCAGATTCCTAGACCTATACAGAATCTCTACAGATTCTGACCCCTTATGCATCCCTTCCCGGACACTTACAGAATCTCGATGGATTCTGGCCTCTTATGTCTCCCTTCCCTGACACTTACAGAATCTCGATGGATTCTGGCCCCTTATGTCTCTCTTTGTGCTTATAGTACCAGAACATAACAGATATTCAGAATTCCGGAACAGAACTTATTTTCAGATTTCAAAGCTCATTTCAGATTTTCCTGACACTTACAGAATCTCAAAGGATCCTGGCCCCTTATAACTCCCTTCTGATAGCATACAAACACTTCAATTCATTCAATGTATCAATTCAGAAAAATCAGAATTCGTACGAAAAATCGGCGGCATAACGACAGTATACTGAATTTACACAAAGTTTACAGATCCAAAAATTTACCAAATTACCACAGAATATCCACAATAATATTATAAGACTTTTACTGTGCTGAAGTAATAATATCAGACATCCAGATAAATTATTATTCGATTAAAACGCCGCAAAATTCAGAATATCCGGTAAAAATCTTCCATAAAATATCCAAAACGTGCATATTTATCATCTCAAAAACATACCAAAAGTTATGCGGTAAAACCTTTGTTAGAAGAAAATAATACCAGAAATTCGCTAAAGGAAACAAAATCCGGAACAGAAAAGTCGTCAAAATCTATATTTCTGAAAATTGAGAAAGGCGGAATATGCCTTTTCTTGAGTCGATCAACTTTCCCAACTACAGCAACGGACGAAAACGGACCGGAGTCGCCCAAAAATCCACTTTTCTTCTTTTCCCTTCGTTTTTCTCTCTCCTGGGCTTTCTCTCTCTTCAAAAATGACACTATTCAGATATTTATTAAACAGGATCGTCCCGGACGATGTCCCGATCGTCCCGAGATGATCTTCTTTGGACTCAAATCATCCAGATGAAAATTAATTCCAATTTTTTCGTCCCTGGACGAAGCTCTCAGGAAAATTTTGTCCCTGGACGAACCCATTTCGTACAGACGAACCTTGCAGATTTATTCACAACCTATACCGATCGTCTCGGACGATCCTGGAAGAAAAACAGCCTTTACAGTTTCATCATGTACAAAATATTATCCAACTGAACTAATTATACTAGACGATTTTGGATCATACATAAGGGAATGAAATAATCATTTTGTATGATATGAGTAACATACTATATGATCAAATGTGGCTGAATTACAAATTAGGAAATTTTAAAGCCCTCTTTATAAATGGTTTTCCAATTTGACAAAAAAATCTTTTTAGCAGTCAAGGGGAGCTTAAAAAGAGAGCATTGAGCAAAAGAGAGAAAGTGTGATGTTGTGTGAGAGGGAGAAGAGTCTTGAGGAATTTAAGGGGTTGTGATAGGGGTTTTACATGGTTGCTCTAACTGACTTACACATGAGGTCCTCAAGTTGTGTTGGTGTGTTTCTCGAGAGGAGCTTTGTGAAGGAATGCCTTTGGTGCCAAAGGCTCGCTAATCGAGGAGGCTTATGGTACGATGACTCTGCCAGACCGAGGAGGTGAAAGTAAGGATTCTTTGGGTGTGAAGAGTTTGTACAAAAGTGCATTCTCCACCTTTGAAAAGCAAGAAGGGCTTCTTATCCTAGTTGTGTGTTGAAGGAGAGTCATTGCGTTAGTGCAATTCCGGAAGAGAGAATCGTTGGGGAGTAGACATAGATCGAGTTGTTCAAATCATTATTAAAATTAGTTTGCATTTCTTTGCTTTTCACATTTACTTTTACAACACTTTTATTTTCTTGCAATTTAATTTTCAACACTCTAATTTTATTGTGATTGCACTTGTGAAAGAAGATTATTGTTATTGATTATAATTCATATTTATTTTTAAAAGAAATAAAAAAAAAGAAATTTGTTATTTTTTTACTACAAATTCTAAATCACAAAATTCATACTTTCTTTGAAGTTGTGTTATTTCATTTATTCAAATGCTTTTGCACAAAATCAGATTTTGATTTTTATTCAAAAAGGTTTTTGAATAATTTTTTTAATCACCTTTTTTTATTGCACTTGTGAAAGAATATTATTGTGATTGATTGTAATTCATATTTATTTTTAAAAGAAACATAAAAAATAGGAAAAAAAAAATTCACCCCCTTTCTCTCGGTTGTCATCTTCACTATTAGAGCATAATTGTGTATTTTCAGTTCACATAAAATGTCGGCCTTCTGATGACCCGGTTAGGAAAGTAGATGTATTAGATTTGACCTATGTTAAGATAGGTAGAGGTAGAACTAAAAAGTCTTCTTTAGAACATATTGAAAATGATATTTTTATTAGATTTCAATGAGAATTTGACTCTTAATTAATAGGGCACACCGCAGAAAATGCATTTATGTAGTTGTCCCCATATAGCTTGATAAAGGCTTGATTTGTTGTTATTTGTGTCTTTAAGAAACTAATGGAAACTTGAGTTTCTTCATTTGATCTTGATCTCCTTAAACCAAATATCTCTCAAAGTTATGCGATCATTATAGTCTTGAGTAAGATTTGATTAAATTTCACTTCATAATTTTAATTTCAACATTTTTTCTACAATGAACATGAGATGGCTTAAATAAAGAAATGGAAGTTGATGATGATAATTACGTTACTTTAAATCAACTCTATCATACATAAGATCAAAAATCAAACTTATTTTGAAAATTTGAAAGAAATGTTCAAAGAGCTTGTAATGAGCTTTGTAAAAAAACTTTAACCTAATCAAATAATGTATTTTTTAATAAAAATATTTAGTCAAAAAAATAAAAAAAAAATACTACTTAGTAATTATATATGTACCAATAAGTCACTTCTATAAAAAGAAATTATATATAATTAAGATAAAAAATAGGAACTTATATATATATATATATTATGAATTTTTTTTTTGAAGTCAATGCCTATGATTATTTTAATCCAATATAAAAAAATTCTTATAAAATAAATTATTTGACCAAATCGATCAATTGGAATATAATTTTCTTATAATTTATGAGAGAAACATTGACTATAAATAATATTTAAATATTTTCCTATTTGATATCTTCCTTCCATGAAGAGAGAGAGAGATAGAAGATTGGGCCATCTTTGACCAATTCAAACACATTAGAACGTTGCGCATTTAATAAACAACCACTAGAAATCCTACACGTGTAATCACGGAAATAACCGTTGGAGGTAATTTTATGACCGCCAATTAAAATATTAAAAAACCTTTAATTCTCTCTCTTAATCACCGCATACTTAAATTAACTACGAACTGCCTTATTTTAATTGCCAAATGTGGAAATTTTACAATTTAAGAAAATAAATGGGTAAAAGGCGTTTTCTTTAACGGCAGGATACAGTCTCTCGCCACGTGTCCACTGCCGGGTGGGCACTTTCGTAATTTTCTTCGAGATTTGCTCTGCATTCTTATCCGATCGCAGCCCTTCATGTTTCAAGCAGCATGGACCAGTGGTGTACATTCCAAATGTCGTTTATGCCCTCAAACCAACCGTATTTTACAAATATGGCACTCAAAAGTATAACAAAAAACATTTTATATTATCAAGTCAAAGACTAAGTATTATTTATTTTAATTTTTGCAATTCAAACTAAGGGAGATTAATATTAGCAGAAATTGGATAAATAAGTCATTATTTTTTTAAAAAAAAAGTTTCAAATTTTTTTTTTCAAATAAAAATATATTTGTTATAGAGTACGAACTACCTAATTAGAATATGTTGTGATAGTAATAGGTTCAAACAAATTTCATATCATATTAGAATAAGATTTAAAGAACATTCGTTGAAAATTCAATCGAATTATATTCAAACACTATTCGAAACTCGCTCGAGTAGGGTTCAAACATGATTTGAACGAGATTCGAATCATCTTCAAATAAGACTTAAAAAAGGGCAAAAATGGTTTGAACCATGTTCGAGTAAATTTGAATAACATTTAAACTTACTTTTGTAGAATGTTCAAGTTTGGCTTAGAAATAGCCTCAATAGCATTTGACAACTGTCAATATAATAGAATGCATTTCAATAACTATAAAAATACAACATGACACAATAACACAATATATCAAAAGATAGAAAGAACTAAGAAATTTAGGAACTATTACAAAGTAGAGAGCAATCAAAATAAATATGATATTGTTGTTTATTAAATAAATATAATATAGTGTTAAACAAAAAACTATGACACATCATAATGATGAGCATTACATCATTTCATAACCAATCATCACAACAACGCAACGTCAGATTACACTTTCAAGAATGGTACTGCTCTACTTTTTCAGTGTTATGGTAGAGCAGTTATCAGAATTAGGAGCCACACCATGTCAACCGAAGGACATGATTATTCAACCATTAACCGTGTCAGGTTAGCACAACGCCGTAGTGAAACAAGTTTTGTAGCGCTGAGGCGCTAGTTCATTTTACAACATCACATTGCTCATATTATGATCCTCGTGGCACTTGAGGTTGTTTATGTACTTGTTTTAAATAATTTTATAGCTCTTTTGTTTAAGATAGAGTTAATGCAAATATAATTATGTTATATTTAATGTAGTCTTGTACTATTGAGTTTCTTTCTCTAGTTCTACCTAAGAGTAAAGTCTAAGATAAATTAGGAAAGGACATGATACATGTATTTGGAGATCTTAGCTTGTATTGTGTAAGTAAATTCTATTGTTGAAAGAAAAATGAGTGTGACAAATATATATTGATCCTTCCTGGTGACATTTATCATGTTTTTATATATATAAATGAAATGAACATGAGTTTTTTTGGGTTTTTTTTTTTTTTGTGTGATATCCATGTCTGATTAAATTTTTTAGTTTTGAGCTAATGATGTAAACACAAAGCAACCTGAAGTAGACACTTATGTCTTGAAATAGTATATAGATGTTTTCAATAACTCCAAATCTTAATTTAATGAATACAATGTTCATGTGTTTAATTGATATCTAGTGTGTTATATTACCTCTATGGAGGAATATTATAACAAATAAGAGTATTGAAATAAAATTTTAACATATCTAGACATAGTTTTTTTTTTTTTTTTTTTTTTTTTTTTTTTTACTTTTTAGGTTATATGGAGATATTATAATTGTAAGAATGTCATAAACCAACCTTTTCACCCCTACACGCTTGATATAGATCTAGGAATGCATATTCTCTTATCCACATAAAAAATTGAGAGTTTCATTAATAAAACTATATTGTTTTACATTCATTAGTCCAAAAAATTTTATTCATATTAATATCTTTTAATCTTGCAAGTCTCCATTAATTGACAAAATTTTAAAACAATCATTTATATTTAGTAGGATATCTTGTACATCTATATTAGAAAGTAATAGTTTAATTGTAATTAAGCAGAACACTTCCTCATAGGATCGACACTCTTATCTATGATTTTATTACTTGATCTACATGTATACTTACGTATACAGTGAGAATTTATTATTTTATTTTTATTAAAGAAAACATTAACATATTCATAGTACGCCACGAACAAGCTCCCACACAAATTCCCTCCACAAGCATATTTGTAATTGATTATGAGTGACCCTACTATATGTTATAAGGTGTATTGAATTTCCATTCAATTTTTTGTCAATCCTCACATATTAAAATTTTTTCTTTGTGGTTTGAAAGTCAATATATAATCAAATGATAGCACATGCCCCAAATAAATGTATCCACGCTTTTTTTTACACTCAATAAGGAATCCCATTGCACTCTAAAACCAGCTCACTCGGTGCTTAATATTATAAATCATGATGAATAGGTCTAGGATTTAGATTTCTCCAAGATTCTTTCAACATATTAGGTTGGAATACTATCAAGAAGTTATATAAATGTTTGGTGTAATCACATTTGCATTTGTCTTCTAACCTCGATCCAAACTTAAATACAGAGAAAATTGGATTTGGCCATTTAGGATTCATAATTCATAAACCAACAAATCAAGCCTCATCAAACTCAAATTGTAACTCGTCTAATTGGTGATCTCAAGTTGTCACAATCCAACCCGATCAAGATAGGTACTATCGTGTTTAGCTGTGATAGAAAAATCCCAAGATCTAATTTTAAAATTATTTCAAATTTTTTTCTACCAAAATTCATTAAAATAAACTATAGACTACAGAGCTACTAAAACATCAAAATACTAAAAATAAACGCATCCACCAAGTTTCTTTCATTTTAGCAAAATAAATATCTACATTACAGTAATAGTTATATACAAGAGCTACATGATTGAAAATTTAACTAATCATGAATGTATAAAAATTAAAATAATAAAATATCTATGACCTTAGATCTGATCATGAACTACTAGTCCAGAATCTCTTTCTCCTTCCCAGATCCTAAAAACCAAAAGTAAAATCATAGTGAGCTATAACAGCTTAGTAAGTCACACAAATTAATCTAAATTTTCAAATATTCTTTTATCAAATATTTTACTGAATATTGAAAAGCAGTTAAATGCAATTTAAATAAATCACTAAACTGGAAAATATAATAAATGCATAACAGTTATTCTTTGACTTAAATAATAACACGTAATAAATAAATAAATTAAAATTCATATCACAGAGTAGTTCATATTATATTTCTCGAACTCAAACATAATCTGATAGGATTCTGATCTCTTATGACTCCCTTTTTATTTGTACTTAATTATAACATCACACATCTCTTGCCACGACCCAACCCGACCGGAACGAATCCCTTCGCGTCGGGCCGCGACAAAAATTTAAAATCTAGGATCTAGCTTTGAAATTTGCTTCAGATTTTCTTCCAAATAGCAAACATACAAAAACACAGAGCTACTATAAACATCCAAATATACAGAACAGTTCATCCATATTTTCTTCTTTCATCAAAAGAATCATGTACAATACAATGCATAGCTACAAACAGAAATGAACGGTCAAGATCTGGGCGGACTGTGATCTCAGCGGTCATGCACTCCGCGTGGTTATTTAGAACCGCAGTATGGCTCGATACAAGCCGTTGATCAAAGGATCAACGGCCTTGAAAGCACACTGAACTTGCATGCTGAGTACCGAAGCCCCAACAAGAGAAATGGCTCGTTCTCTCGATTTAGTTGATCATTTTTAATAAAATTTTAAATCTAGATTTTATTTATGATTAGAATCATTGGGGAATATTTGGAATAGCTTAAAATGAGCTTTATAAAAAGCTATTTAGACTAGTGTGATCTAATCTAGGGTTTGAGTTTTTCACCTCGATTTAGGACGGATTAAATCGTTTATAGGTTTGTTGCATTTGTAGACTGTCCACGCTCCTATTTGTAGAAGACTCCACGGTTTGATAACATCTTGATCAAGGGAAAATCAACTTGGACGGTGATTTGCTTGAGCTCGCCGGAATCCAGTCGTCGACAGCCTACAATCGCCGGGTTTTGACTTGGGGGATGGAGAGGGAACCTCCAAGAGCTAAAATGAAATTAGTTCTAGCCTGGAGAGGTATTGAGTAGTGAGAGAAGGCTAGATGGAGAATGATGGCTCAATTAGGGTATTTTCCCCTATTCAAAAGCTCTAGGCTCATGTGGACGGCCACGATTGAGTTGGGGAGCTTCCAGATATTGCCATGTGTCCCTGGGAGTAGTTGGGAGCAGAAGGCAAGGATGGGTGCAAGGACATCCTTGGTGGAAAGTCCATTTTTTCTCACATGAGCTCAAGGGTTTGATTCAAGCCACTTGATTATGATCAAAAGGCTGAGGATTACTCTAGGAAGCTTCTAGAGAATATTCAAATAGCTGGAGTTATTTAAAATTGAGTGGATTAGCTTAAGAGGTTAATTTGGCCTCTTAAAGAGCTCATTTGACCACTCATTGACATGTTTGACCAGTCAATGGGTCAATGGATGTTGAGTTGGTAGTGAGGAGAGCTTTGATTTGCTGATTGGGTGACATGCCATAACTCTAAAGGAATTAACTTGAGTTATAATTATATGAGCTTATGTCATAAAAGATTTGACCAAATGCTTTGACCCGACCAATCAAAGTCATTATGTTTTGACTCATAAAGAATTTAGATATGTTTTAAAGTATGCAATGGAGTAGTGTAGAAGCATTAAGGTGTTTGATTTGATTTGACGCATAGGGTAGAACCTATGTGAATTAGTTTGATCAAATATAGGTTTAGTTGACTAAGTCAACTGATGACTGAGTAAGATGACTGGTCAAGTTTGATTAAGTATTTGGAGTCTAGTGAGGGTGATTCCAGGGTTTAAATGAGTCATTTGGGTCAAAACACCTATTTGGACCCTTAAAGGGCCTCTTGGGTCAAACCTGTTGAATTGTCAACCAGGTTGACCCAGGGGTTGGGAATGGGTCCAACAGGTTTGAAATGACATTTGAAACTTGCTGGAGGTGATTGCATTCAATCTGGAGTTCATTTGGTTTGAAATCACTATTTGAGCCCCATAGGGGTATTTTGGTTGTTTTGGGCTCATGACCACTATGGGCTGAAATGAGTCCAAAAAAATACAGTTTATTGATCAACATGTCAGGATTAATGGTATGAAAGTGACTAGAGGCTTTGGTGAAGGCTCTAAGGTCAAAATTCACTGGGTAGCAAGTCCAGTGGCATAGGCTGTAAATATTTGAAGGTTTTATACCCTTTGGATTTTGATTTAGTTTCTGAGGTTAGAGATCTCAGAATGGGCTCAAATTTGTAGGGTTGCCTCCAGAGACATGTCCCATCAGTATGCAACTGACAGACTCTGAATCAGAGGTCATTTGATTGGTTTTTAAAGTGTTTGAAAATTTGCTGAAAAAGGCTTTTAGGACTTGGCCTTTTAGCATTGGATTTTGGTTTAAAATTCTGGATTTGAATTGGGTTTTATATTTCTAAGATCTGAATAGATCCTAGGGTCTGGATCTAGGAGAATCCTAGAGTTTAGATTGGTTTGGAGATTGAATTGATTTAGGGACAAGATTGGTCCAAGTGACCTCATACAAAAATGAGGTCAACATATAGCAGAATATTCAAATCATAATCAACTTCAAATTATAGAACAGACAGAATCGCACAAATCTGTACAAATCATAAACACATGGTCAAATTGGATAAAATCATATAATACACATTTCACATATCAGATCCCCGGACCCTGATAGAATCTCTACAGATTCTGGCCCCTTATGCCTCCCTTCCCTAACACAGACAGAATCTCAATGGATTCTGACCCCTTATGCCTCCCTTCCCTGACACAGATAGAATCTCAACGGATTCTGACCCCTTATGTCTCCCTTTGTGCTTAAAGCACCAGACATAACAGATATACAAAATTTTCAGAACATAACTTATTTTCAGATTTTTCAGACCCAGACAACGGAATCACAAAGGATTCCGGCCCCTTATAACTCCCTTCTGATATCACAGCACATCAAAGCATTCAAATCAGAAAAATCGAATACTTCAGAAAATTCGTTAGCGGCATAACGGCAGTATACGGAATTTCTACAAAATTCACAAATTCATAATTTTATCAAATTATCAAAGATAGTATAAAACCTCACTGTAAGACTTTCATTATACTGAAGCAACATTTTTCAACATCCAGATAATTTGTAATTCGATTAAAACATCGCAGAATTCAAAATACCCAGTAAAAATCTTCCAGAAAATACTCAAAACGTACAAAAACATCATCTCAGAAACATACCAAAAGTTACGCGGTAAAAGTTTTACCGGTGCAAAGTTATACCAGTTTTTCGCTAACGGAAAATGAATTTGAAACAGAAAATCCATCGAAAATCATATTTCTGATAATTGAGAAAGGCATAATGTGCCTTACCTCGAGTCGGTCAACTTTTCCAACTACGACGACGGACGAAAACGGGTCGAAGTCGCTCAAAAATTCACTTTTTCTTCCTCTTTCTTCGTTTTTCTCTCTCCTCAGCTTTCTCTCTCTTCAAAAATGACACTATTCAGATATTTATTAAGCAGGATCGTCCAGGACGATGTTCGATCGTCCCAGGACGATGACGACCTTCTCTGGACTCAAAACGTCCAGACGAAAATAAATTCCAATTTCTTTGTCCCTGGACGATGCTCTCTGTTTGGTTCGTCCCGACAGTTCGTCCCGACGGTTCCAGGTTCGTCCAGACGAACATGCATATTTTCTCTGTTCGTACTAGCAGTTCGTCCGTACTAACCATACAGATTTTCAACATTTCTTTAGTTCGTCCAAACGGTTCGTCCCGTACTAACAGCACAAAAAAAATTTTCCAAACATAAATTGAAAATTTAAGGGTTTCACAATCTACCCACCTTAAGAAAAATGTCGTCGTCGACATTCCCAAAGTAAACTGAGTCAGAACAAACTTGGATACAACAGTCTCATATCTGATTCCTTCTCCCAAATGGCTTCTCTTGCCGTTCTGAACTTCCACTGAACCTTTACCATATGAATCTGTTTACTTCTCAGTTTTCGCACATCATAAGCCAAAATCTTTTCAGGCTCTTCTTTGCACTGCAGATTCTCCTGAATCTCCACATAACTAACATATAATTTCTTTTCAGAATCAGATATCCACTTTCTCAATGAGGATACATGAAACACATTATGTATATCAGACATCTGATTAGGTAATAACAACCTGTAAGTAGAATTACCAACCCTTTCGATGATCTCAAAAGGTCTGACATATCTTGGACTGAGCTTGCTCACTCTACCAAATCTACTAACACCTTTCATCGGACTAACTTTGACATATACAAAGTCACCAATCTATAATTCAACCCGTCTATGTTTTTTATTGTAATACTTATGTTGTCTATCTTGTGCAGCTTTCAATCTTTCTTTAATCAAATTGATCTTCATAACAGTTTCATCCACAAAAGTTGAACCCATCACTTGTCTATCTCCCACCTCAGTCAGAGTCAAAGGAGTTCTACATTTTTGGTCATACAAAGCTTCGTAAGGTGACATACCAATGCTTGACTAATGACTGTTATTATATGTAAATTCTATCAGTGGGATATGATCTTCCCAACTGCCTCTAAAATCCAAAACACATAATCGCAGAAGATCTTTCAGTACTTGAATAGTCCTCTCAGATTGTCCATTAGTCTGCAGATGAAAAGCCGTACTGAAATACAATTTCGTGCTCAAGCCTTGTTGAATTCCTCTCCAAAGTCTGGAGGTAAACCGTCCATCTCGATCAGATACAATCACTTTTGGCACACCATGTAATCTAACAATTTCTTTAACATAAATCTGAGCTAACTTATCCATCGGATCCGTCTGTCTGATCGGAAGAAAATGTACAGACTTTGTCAATCGATCAACAATCACCCAAATAGCATCATGTCCTTGCCTCGATCTGGGGAAACCCATAGCAAAATCCATCGTCACCTCCTCCCACTTCCACTCAGGGATAGGTAATGACTGTAAAAGACCTCCTGGTCGCTGATGCTCTGCCTTCACTAACTGATAGGCTTCGCATTTTGAAATAAATTCAGCTATGTCCTTTTTCATTCCAGGCCACCAAAATAAGATTTTCATGTCTCCGTACATCTTACCACTTCCTGGATGAATAGTATAGCCTGAATAATGAGATTCATGTAGAATCTCTTTTCTCAGATCTCCAAACATAGGAATCCACAGCCTATTCTTACAGAAAATAATACCATAATCAAAAATTCGTAATTCAGGTTTCTTACCAGATTTAATCTGATCAATCAACTTCAAATAGTCAGCGTCTGACTTCTGAGCTTCATGAATCTTCTCTTCCAAAGAATGCTGAATATTCATCTGAGTCAAAATACCAAAATCAGTAGAGGAAATCACCTCCAACTATAATCTTTCCATATCTCGTATCAAATACTCGTCGGAAGTGAGCTGAATATAGGATAATTCCGAAGACTTCCTGCTCAGAGCGTCTGCTACCACATTAGCCTTACCAGACTAATACTGAATCGTCAGATCATAGTCCTTGATCAACTCAAGCCACCTTCGTTGCCTCAAATTTAAATCCTTCTGAGTAAATATGTACTTCAAACTCTTATGATCTGTGAAGATCTCACACTTGACTCCATACAAGTAGTAACGCCAAATCTTCAAAGCAAATACAACTGCAGCCAATTCTAAATCTTGCGTCGGGTAATTCTTTTCATGTGATTTCAACTGTCTCGAAGCATAAGCTATTACCCGACCATGTTACATCAGAACACAGCCTAGACCTTTAAGTGAAGCATCACTGAATACTTGAAATCCTTCCGTACTATATGGAAGTGCTAATACTGGAGCAGAAGTCAAATAATCTTTCAACTTCTGAAAACTAGCTTCACACTCCGGTGTTCAAACAAAAGCTACTGACTTCTGAGTCAGTCTAGTCAGAGGTGTAGAAATCTGGGAAAATCCCTTTATAAATTTTCTATAATATCCAGTCATGCCCCACAAGCTACGACCTCAAATACCGTAGTAGGCCTTGGCCAATTAGCAACTGCTTGAATTTTTTGGGGATCAACAGAAATACCTTCGCCACTCACCACATGACCCAGAAAAGAAATGCTCTCCAGCCAGAATTCACACTTGGAGAATTTTGCATACAACTGATGCTGTCTCAAAGTCTCCAACACACTCTTCAAATGTCTGGCATGATCTTCCTCAGAAGCATAATATACCAGAATATCATCTATAAAGACGATCACAAATCGATTCAAATACTCCTTGAACACTCTGTTCATCATATCCATAAAAACAGCTGGTGCGTTGGTTACCCCAAAAGGCATAACCAAAAACTCGTAGTGCCCGTACCAAGTACTGAAAGCCGTCTTCATCACATCAGCTTCCTTTACCTTCACCTAATAATATCCAGATCTCAAATCAATCTTGGAGAATACAAAAGATCCAGCTAGCTGATCAAACAAATCATCAATCCGTGGCAACGGATACTTATTCTTGATAGTGACTTTATTCAAATCTTTGTAATCAACACACATGTGCATTATTTCGTCCTTCTTCTTTACAAACAGAATAGGTGCTCCCCAAAGAGAAACACTAGGGTGAACAAATCCTCTATCCACTAACTTCTGGAGTTGAACTTTCAATTCTGAAAGTTCCCTCGGTGCCATCCTGTACGGAGCCTTAGATACCGGAGCTGTACCCGGAAAAACATCAATACAGAACTCAACATCTCTGTCCGGAGGTAAACTAACTAATTCCTCAGGATATACATATGAAAAGTCTCGTACAACTAGGATATCAGAAACAAAGCCCTCATATATATTCATATCCCGTATTGATGTCAAAAACACAGTACAACCCTTCTTCCACATTCTTTTGACTTCCAACACAGAAATCAAACAGGATAAAACTCCTCTTAACCCTTGAAATACACATCTTTTGCCATTCATAAGCAAGCTCACTTGTTTATTTAAACAGTCAATCTGAGCCTCATATAGACTCAGCCAATCCATGCCCAAAATCACGTCATATGAAGAAATCGGTAATAAAATCAAACACGATTTCTACTTCTTGCCAGAAATATCAATCTCACAAAAATAAAACTTCTGAGCTATTAAATTATTCCCAGCCGGCAAAAGAACAGAAAGCATAACTGGCAACATCACAGAATCTATATGCAAAACTTGTGGACACTCTGCAATCCGATGTCCTGGCTGACCACATCTGAAACACTAAACAGTCATCTTGTAACACTGACCAAAATGTCGTCGTCCACAAGTTTGACATATAGGTGCCCCACTGACTGACCCAGAATTGGTCACACTACCACTACCAAAAACTGTAGTGGATCCTGACTGTCCACTCCTCCTGGAGTCTCTAGAAATAAACCTCTTCTTTCCAGAAAACCCGTTGCTAGAAGCATCACTACTGAACCTCTTCCTACTAGCAGTCCACCGTTGCTGAGTAACCATCAGATCATTCTCTATCAGACGAGCTCTCTCCACAAGCTCAGAGAAATTAAAAATGTGAAATGGCACCAGGGGCTGCCTCAGACTATCTCTTAGTCTCCTAAGAAATCTGTAGCACTTCTCAGCAGAAGTACTCACTAATTGTGGAGCATATCTAGCTAAACCAGTAAACTCTGCCTCATACTGCATAACTGTCTTCTTCCCTTGAACCAACCTCAAAAAATTCTCCTACATTTGTTATCTTATAGAAGGGGGTACAAACCAAGATCTGAATACTTCAAAAAATTCTTCCCAAGTAATCAAGGAGTTCAGTTTACCTTGAAATTTCTCCTCCTGCTGGCCCATCCACCAGCGCTCTGCTTCTCCATCCAATAGAAAAACTGCTAATGGTACCTTCCTATCAGAAGGGCATTGCATGTCGTCAAATGTCTTTTCTAACCTCCTCAGCCAATCCTCAGTTGCTCTAGATTCAATAGTGCCCTCAAACCTCGGAGGCTTCAATCTTAGAAATATTTGTATATGTCTATCTACGTCTTCAGATCTAACAATAGAGACTCAATTCTGAGTCTCGCTCATCATCTTAGCAACCAGCATAGCAAATTGCAAAATTGTATCAGAACCAATCACTGGAGCAGAATTATTCACAGGAGCTGCCTGACTAGCACTCTGCCCATCAGTCATATCTAGGTCTGGCAGATCCATAATCACACAAAAAATTATGCACATAAAATAACATAATAAAAATCCAGACAAACCAGAACTACCCCGACAGTAGAGACTCTATTCTGAGTCCGCTCATCATCTGAGCAACCAGCGTAGCAAATTGCAAAATTGTATCAGAACCAATCACTAGAGCAGAACTATTCACAGGAGCTGCCTGACTAGCACTCTGCCCATCAATCATATCTAGGTCTAGCAGATCCATAATCACACAGAAAATTATGCACATAAAATAACATAATAAAAATCCAGACAAACCAGAACTACCCCGACAGACTTACAGATCAATTCCTATAGCTCTATCTTAACAATCCAAATTCCAAAACTATTATTCTGATACCACTTAAGTTTGTCACGACCCAACCCGACCGGAACGAATCCCTTCACGTCGGGCCGCGACAAAAATTTAAAATCCAGGATCTAGCTTTGAAATTTGCTTCAGACTTTCTTCCAAATAGCAAACATACAAAAACATAGAGCTACTATAAACGTCCAAATATACAGAACAGTTCATCTATATTTTCTTCTTTCATCAAAAGAATCATGTACAATGTAGTGCATCGCTACAGATAGAAAGAACATAACAAAAAAGTTATGACTGTACAAAATCAAAATTATAAAATACCTAATTATCTCAGATTAGACACAGAACGGCTAGTCCAAGACCTCCTTCCCTTTCCCAGAACCTAAAAACCACGCAGATAATAAGAATGAGCTAACAGCTCAGCAAGACTACACCAGGCAAGCAAAATCTCCAGAAACACAACCAAAATACATCAGAAGAGTAGCCGTACAGAATTCAGATAAGCGTATAAGCAGAAAGAATACAGATACTCGAACAGAAATCAAACAGCTGATACAGAAGAACTGAATTAATATAGCATAATATTCAAATCATAATCATCTTCAAATTACAGAATAGTCAAAATCGCACAAATCCATACAAATCATAAACACATGGTCAAATCGGATAAAATCATATAATACACATTTCACATATTAGATCCCCGGACCCTAACAGAATCTTTATGGATTCTGGCCTCTTATGCCTCTCTTCCCTAACACAGACAAAATCTCAATGGATTCTGGCCCCTTATGCCTCCCTTCCCTGACACAGACAGAATCTCAACGGATTCTGACCCCTTATGTCTCCCTTTGTGCTTAAAGCACCAGAATAGAACAGATATACAGAATTTTCAGAACAGAACTTGTTTTCAGATTTCTCAGACCCAAACAACAGAATCACAAAGGATTCGGACCCCTTATAACTCCATTCTGATATCACAGCACATCAAAGCATTCAAATCAGAAAAATCGAATACTTCAGAAAATTTGTTAGCGGCATAACGGCAGTATATGAAATTTTTATAAAATTCATAAATTCAGAATTTTACCAAATTATCACAGATAGTATAAAACATCATTGTAAGACTTTCATTATACTGAAGCAACATTTTTCAACATCCAGATAATTCGTAATTCGATTAAAACACTGCAGAACTCAAAATACCCGATAAAAATCTTCCAGAAAATATTCAAAACGTGCAAAAATATCATCTTAGAAACATACCAAAAGTTAAGCGGTAAAAATTTTACCGGTGCAAAGTTATACCAGTTTTTCGCTAACGGAAAATGAATTTGAAACAGAAATTCCGTCAAAAATCATATTTCTAAAAATTAAGAAAGGCATAATGTGCCTTACCTCGAGTCGGTCAACTTTTCCAACTACGGTGACGGACGAAAATGGGTCGAAGTCGCTCAAAAATCCACTTTTTCTTCCTCTTTCTTTGTTTTTCTCTCTCCTCAGCTTTCTCTCTCTTGAAAAATGACACTATTCAAATATTTATTAAGCAGGATCGTTCAGGACGATGTCCGATCGTCCTGGGACAACCTTCTCTGGACTCAAAACGTCCAGACAAAAATAAATTCCAATTTCTTCGTCCCTGGACGATGCTCTCTGTTTGGTTCGTCCCGATGGTTCCAGGTTCGTCCAGACGAACATGTATATTTTCTCTGTTCGTACTGACAGTTCGTCCGTACTAACCATATAGATTTTCAACATTTCTTCAGTTCGTCCAGACGGTTCGTCCCGTACTAACAGCACAAAAAAAAAATTTCAAACATAAATTGAAAATTTAAGGGTTTCACATCTCTGTCTCATACAGAATCTCAATAAATTATAACCCCTTATAACTCCCAAAAATTGTGTGACACGGAAAGAATGTTAAAGGATTCTTGTCCCTTATAGATCTCAACATATATAATTTAATCACATATGCACATATATCATCATATTATAATAATTAAAGAGTAATTGAGAATGTATCAAAATTTTATAGTGTTGTATAATAGTAGATAATAGAAAATTCAACAAGGCAAAAATGTATATTTTGATAAAATTATCAAATTATTAATGATTATGTAAAATAATATTTTAAGACTTTTATTGTACTGCACTATTATTTTTCAGCATCCCAAAAATTTTCTATTCAATAAAAACCCTACAATTTTAAAAACCCCCAGTGTAAAATTTCCAAAAAAAATATTCAAAATATGCATAATCATAATCTCTATAATATATTAAAAGTTTTATATGTGCAAAGTTTTACCTGTGCAAATTTATTCCCTTTTTTCACTAACGTATACAAACTTTAATCAAAATATACGCTAAAACTTACACATTTTAAAAAATTGAGATAGGCATAATGTGTCTTATCTCGAGACGAACTAGTTTGTCAACTGGGCCGATGGATGAAATAGCTCGAAATCAACCAAAATCTAATTTTCTCTTTCTCTCACTTATATTTTATTCCTAAAATCCTAATTTCCTTCTCTATTAATTTGGGTAAAAATCGAAATGGCTTAAAAAAGAATTTAATAATAAGTCATTGCTTTTACATATTTTATTAAATATTAATTATTCCAATTATTTAATATTAAAATATTTATTTAGTCAAATTTTTTTATAACTTTAAATCTAAAAATTTAAAAATTACAAAAAAAATATATACATAAATTAGCTAATCATATTTAAAATACTCTGGTAAAATCAGTTTGTAAAACAGACATTTGTGATCTCCAAAACCCCACATGTACCAATAGGCGCTGATTTTTTAAGAAATTTTAAGAGTACCAAAAAGTTATCAAAAATTATAAAAACTAAAACACAACATTATAAATATTCTGGCGAATACAGTTTGTGAATTGGACTTATTATGACTCTAAAAATAAATATTAATTGTTCTACATCAAAATTTCTTATAAGAAAATTTTTTGGTTTCACACAAGTTTGATCTCAAGCTTCTAGCTTTATAAGTTTGACTCGTGAGCTCGTTAGTGACTCTAGTTCAAACTGGCTTGGCTCACTTGCACCTCTAATAAGAATATATCTAATTTATAAATATTACCTCACACACACACACACACTATATATATATATATATATATATATATATATATATAGTGGGATAGAATATACGCGGTAGTAGAGTTAGAATTTTACGTCTCAGTGTTGTATGAATATTTAGTACACAAATAGATAACACAAGATTTTTTATATGAAAAACCCTAAAAAGAGAAAAATAATGGGGCCACACCCAAAATAATTTCACTAGTGTTTGAGTAGATTACAGTTGACTAAATCATCCTTAAGGGCCATCAAATTACAATAAATTAACTTTCTGGTTGAAATCTCGTGACAAGCAGAGGTCAAACGCAGGTCCAACGACATTTTGTAGGGTAATAATTTGGCGGAAGTCCATTATCATGTGGTAGTCTAATGGAAATCCGGATGTCAGTTGGTGGTCTGGTGGAAGTCCTGACATTAGTCGGTGGTCCGGTGGATGTTCGACGTTAAGCAGTGGTTTGGCGGATGTCCAGGCGTCATTTGGTGGTCCGATAAAAGTCCCGCATCTAATGATGGTCCGATGGATGTTCGACATCAGGGGGTGGTCCGGCGCAAGTCTGGTGTCGGGTGGTGGTCCGGTGGATGTTCGGTGTTAGGTGGTGGTTCGACAGAAGTCTGGTGTCGGGCGATGGTATGGCAAAAGTTCAACGTCAAGCAGTGCTTTGACGGAAGTTCGGGCGTCAGTTGGTGGTGCGCCAAAAGTCCGTCGTATGTCCGACGTCAGGCGATGGTCCAACGGAAGTCCGATGTCGTGCAGTGGTCTGATGAAAGTCTAGCGTCATGCGGTCGTCCGACAAAAAAACTTGGTGGTGGTGGATGAGGAGCTAGGTGACAAGAGTGATCTCTAATCTCTCTTCTTTCTTTCTTGCTTGGGGTCTCTTTTCATGAGAAATGAGGGGTCTATTTATAAATTTTTTAGAGTAGCGTAACTAGTAAATAGAAGGAAGATTAAGGGTAAGTTGGGAGTCATTTGCATGGACGGCCAATGTTGATACCCTTAATTATGGACCATTTACTAGACATTTGAATGTCTTGGTGATATCAGAATTTAGTGATCTTGGGCTCGTTGGATTTGTCTCGTCAAGCTGCTCGATTCAACTATAAGCATATCATGTTTGGAAATCATTTGGTAATCCAAATTGTGATTTGAACCTTCCAATAGCACTTTAGGTCTTTGATTTGGACCCATTTGGGCTCAGATTGAGTTGTTTTTGGTGTCTTTGGGTTCGTATTTTCGAGACGTTTAGTTCGACTATAAGTTTGCTGAAATCGGAGTGGATGATCCCAATTTTAAAATTGGAAGTTTCCAACTTGATTTTTCCTCGAGATTCTGTCCGATCAAGATAATTTTTTGATGATATATATATAATAAATTTTTTATTTTTTAAATGCCTTGAGCTACATATTATTTATTTTAAAAACATAGATCCATATAACGCATTAGTTATGTATTTATAAAGTAAATTATAAACTAATTATGTGAAATTATTAATACTCCTAGCATATAATAAAATTTGCACATAGAGCTTTATTCAATAAGTAAAAAAAAAAAGATTATCTCTTAGTTAAATAATCATCACACACATTTAATATATATGTCAAACGATTTAGGGTCTCTTTGGAACAGTTTTATCGCTATTTTATTTTTCAAACTTTAACAATAATTTTTATTTTGCTACTCCTTTTGTATTGCTTTCACACAATTTTTTTTTTAATTTATGGTGAAAATTTATTTTTAACAATCATAATAGCTAAGTTATTTTCCCAATAACAACTTCACAATCAACATAATAAATTACTACAGTGTCTCAAATTAATCCTTAATATGTACCTTTTTTTATTAGAAACATTATAATAACATAACATTTCAATTATCATAAAAATTTAGGATTTGTATAAGAGAACAGTAGCTTTTTATAAAATTTATAGCTTTTTATAAAATTTATTTTAAAATTATTGTGGGGAAATCAACTATCCATTATGGAAATAAAAACAGCATTTCATAAAAAAATAATGAAAAAAAGAAAAAAAAACGGCAAGAATGTAATACTCAGTGAAAATTTTAGTTACTATTTAAAAGATAAAATCAATAGACCCTTAATGACAAATATTATCATAAAATATTGCATATCAAATAATAACGCAAACCATTCTTAATATTATTAAATTTGTTTAAAATATTAAAAATAAATAAATACATTTATTCACTGGACAAAAAATTAAAAGTTTGCAAAATTAAGGACTTTTCGGTAATTTAACCATCCTTGCAGGGGATAAAAACGGGAAGTAGCTTGATATTGAAGAGGGTGAAAACAGACGACCGAGCTTTCAGAGATCACCAAACTCTCAATCTTTCCTTCGCTGTCTCCCTCTCTCTCTCCCTCCCTCCCTCTCTCCCTCTCTCTCTCTCTCTTTCTCGTCTTCTCTCTAGCTCTACGAATTGTCTCTTTATATATCCATATAATAATCACTCGTATTTCTAGTTTCCTCGTACATTTGTCGATCTCCCTTTCCGATCCAACTGGCGATTGATCCTCACCGGCGTTTACCGGCACCGGAAAAGTACCTGGGGAAGCCGCAAAGAAAATGCAGTAGGGTTTCTTGGGGTTATAACGTGGGACCGACACAGTATAAGGCCGAAATGGTGGCCAGATTGATGCGGTGGCCGTGGCCGACGGGTTCGTCGAAGAAGTTCGCAGTGAGGCTTATTTTAAGGGGAATCGATGGGTTCCCGGTGGATAAAGAATCAGGGGCGGAGACAAGGATGAAAGCGGAGGTGAGATGGAAGGGGAAGACAAGGGCACTGCGGTCGCTGAGGTCGGTGAAGAGGAACTGCACAAGAGAGGACGTGATGAATGGGGA
This sequence comes from Dendrobium nobile, assembly GCA_022539455.1. Taxonomy (NCBI): domain Eukaryota; kingdom Viridiplantae; phylum Streptophyta; class Magnoliopsida; order Asparagales; family Orchidaceae; genus Dendrobium; species Dendrobium nobile. The sequence continues at coordinate 23,196,804 of CM039732.1, read as the reverse complement.
TGGAGGGAAGGTGGAGTGGAACGAGGAGTTTGAGAGCGAGGTTGTGCTCACTGCGCAAAGGGAGAACGGTTTCAATCCGTGGGAGATCGAGATCGCCGTCTTCTGTGTGAGTCTTATTACCCCAATGGCACCATTGAGCTTTCATTTCTTTGATTATTTTTCTCTTTTTTTATATTTTTTATGATTTGTTTGGGGTTCTACTGTTGATTTTTATCCATTTGAATTTTTGGTGCGTGGGCCTTGTCTTAGGGTTTGCAGAGGAGAGAAAGTATGGTTCGAGTTTTTTCCTATTAAAATTTTTCTCCTTTCTGGTAAATCTCTGCTTGTTCAGGGATGGGGATTTCTCGTTAGATTTTTCCATGCGTTTATGTTGCAACAGTTTTTTTGACCTGATCTTTTGGGAATCCATGCAAGGTGGGAAGGGGAATAGTAAATTTGATCTTGCAGTGATCGGCTTTTCAGGAGAATGGAATTGGAACTTGTGGCTTCACAATGGTTCCATCTCTCTCTGATGCGAACGTTTTCTTATAAGAACTTTATCATCTTTTTTGATATTTTTGGGTTGTTTTTTTGTCCATATTGGCGATTCTAATCTTGCCTTGTGTCGTATGATAATCATTCAAACATTGCGAAGTTCTTCATTTAACTGTATAAATGATAATAGATGTTTCAAGTATATTTTAAACTTCTCAATTACTAAAAAGTTGCATTTTTCAATTGCATATGCAGAAATTATTTGATAAGAAAATTTATGTTAAAGTGACATCTGGTTTTATTAGGGACATGTTATCGGTGCAAATCAATCAAAACTATAAGAAAGCATTAAGACTGCGCTATTTATGGATTCCAGTGGTTTGTGTTCTTTTCAAATGGCATCCATCCCAAAGCATGTGGATATTTCTTTTGTTTGTCGTTGCTCCATTCTTGTAAGTGTCTAGAACAAAACCTGCAATTGGGGCTTTTTGTTATTCAACAGAGAAATATCATACAACTACCGTTTTTTACTTCATCAATAACTGTTTGTCAGATAGTACGCAGTAATTTGTGTAATCTAATGTTGTCCAACTTGGGTTCCTCATTTAAAATTTTGATAGTGTGATCTTTCTTTATATCAATTTACATCATTTTCTATTTTGGGGGAGCATTTGAGCCCATGAAGTGTCATTCATTTAAATATCGATTATTTTGCTTTAAATTTTATTTTTTTGCTGCCTTGGCATATTGAACATATTTAGATGAAATCTCAATCAATTACTTCAATTCTGTAGGGTCTGCAGCCAGGTAATAAGAACAAAACGATCGTGGTTGGAATGACTTCATTGAATCTTGCTGAATATGCTTCTGCCCCTGGCGAAGAGTTCGAGCTAAATCTTCCATTGCTGCTGTGTAGTAGTGCTGAGTCTTGCCCAATAATTCAAGTATGTTTGAATGATTCTTTTCTGAAAATGTGCAGTAAAAATTATGCTTACATATTATTACATAATACTTCAATTCTGTAGTACGCAGTAATTTTTTATTATGCTTACCAGCTTATCTACTTCAATATTAACTATGGTTTTGAAGTGTTGTTGACCTTTATGCAATTGCGCTTTTTTTTTTTTTTATCATGTTGCAGTTGTCTTTGAGATTGTTTGAGTTAAGACCTTTCCCGCAACAAAAGGAGGCCGTGCAGAAACCCGCAACTTCTCCATCTTCCCTTGGAGATAAAGATGAACTTTCTTCTCTTAAAGCTGGATTTCGAAGAGTATTTAGAGAGTTTATGCCTGGTAGGAAGTTCAGAAAGACACTCCGTGGCGACGGAAGTAGTGATGGCAAGTCCTCTGTTAGGACCGAGGATAGTTATTATGCTGATACTGATTCCATGGAAGATGATGAACGTGATGAAGAAATTGAATATTGCAAAGATAATAGTACTACTCGAAAATCTTTCTGTTATGGTACATTGGCAGCTGCAAATATGTTAGGTGTTACCATTTATAATGATATAAAATTGAATGATGAGCATGAAGATTTAATTTACTACAGTCACAGAAGATCCGATGTTGATTGTTCTCATGTTGAGGAGGCTATGCCGTCCATTCCCGAGAAATCTCCTAAACGAAGCATCCTTCCCTGGAAAAAGAGAAAGTATAGTTTTAGATCTCCTAAAGCAAAAGGTGAACCTTTGTTGAAGAAAGCTTATGGAGAAGAGGGAGGGGATGACATTGACTATGACCGGCGTCTGCTTACTTCTTCTGATGAATCTTTATCTGGAAAGGTACCTTTAATTTGTACCTCAAATAAATCAACTTACATCTCTCTTTTTTACTCGAGCCAAATTGGTTATAAACTCATTTCTCTATTTCATTGAAAACTAAACATCTATAATTCATATTAAATAATATGTAATTATTCTCTGGTGCAGAAGTCTGATGATGATGGGTCTGCTCATCATTCATCAATATCAGATTTTGGAGATGACAATTTTGCTGTTGGCAGTTGGGATTCAAAAGAAATCATTAGCCGTTGTGGACAGATGAAGCTCTCCACTCAGGTCTTTTTTGCATCCATAGACCAGAGGAGTGAAAGAGCCGCTGGTCAGAGTGCATGCACAGCACTAGTTGCTGTTATAGCTGACTGGTTCCAATCTAATCAGAATATAATGCCCGTCAAGTCTCAGTTAGACAGTCTCATTCGAGAAGGTTCCTTTGAGTGGAGGAACTTATGCAAAAACCAAACATATAGAGAACAGTTTCCTGACAAGCATTTCGACCTTGAGACAATTCTCCAGGCAAAGATCCGCCCCCTATCCGTTGTGTCTGGTAAGTCCTTCATTGGATTTTTTCGCCCCGATCTTTGTGAGGATAACAGAGGCTTTGAGTTCCTCCATGGAGCCATGTCCTTCGACAGCATTTGGGAAGAGATCAGTCAGGTCAGGTCTGATTGCGTCTTCATTGTTAGTTGGAATGATCACTTCTTTGTACTTAAGGTTGAGCGAGATGCCTATTACATCATAGACACACTTGGAGAGAGGCTCTATGAGGGTTGCGAGCAGGCTTACATATTGAAGTTTGATAAGAGCACAACCATTCATAAATTACCAAGCAAAAAGGAAAGCAGTGCAAATGGGAAGGAGGGGAGTTCTTGTGGAGAAGAAAGTGAATGTGACAGACCTGAGGAGGAGCAGCAGCTTGTTTGTAATGGAAAAGAATCTTGTAAGGAATACATAAAGAGCTTCCTGGCTGCAATTCCTATCAGGGAGCTCCAGGCTGATGCGAAGAAGGGATTAATGGCCTCTACTCCACTTCACCAACGCCTTCAGATTGAGTTCCACTACACTGAGCCATCAAAAGATTTATCGAACTTCGTTGCTTTTCCACCATTACAGTCTACAGGATCAAATTCACTCATCTCTTGGCCTGCATATCCATCGCCATCTACAGAACAAACCCTCACTGTATAGAACCTAACTGATGTGATTATTAGCTGTTGAAGTCTCTTTTTAGCTTTTCTTTGCATAGATGAAGTCCTAACTGCTACTGACTAAGGTGAGCGATGCGGCAACCTTCTTAATAGGGGGACTGTATGGGTAAAAGCTAAAGAGAGCGGCCCATATCTTAGTTTCCAAATTACCTGATGCTAACTGTAACACTTTTTCTTTTTTTCTTTTCTTACAAAGCTGCAACTCTCTTTAGTTTTGTTTAGTTTGGTCCGACTTCATCAGTTCTCGGATGGAAGAATAACTACTGATCTTAATCACTCTCTAATGTATTCTTTTGGACTTTCTCAAAGTTATAAAACAACCATTTCTTTTGCTACCATCCAGTTTTGGTTTAGTGATCATTTTCGCCTGTACTGTGGTTGTAAGTAGTACAGTAGATAAGTGCAAGCTTGATGCGTTGAAATGTAGACTTTGTGATATATGGTTAGTATCCTTATTCCATGTTTTGATGATGACAACAATTAGCTCTAATGATCATGCGGCCTAGTTTTGGAGAAATTATTACTTTTGGTCATTAGAGGTTGTTCGGATACGAATTAGGACGCATCATGTTATCATTTTGTTGAATACCGAGTGATGTGGCGCATTCTGATTCGTTTCCAGACGGTCCGATGACCATAGGTATGGGCCCAATTTTTCCGAGATTTTGCTGCAAGCTACAATATGACTGACTCAGTAGAACCATCAAGGGTTATTTATTATTTCTATCAAAAGATTTCCTGGTCTCTTTCACTTAAGTTGTCTTTTGTATTTTAGCTTTCATTCTTTTCATTTTCTTACAAATTAATTAGACAAGTAAAAGTTTTTATAAATTTAAACTTTATTCTTTTCTGCTTTCATTTAAAATGTCTCTCTGGATAGTTATTTATTTGGTATTGACATATGTCTTCCTCGTACTTTGCTGATTTTGATTTTTTTCTTTGAGTTTCTCTCCACTCATTCCTTCCCATATGAAGTATGAGCAAGCATTAATCAACTTTCTATCTACTTTTTTGAAAGCTTTTAAGAAAAAGATGATAGATTTGACTGAACAACTTGTAGAAAATGATGAATATTTCACCTCAAATCACTTTTATCCTCCTTTATGTTCATTGCTCGAATGCAAAGGAATAAAGTCAGCAATTTGTAATGTCACTGTTTTGCCTATATTTTGGATCATATTTAGAATTCGCGAAACTTTCCAAATTTTAGTATTAAATTTTTGTAATAAGATATTGCCTGGAAGTAGCGACAGCGCTTGCACTTTCACGAGTGGATGCGGTGGGAGCTCTTTTTTTTTTTTTTTCAGCCCACTGCCATGTCAACTTGTGACACGCTTGGCGATATCCACTAATCTACCAACAACAACCCCACAAGTGCAGGACCCACAGTGTCGGTGGAAGCTCTCACTCACACTCGCATGGTCAGTCATTCCATTTAGAACTAATTTATAACACTATTAAGTACTGAGAAATTATTAAGGCTTCGGTTGGAATGATTTTCTTACTTCTTAAAATAACTTTTTAGCATAAAAAATAAAATTTTTACAATAAAAATCTACTTTAAAAACAATAAGAAAACTGTACCAAACGATACCTAAATATTAGTTATAAAAGTGATTTCAAATATCTAATTGATTGAAAATGAATGAGATTTAATAATTCAACTTTGTTTGGAACAACTGCACTATTTTATAAAATTTGTTGTGAGACTGCTATGGAGAAAACAATTTCTATGTTATAATTATGCATAAAATAAATTTTCATCACATAAATTTTTGAATAAAAAAATAATCAAATAATAATCAAATGAAATTATAATTACTATTTAAAAATTAAAATGGTCAAAAAACAGCTATGCCAAAAATGAACCAAGACTCCTAAAAAAAAGAAAAAGTTCAATCTTGAGGTTGGAATTGGCTTGAAAAGAAAGCCAATAGTGACACCAATGCCCATTCACTTCTGAACACTGAATTCCAAGCATTAGACAGTCTATAAAAAAACCTTTAAACGTATAGCCACAAACAGCAGGAAAGATTAAGCACTGAATCTGTGTTATGATCTCCCACTTTACTTTTTTTTTTTTTTTTAGAACAAGATCAGCACCCCAAACAAAGAGTTTTACGTCAGATTCAACAAAACCAGGAATCCACTTGTCTTGTGGAGTTGAAATCCAGCAAAGGATTTTGGAATCTCAGTGCAGGCTTTCACATTGGAATTCTTGTAGCTACAGCAACCAACAATCATTCCATCAAAAGAAATATTTATCAGTAAGTTATCTCTCTGTTATGAGTTGTCTTAATCAATGAGATACTCATTCAAGCTAATTATAACATAGAAATTAAGCAAGTATGTGACTGAGGCTTCATTTGGGACAGCTTTCGTACTGATTTTTTAAACAGCCTTTTAGTACAAATTTTTTTTTAAGAAATGTTTGTACTAGAAAGTTGTTTTAAAAAGCGAGAAGAAAGCTGCCTCAAATAAAGTCAGAATCTGCCAACTGGTAGACCATGTGCATTTTTTATGCGTTCTAAGTAGCAGTTAGGCAAGGATTACACTCTATCTTATCTTTAATACAATGTAATTAATTGCTCAAGAAACCTAAACGAATCTTCTTGTAGCTCCAGAATTGCATTTACCTTGTCCGCTCAGACTAGAGAAGCCTTTTTTTTTTTTTTTTCTTTTTAACCAAACTCCTCATATTATAGATGATCTTCTGCGGTTGGGAGGGGTTGGAAAAGGAGGAAAATCAACCGGGAGATGAACATAGCTCAGTTACAAGATCAAAAATGCCATCCATTGATGCATCATTCTGCATATCGACATAATGAGGTAAATAAAAGAAGAATCTGATGAATGGAAGAATGAATTGCAAGAACACTTTGGCTCTTTTTAGTTTGAAGGGAATGTTGGAAATGTAGATTTAGGCTTTGTTTGGGACAGCTTTTTTTCTGCTACTTTAAGTTTTGTATTAGAAAGTAGCTTTAAGAAACAGAAAGAAAGACGTCACAAACGAAGTCTTAGGCTTCGTTTGGAATGGCATTTGTAATACTTTTTAAAACAGTTTTTTAAATACAAAAATTTATAATTCAAGAAATTTTTATACAATAAAGCTGCTTTAGAAAACAGTAGAAAAGCGTCCTAGATAAAGACTTATTTAAACTGGAAATTTATTTTATGTCTTTGGTTTGAATGTAATTAAAACGTAATTGGATTTGCCTAGGAAATATGAATATGCATTTTTCACATAGGCAAATCCCCACGTAAGACTACAGAAAAATAAGAAGAAAAATCTATGAACTCATCATTGAAAACATTCCTTAAAAAATAAGAGCTCAGTTTCTCCTCAACTAAATAAGAAATATATATATATATATAAGAATGACTTGCAGTATGTGAAAGTGTGAAAGTATCATTCAGAATAAATGGCTCACCAGATATACGATATCAAATGCTTCATTGTAACTCTCGAGAGAACTCTCTACACTGTCATTCCTGAAACAAAATTAAGGGGAAAAAAACTATTAAAACACAAAAATACGGTTCAACCAATAACAATTCCGGCAGCATGAAGCACACAAAAGGGATTCAGTACAAGTCAAGTCAAATAAGAAATGATATCCCGTATGGATTTGCAAAAATTGTAGCTGGCCACCAAAGCATTGGCTTTTCATTCTGTGATCTCCGTATAACACTGGAATAGCTACAACTACGACGTTCAAGAATGATAACCAAAATCTTTTCAATTACTCAAAAACATGACCAAAACAGCCACCAACTTTTGGGATTTGGCATTATTTTTTTAGTTCTCCGGTGATTCTAAGTTAAATATGCTTGTAACATATGGGTTGCATTATCGATGAAATAGCTCTCGTGTAAGTGTATTATCATAGAAATAGTTATTGTAAAGGGAGATTTGACTAAAAGCCATTACCTTGTGGTTCAATCAGTCCGTTAAACATATGGTCTTGAATATACAAGATGATGAAGATATTCGTTCAAGTGGCCTAATGTGAAGGGTATATACTAGATTCTTTGCATATGAAGTTGACTCTAGAATAAATAGTTACTCTGACCGCTCCAAAATTTGAGAAAAGATATACGTAGTATATATAATATAATTTTTTTACTTTTAATTCGCCCGTAACTACTTATATTAGAAGCTTTGCCTTCCAACTTCACTAAGCTCTTTCACCCCATTCCACTTAAATTCACTAACATTCTAAAAATTATGATATACCAACTGTGCTAATGGGGATGTCATAAATGTGTTTTATAGAATCCAAGATATTTGAATAGTCCACAGATATGGCGTATTTATTATAAAGCTGGATCTAAACTAATCTTTGAAAAAGAAAAAATACAAAGAAAATTATGTCATCTACACTAGTAAAGACAAGTGTGAGTTCCAAAGCATAAATAGAAGCTTCATGACATAACGTATATTATTTATTGGGTTGAAAAGTTTTAAGAAGTTTTAAATGGTAGATGAAACTGTATTAATCTAAAAACAACGAGTGTAAGTTATTGTTATAAAAACCATAGTTCTAGTTCATCAAAACATGATTTTACAGTCTAGGGAGAATAAGCATGATGAATGAAATAAACAACTCATTCAAAAAAACTAAGCTGCTTCACATTTATGCGGAGATTAAAGAATAAAACATAATTAAAAAGTGTAAAAAATCAACAAATAATAAAAATAACTACAATTTTACAATCACTATATCTGTAACTACAAGTAGTACAACAAATTAATTTGTTAGCTAATTGTAAAATCTATGACAAATTTCAACAAACGTAAACATGAACTCTCAAGAAATATATTATAGAAGTTAAAATAATTACAAAAAGACAATTTTTGGAGCAATGAGTGAAACATGAAATTAATTTGTTCAAGGAATGTGACGTATTTGTTATTGTAAAGCAATAATGAAACAGAAGATTCGGACGCTTTTATGAGATAAAGAAATGTGTGAGCTCCAATGTTAGGTTCAAGTTTAAAACATATTAAGGCTTTGTTTGGGACAGCTTTCTCATTATTTTCTAAAACAATCTTTTAATACAAAAAAAGTATATATTAAGAAATTTTTTAACTAAAACATTCTTTTAGAAAGCTGTCCCAAACGAATCCTAAGATTCATGTGCATATCTTCAAGGTGTTTTGGGAGAAATTTGATTTGCAACACAATGCATATCTTCAAGGTGTTTTGGGAGAGCTTTGATTTGCAACACAATGCATATCTTCAAGGTGTTTTGGGAGAGCTTTGATTTGCAACACAATGGCTCTTTAGATTGGATGAATCAAGCAGTCAAATTTTTCAGAAAAATAATGATACCTTTAGACTATTGCTAATAAATTATAAATAGATGATTGCATTAATTGAATGCCGTTATAAATTTTCATCAATTTACTCGAAATTGTATCCACATATATAAATTGTATCCAGGTACCAAATCAAAGCAGGTATGATATCAAATCTCTTCAGTACCATCTAGATTAAACTATTTTTTTTTTATATAAAAACAAGGCAATTTATTTTCAAACAGGTGAATCTATCAATGCCCCGAAAGCTAATATCTAGTGTTTCAAAAACTCCAATCTCAAAGGAAAAGTGTTGATTGTTTCGTAATTCAGCTTACAAAAGCTTAGAAAAAGAAAAACAATTGAATTGTTATGAGCTGGTTCGGCAATGAAAACAAGGACAAAATGGTACATGAATTATTTATGAGTCGTCATTTTAGTCCCATATAATCTAATGTGTCGAATTTAGTCTCTCGAATTTTTAAATTTGATCCAAACTAATCCCTTGACTACCCTAGTTTGCTAAAAATATATATATAAAAGAGAAACCATTTTGAATCATTTTTTAACACATGTGGGCTCCGAAAATTCGGCCCCGGCCTCCCCGCCGCGCGATTTCTTTTTTTATTATTCAGGCGAGGGGAGTTTTAACGGATAAGTTCCGAGGTAAATTTTGGAAGGCAGATGGGTTTGTAGATAAGACACTACCCAGAGATTTCGCCCTCATTTTGCGAGGACTTTATGATCTGAGTTCTGGTTTCCTATAGGCGCAAGCCCCTATAGTTAATTACCCCTCCCGATCACGAGAGAGAACTTTCGATTAAGGCTAGTCATCGATCAGATACGTATAGAGATACGTGTATCTAGCATATAGTAGCAGCAATGGATTTTGGGATTGGATTTGAGAATTGGGTTTTGGAAGATTTGGGAAAATTTTATATTTAAAATAGAAATTTCACCATCGTTCACTTAAAGCGGATGGTAGGGGAATGGATGATGGGCCCGATCAAGATCCCATGGTTCCGTCGTCCGGGCCATCGTGGTCCCTGGTCTACTTAGTCAGAGGAGGTAGTCGACCCAACCTGACAGAAGGATCCTTGTCGGCAGCCATGGGTTGCTTCGTCCAAGGGGACCTTGTAGACCGGGGTGGGTAGTTGTCTAAGGGGACAAATTTAAATCCACCTTAGCTGACAGAGGGCTTTGTGCCCTATCAATCATATCCTATTGATTCATATCTCAAGGATTTGATGCCAATAAGGAGCGTATTGGCTCTGGCCATAACCGGTATTTCGTGGTGCCATTTGGCGGCAAAACCACTCGGTTCAGAGGGCCCCGGGTCGTCGTAACCGTTTATCCTGCGGTGGCCATTTGGCGGTCAACCGCCGGTTAGAGGACACGTACCACGTCCTTACTGGCAGAAGATTGGTTGAGAATGGATCCTAGTGATATTTTCGACTAGGCATTTCGCTCTTTGTGAGCTAAAGTAATTTTAGATTTGTCCACCTCGGCAAACTGTTGCGGAGGGCGGATGAATTTTGCTTTAAATATTGGATGGTTTTATTTCAATTTTAAATATTTGGAATTTTAGGATTTTGAGTGGCATTTTTGGAGTTTGAATGGACCCCTCCGGTTGAGATAAACATTCAACACGGCCATCATCGGGTGTTTTGGGGTCATCTCCATTTGTTGATTAAACCTTGTCGACTCGGCCGAGCTGTCGACCGAGGATCGGGTTTCTTGTAGGCTTTGTGCCTTTTATTTAATGAATTCTTTTGATTGTAGGCCTTGAAGGCCTAATAAGAATGTATTGAAACAAATACATTGATCCCCACAACCATGTATTTGTTTAATGGTTCGAACCCTGTCGACTCCTATTGGTCCGTATAGAAGGATCAGGTTCGAACCTGAATTCACTTATCGACCCGCGCAGCATCCCTAGGCGTCACGTGTGTTTCAATAACACGCTCGCCGGGGCCCATGCGGGTTATTTTTTATATACCCCTTTTAGTGTACCTATGTGCATACAGTCTCTAGTGCACGTGCAGGGGTATTTTGAAATATTTATAGTTGTGTAGAAAATTGACATTTGAATACACAACATTTGATTTCAGAGCTTATACACGCCTTCTGTCCGCTAGTACGAGTGTTGCGGATCCGGTGGCGTGGGATTTTGATGTTGGCTCCCCCTTTCTCAATCGCCGGGGAAGGATCTTTCTGGACTTTGGAGTCAATGACTGCTGATTTGGGGAGAACTCCTTTTAGGCTTTTCGGCATAGTGAACTTGCTATTTCCGGTGTTTGTGGACACCCGAACTGTTCTCTTCTTTATTATAGAACCAAAAAGAGACTTTGGAACACCAGGAAGTTTGGTTCTAATTTGTTCAAACATGTCCTTCCTTTTGCCAGGGGATGTCTTTATTCGTACATCGGGTTTCCTTTGTACCCTGTGTACTTGGAAATTTTGATTACCGCTGTCGTAGATGATATCAATACTTGTGTCCACAGTGGATCGCTATGCTTACGAGACTCTCACTGTTGTTATCCACAAGTGATTTGTAGTTATTTGCAGTGACCCGTTGTATCCACTACGAGCACCTGAAACTGTTCGTAGGAGACCCATTGTTGCCTACATCATGCCCACCTGTCACCAATCTCAGGTGGTCTGATTTATTTGTAGAGGATGAAGCTTTGATTGTTGGTCTCTACTGTTGCCATCTCGATCAACAGGCAATGTAGGGATTGTCGTAGGAGTTCGTTGCATTCGTCTTTCGTGTGCATCGAGATTTCATCTCCTACTTGCAACTTGTTGTTAGCTTGGATGACTGTGCACTTAGATCTTGATTTGTTCATTCATCCAAAGCCCAGTTCTATGTATTCCATTGAACCCAAGTTCAAGGTTCAACTCATGCTTGAGTCTTGTGTATTGTTCTTGAAAATTCAAGTTCTTTATTGCTCATGTTAAATTTGGATCCAACTTGAGTTTAGAGTACAAGTTTGAATGGTCTTTTATTCATCCCATTTTCAAATTGAGTTCCAGTCTGAGTTCACTCGAGCTTGAGTTCTATATTCGGATCCCCTGATGTTGCACAGTTCGAGTTCCAAAAACAAGTTCAAGTGCTTGTTCAGAGTCTTCTGAAGTCTTTGCAAGTTCAATTGTTGGCTCAATTGATTTGATTTTGATTTCAATTTGATTTCATTTTATTTGAATTTGATCTTTAGAAGTCATTTGAATTTGTTCAAATTTAGGTCCACGAATCCACTGTTCATCGTATAGGTCCTCTGCTCATTTAGTTCAAGTTCTGTACATTTCTATTCAAGTACAGGTCTTCTGCATTGTTGCCCGACCAGGTTTTCAAATTGTTCAAGTCTTTGTATATTTCAGTGAAAATTTCGGCAGCACCCCGGCATATCCCCCGTTTGGGGGAAAATTGGGGAGCTGGGCCTTCCCACCACGCTACTAGAGCGTGTATGGTAGGTGTCCTTGGACACCGCGGCCGTACAAAATTTCATCCCACCACGCTACAAGAGCGTGTATCGGGCCTTCAACAGTACCCGTACAGTAGAACAGCAGTAACGTATCAGAACAGCAGTGACTCCCCACCACGCTACAAGAGCGTGTATAGGGCTCTCCCACCTCGTCGTATGCGTCGCACCGGGCTCCCTCCTACCGTGCTACAAGAGCGCGTATAGGTGGTTCTCCGGTCCGCTGCAAACATCGAGAATGGGATTTTGGAACATTATACCTTTCGTAGCAGTCGTCGGCAGTGTCGGTGTCGAGGTCGAAGAGCGTCCCCACCACGCTACAAGAGCGTGTATAGGGCTTACCCGCCTCGTCGTATGCCTCGCACCGGGCTCCCTCCTACCGTGCTACAAGAGCGCGTATAGGTGGTTCTCCGGTTCGCTGCGAACGTCGAGGACGAGAGTAGAGTTAGAAATTTATACCTTGAAGTCCGGCGGAGGTGGAAGAGGCTCGAGGACAAGATTTGGAACCGAGGGTCACTCTCCTACCTTGTCGTAGGTGTCGCGCCGGTTGCCCCTCCCACCACGCTACAAGAGCGTGTATAGGCAGACCGCCGACTCGACACGCGGGACGAGGTAAGAGATAGAGCCAAGGTTTCAAAACTTATACCTTGAAGTCCGGCGGAGGTGGGCACGGAAGTCGAGGCAAGATCCGGAACCAAAGGTCGCTCGCCTACCTTGTCGTAGGTGTCGCGCCGGTTGCCCCTCCCACCACGCTACAAGAGCGTGTATAGGCAGACCGCCGACTCGACACGCGGGACGAGGTAAGAGATAGAGCCAAGGTTTCAAAACTTATACCTTGAAGTCCGGCGGAGGTGGAAGAGGCTCGTAGACCGAGGCGGGAGGAGGCATGCATTTATTAATTATAATTAATATTAATAATAATAATAATTAATTAATTATAATCTATAATTAGTTTTTTTTATTATTAATTAACTATAATTAATAAATTAATCATAATTATAATTAGTCGATGATTAACCATAATTAATTGAAATTAATCATAATCAACCAGATAATTATAATTATTAATTAATAACTAATTATTAGTTAATAATAATTAAATAATAAATTATAGTTATAATCAAATAATTATTAAAAATAATTAATAATTATTATAATTAAAATAACATAATAGTAATAAAAAAATTCTCCCTCCCCCTCTCATCTTCTCTGGTTCGGCCAGAACAGGCCGAAGAAGCGTGTAGGGGGAGAAGGTTACGATCACAGCGAGCTCCCGTCGTGTTTCCGATCGGAGAGGGGGAAGCCGGAGAAGTCGAACAACAACAAAGAAGCCGGAGAAGCACACGAAATGGAGAAAGTTACCCTCACTGCCCGTGAGCTCCCGTGTTGCTTTCGATCGAAATGTTGAAACTTCCGATCCTACAGGTAGGAAGCGGCGTCGAAGAGAGAGGAAGAAGCGCACAAAAGGTAGGAAGTTGTCTTCACAGCCGGCGAGCTCCCACCATACTTCCGATCAGACTGTCGCAGCTTCCGGTCCGACTGGAAGGGAAAGTCGTCCAGAGAGCGAAGTCGAACAGCAACGAAAGGGCCAAAGTGGCGTGCGAACGGAGTAAAGTTATCTTCACAGCCGTCGGGCTCCTGTTCTTGCCTCCGATCGAAATGTCGTTGATGGAGCGGAGTCGAACAGAGAGGGAGAATCGGAAGAGTGAATGAGAGCGGGATCGTGAGAGAGTGAGGGAAGAGAGTAGGAGTCGAATGAGAGCGGGCAATCTCGTTTCTTCGACACTTAATGCGATAGAGAGGTGAACGTGGGAGAAATGACGCGGACATGTCGACGACGTGCTGAATTCGGCGCCGGACAGGTATATTATTTTTATTTTATTTTATTTTTTATTTCGTGGAGGTCAACAAATGCCCCCCAACGAATGTGGTATGCGTCTGGAGCGGGCCACGTTTGTTGTAAGCTGATTGACCCTGTGGATCTTTAGATATTTGATCTAGATGTCACACTAGGATTTTTCATTTAGTGGATCTCCAAGAATTCATTTTGATGTCACACTAAATTTTCTTTTAGTGGATCTCCAAAATTTTATTTGGATGTCACACTAGTCTTTTTTAGTGGATCTCCAAAATTTTATTTGGATGTCACACTAGTCTTTTTTAGTGGATCTCCAAAATTTTGCTTGGATGTCACACTAAATTTCTTTCTCCACTGCTCTCTTGAATGTATCCATAGATGGTTGATATTTTATTGAAATTTTAAATATTTATTTGGGGATCTCGGCATGCAACGCGATGTCGACCCAAATAAATATTTAAAATGCCCCCAGTCTTTAAGGATATTTGTAGATGTCATTCAGGGAACTCATTCTGCAACTTTAGCTAGAGCCCTGAGATTTTGATCCTTCTGTCCTGTGCTTTGTGCTGCGGACTTGGTGAAGGGTTGTCTGATTTGTCTTTGATGACTTGTCAGAAGATTTGTATTCCTTCTGCCCTTTGCTTCTAGCTTGATGAAGGAGTAGATGCCGGTGACCTAAACCCTTAGGTTTGTATTAGGTCGATGGCAAAAAGTCTTTAGTCCAGAGCTTTGTGCGTAGCGGACTTGTTGATGACGAAATCCTCTTAGTTCAGCCATAGGCTTTTCCTGAACTTTGGGATGTTTTCTTCGGTCCTGTGTTTTGTGCTTTGACGGACTTGTTGAAGAAAAGTTCCTTCGATCCTTGCTTTGTGCTTTACGGATTTATTGAAGGATTTGCAGGTGATGGATTCAATTGATAGTACCGAATGTAGGTAGCATCTTGATCCTTGCCCACTTGAGAAGACTTTAATCTGAATCACTTGAGTTCATCAGATCGGGAGAGCTGGGATTTGACAGCTCTTCGTCCTCTGGTTGCTGAGATGGGGGTTCCTCTACTGCGGCCTTTCTTATGGCTTGTTGAGTAGATGGAGCTGCCAGCAATCCGGCCATATTTGGGCTTGTTGGATCCGACCTTATACACCCATTCAGGCTTCAGACTTGAGCTATGAGAATTGCGCTTCCCAATGCTGATTTTGCTGAAGTTGACAGATTTGGAGTCATCCTTCGTAGTTTTGGATTTTGGAGCCTACGAACATCTGATAGTTGCTCGAGACTCATCTTCCCATTGGAACTTTGATTCTCTAGTCATTTTGGAGAATTTTGTAGACTACGATCACTTGAACTGGTCGAGTCAAATTTGCCTTCGTGCTTCCTTCAGTCCTTACTGACGGGTTGACGAAATGGGGGTTCCGCTACTACGGCCTTTCTTATGGCTTGTTGAGTAGACAGAGCTGCCAGCGATCCGGCCATATTTGGGCTTGTTGGATCCGACCTTTTACACCCATTCGAACCTTAAGCTTCAAGCTGTTGGAAGACTTCAAGCTTTTCTGGCTCAATTTGTAGGAGTGTGTAGTTTCAAAAGCCTCTTTCTTAACCTTTGAGTCTTGGTTTGTTGGAGAATATGGTCTCGATCTTTTGAAAGATCACCTGCATAGACTTTGAAAAAGCAATCTTTGTATCCTTTAGCACAAAATAGCATTTGAATTGATAATTTTAAATATTTATTCGGGGATCTCGGCATGCAACGCGATGTCGACCCGAATAAATATTTAAAATGCCCCCTGTCTCGCAGGGACATTTTTGGAATTTTGAAATTTTAAATATTTATTCGGGGATCTCGGCACGCAGCGCGATGTCGACCCGAATAAATATTTAAAATGCCCCCTGTCTCGCAGGGACATTTTTGGAATTTTGAAATTTTAAATATTTATTCGGGGATCTCGGCACGCAGCGCGATGTCGACCCGAATAAATATTTAAAATGCCCCCTGTCTCGCAGGGACATTTTAGAGCAGGATAGAGTTGGAATCTTGAAATTTTAAATATTTATTCAGGGATCTCGGCATGCAGCGCGATGTCGACCCGAATAAATACTTAAAATGCCCCCAGTCTAACAGGGGAATTTTGAAATGTATTCTCATGACAGAGCAGAATTTCAAAATGTGAAATGTATATGCTAATAAACAGACATGAAAGCATGATACACTAGACATAGCATTTTATGGGGCAATTTTATGCATAGTATTTCTTCAGGTATCTGCCATTGATCGGAGGCATGGGCCTTTGACCATTTAGATCGATGAGTTGATAAGCTCCTCCTTGAAATACCTTCTCGATGACGAAAGGTCCTTCCCAGTTGGAAACGAATTTGCCACCAATTTTTCTGTGCGGGATGATCGGCCTTCTCTGCACCAGGACCAATTCCCCTTCTTGAAATGATCGAGGACGAACCATTCGATCAAAGGACTTTGTCATTCTTGCTCGGTAGATTTCCAGGTTTTGCTGAGCTTGTAACCTGATTTCATCGAGTGCATCGAGTTCCTCCATTCTTAGACGAGCATTTTGTTCTTGAGTTAGCTCATTCTGGACGGCAATTCGAAGGGATGGAAGTTCAACTTCTAGTGGCAGTACGGCTTCAACTCCAAACACCAGTGAGTAAGGAGTGGCCTTGGTTGGTGTTTTGTATGTTGTGCGATATGCCCACAACGCTTCTGTCATTTTCGTATGCCACTCTCTTTTGTTCTTGGTGAGAATCTTCTTTAGCAATTTCACCAGCGTTTTGTTGAAGGCCTCAGCTAAGCCATTTGCTCTTGGATAGTAAATGGAAGAGTACCGCCAATCAATTTTGTGTCGATCAACGAACTTATAGATTTTTGTACTCTTAAAAGCAGTTCCGTTGTCTGAGATTATGCGGCGTGGCACACCGAATCTGTAAACAACATTGTGGGTGAAGAAGTTGATCACGTGCTCAGACGTAACTTCTTTGAATGGAGCCGCTTCTGCCCACTTAGAAAAATAGTCTGTTGCTGCCAAGATAAAGCGGGTGTCCTGCTGATGACGGTGGATCTATTGGCCCGATAATATCAGTACCCCAACATTCAAATGGCCAGGATGCTATTGTAGGGTGCAGTGGATTTGGCGGCTGATGTATAACATCACCGTGGATTTGACACTCATGACACCTCTTGGCATGATTGATACAATTTCTGACCATGGTCGGCCAATAGTAACCCATTCTTTTAATTTTTACTGCCATCTTGGGACCTGATTGGTGCGCTCCACAAAGTCCTTCGTGAACTTCTGCTACCACCTTGTCAGCTTCTCGAGTCCCTAGGCATCTTAGCCACATTTGATCGAAAGCACGTCGATACAATGTGTTATTGACAAATGCATATCGTAGTGCTCTCTTTCTGATTTGAGCAGCTAGTGATTTGTCTGTTGGCAATTTACTTTCTTTAAAGTAGTCAATGAAAGACAGTCTCCAGTCATCTTCTTCCTCGACATCTAGGCAATGCCACCATGATTCTGAAACTTGACTGGCCTTGCGCCTTTTCTTAGGAACTTGCTGTTCTTCAGACTGATCTTCAAGATCAACTGATTGGGGAGGTTGAGGATCAACCGGAGTTGCATCCTGCTGGCTTGAATTTGATATTCCCTCTGCCTGCGGGAATTGTAATAGTGCTGGCTCTAGGATCCGACGATTGTGCACCATAATTATGATGGGCCATTCATCATCCATATTTGCCATTTCTTTAGCCAGTTTGGCAAGGGAATCAGCTTTGCCATTTTGGCCTCGGGGAACTTGAGTTAACTTGACAATTGGAATTTGTTTCATAAGCTCAAGAACTCGCCGGTGATAACAGACCAACTCGAATTTGGTGATTTTGTAAACTCCAAGTACTTGATTTACAACAAGTTGAGAATCACCGAAGATTTGAAGATTTTGAATTCGAACATCGATTGCAATCTCCAATCCTGCTATTAAAGTTTCATATTCGGCTTCATTGTTTGTCCGAGGTTCAGTCAAACTGAAAGAGAATCTCATTATGCCTCCCTCGGGTGCGACGAAAATTAGTCCAATTCCGGCTTGAGCTTTTTCTAGATTTGGAGGCCGAGCACGTTTGATTGATGATGCTCCATCAAAGTACATTTCCCATACTCGTAGCATCTCCTCTTTTTCAACATTCATGATCTGCTCGTCAGGTAGATCGTCATTGAGCGGTGAATCTGCAGGGATAGGATGTGCTGCAAGAAAATCTGCCAACACTTGTCCTTTTTACTGCCTTTTGAGGGACATATGTGATATCAAACTGTAGTAAAATAACTGCCCACCTTGCCAAACGACCTGTCAACGTTGGTCTTGTCATCAAGAACTTCAGCGGATCGATCTTTGATATCAAGGTGATTTTGTGAGATAGCATATAGTGGCGAAGCTTCTGAACTGCGAAAATCAGGGCCAAGCAATGCTTCTCGATTGGAGAGTAGCGAATTTCTGCTCCTATCAACCTCCGGCTGATATAGTAGAGTGCATTCTCCTTGCCTTCTTCATTATGCTGGGCCAATAATGCTCCGAGGGACTCTTCTAGTGCTGCTGTATACAGTATAAGAGGCTTCCCCGGGATTGGCGCCGCGAGAATAGGAGGGCTTAACAGATATCTTTTAATGCTGTCAAACGCTTCTTGGCACTCTTCGTCCCATTTGAATCGGACATCTTTCTTCATCAGCTTTGAAAATGGCTGGCACCTACCCGATAGATTCGATATGAATCTCCGAATGAAAGCCAGTTGTCCTTGTAGGGAACGGAGTTGTCGGAGACTCTTTGGAGGTGGCATCTCCGTGATTGCCTTGATCTTATTGGGGTCGACTTCGATGCCTCGATGTCGAACAACATATCCCAGAAATTTTCCTGAGGATACCCCAAATGCACACTTGAGAGGGTTCATCTTCAGATCGTATTTTCTGATTCTTTCGAACACAATCCTCAAGTCATCAAGATGGTCTTTTCGGTCCATACTCTTAATGACCAAGTCATCTACATAGCATTCAACCTTTTGATGAATCAAGTCATCGAATATACGAGTCATCGCCCGTTGATAAGTGTGTTATATATTTCGTCACTGACTCATCTTTTCTCCTTTTATCAAGGGCAAGATCAGCGATAGTAGTCTTTTCCGTTGCACTGGCAAACCTTTTCACGAACAAGGCCTCCAGCTCCGCAAAGGTCTTCAGTGAATCATTTGGCAGTTCGGCATACCATTCAAAAGCAGTTCCACTCAAGCTGCTTACGAATTGCCTGAATAACAGAGCATCATTGCCCCCTGTGTTTCCACAGGTTGCTTTGAACTGCGCCAGATGTTGTCTGGGATTTTTATTGCCATCAAAGATGTTGAACTTCGGTACAGAATATCCCTTTGGATATGGCACCTGATCGTACTCTGCTGGGTACGGGCGACCTTTTCCTACCAGCTTCTCTGCCTGTTCTGCTGCTATAATAGCTTTGATCTTTTCACTAATTAAGCCTTCCAGCTGTGATGCAGTTACAGGTTCAGAAGCACTTGCCACATTTTGTGGGGTACGCTGGCGGGTAGGATCATCATTCTTATCGCCGCCTTCAGGTACACCTTTCACTCCTGAGGCTTGAGGCGCTTGAGGATTTTGAGAATTAGCGGCTTGGTTGACGGGCTGAGCCGGTGCAGGACCTATAGAAGTGGTCTTCTGCATCATCTCCATCATGGCCGTCATCTGAGTCATCATCTCAGTCATTTTATCATTCAACTGAGAGATTTCTCTATCTTTCCTTCGCATCTGTCGCCTCATTTGATTTCTCATTTCAGCGAGCGTGATGTTTTCGCCAGCGAAGGGGTTTTCTCCGACCCCTTCTTCTTCCTCATCTCCTTCTTCTGAGGAGCGAGCACTTCGGCTGGCAATGGATCGAGCCCTATGACGACGTCGATAAACACGTACGCGTGGCTGTGATTGCTGGTCATCTTCACCACCATCATCATCTTCATCTTCAACATCAACGTGGCTGACCATATGAACCACTTCGAGCTCCATAGTGTCTTCATCATCATATTCTTCTTCATCATTTTGCACCTGAATTTCTGAGCGACGGCGCCACTGAATTTCAGGTTCTTGATTTGGGATGACTATTTCTTCAACCCGTGGACTACGATCAAAGTGAAATTCCTCTTTGGTTGTAGTAGGAGAATGACGGGATCTCCTGGAAGACTCTCCAGGATGTCGACCGTCATCATAATTGTCGTCATTATGGGCCTTCTTTTGGACCCATTTCTGACGAGTTCTGTTGGCAAGTGCGGATCTCAGGTAGACTGTTCCGGATGTCACGCTTGACTTATCTCTTTCTTCAAAGATCTTTTCCTTTCGAGGCTTCGGCCTCCAAACTTGTTTGCCCTTCCACTGGGACCTTTCGGCGACGGATTCCCGAACATATGGTTCAGTGTCACGCCCCGATGCTCACCGCGTGGAGCTTGTCGTCGATAACCTCTTTTTTCTGTTATCGTAGCAGATGATAGCCTCTCTCTAGGAGGGGTTCTTCGGGCCTCAACAATCAGTGGCCTTTGGAACTTCTTTTTCATCAGGCCCTTCTCCTTAACTGTCTTCAAAACTCGGTGGACTCGAGCAGATAGACGTTCGGGCTCTCTTGTCTTTTGAGGAGATGGAGCGTCAGGTTGACGCTCCCAGAATAATTTCTTGAGCTCACCAGAAGAGCTATTTCTTTTGATCCACTTCAAGTTAGAAAATCTGTTCTGAGTGGAAATATTGACTTCTGGTTCTTGTGCTGGCAAATTGGAGGGGTGGACTGGTACAGGTAATTGCTGAGCTCGCAGCTCTGCATTTCTCTTCCTCCTTTGCCTTCTAGTAAGCCTTCCTCCAGATGAGGAAGCCTCAGCATCATACCTCCCAGATGCAACAGTCTCTCTGGGCAGGTTAGTGGTGTTAGCAGTCACCACAGAAACTTTTCTTCCATCAACAACCTCTTTGCAGTAAGGGTTTCAGGTTGGGACAACCTTTCAAAGACAGAAACTCTTTCTTGAGCAGTATTGCTGACAGCAGTCCTCGCAGAATAGGATCTTCCAGAAAATTCATCAGAGTTTACGCCGTACACAGGAACGGCTGCAGCCCTTGCAGTAGCTGCTGAGAATTCGAGCCCACCAAAGTGGATAGTGGCTCCAGTATTTCCAGTTTCAATGACAGCATTTGCCAGTTGGATCCTGGCTCCTCGTCCCAGTTGGACGGTCATCGGTGTGTCCTGCATTTCCATTCTGTAAAAATGAAAGGCAGGGGTTAGTGATCAGAATTGATACATCACCCCACGCTTTCATAACAAAGAAATAACGCAGAACAAATAATAGAAACAGGAGAGTTAGCATGGAATTAAAAACCCTGCTAAACGAATTTCCATTGATCTTATTTAAAAGATTCATTTTCAGGAAATTTAAAATTTGATTTGCTTGCTACTGTCGGGACCTTTTAGTGATGGATTTTTGGACATAAGGACCAAATGTCACATCCTAATGTTCACCGTACATAGCTCAATATCATCATTTTTTTTTACTGCTACTATAGCATTTAGACAACCAGCTAGAGATGGAAAGAGAAACCAGTCCCCAGCGGAGTCGCCAGAAATCTGTGGGCTCCGAAAATTCGGCCCCGGCCTCCCCGCCGCGCGATTTCTTTTTTTATTATTCAGGCGAGGGGAGTTTTAACGGATAAGTTCCGAGGTAAATTTTGGAAGGCAGATGGGTTTGTAGATAAGACACTACCCAGAGATTTCGCCCTCATTTTGCGAGGACTTTATGATCTGAGTTCTGGTTTCCTATAGGCGCAAGCCCCTATAGTTAATTACCCCTCCCGATCACGAGAGAGAACTTTCGATTAAGGCTAGTCATCGATCAGATACGTATAGAGATACGTGTATCTAGCATATAGTAGCAGCAATGGATTTTGGGATTGGATTTGAGAATTGGGTTTTGGAAGATTTGGGAAAATTTTATATTTAAAATAGAAATTTCACCATCGTTCACTTAAAGCGGATGGTAGGGGAATGGATGATGGGCCGATCAAGATCCCATGGTTCCGTCGTCCCGGGCCATCGTGGTCCCCTGGTCTACTTAGTCAGAGGAGGTAGTCGACCCAACCTGACAGAAGGATCCTTGTCGGCAGCCATGGGTTGCTTCGTCCAAGGGGACCTTGTAGACCGGGGGTGGGTAGTTGTCTAAGGGGACAAATTTAAATCCACCTTAGCTGACAGAGGGCTTTGTGCCCTATCAATCATATCCTATTGATTCATATCTCAAGGATTTGATGCCAATAAGGAGCGTATTGGCTCTGGCCATAACCGGTATTTCGTGGTGCCATTTGGCGGCAAAACCACTCGGTTCAGAGGGCCCCGGGTCGTCGTAACCGTTTATCCTGCGGTGGCCATTTGGCGGTCAACCGCCGGTTAGAGGACACGTACCACGTCCTTACTGGCAGAAGATTGGTTGAGAATGGATCCTAGTGATATTTTCGACTAGGCATTTCGCTCTTTGTGAGCTAAAGTAATTTTAGATTTGTCCACCTCGGCAAACTGTTGCGGAGGGCGGATGAATTTTGCTTTAAATATTGGATGGTTTTATTTCAATTTTAAATATTTGGAATTTTAGGATTTTGAGTGGCATTTTTGGAGTTTGAATGGACCCCTCCGGTTGAGATAAACATTCAACACGGCCATCATCGGGGTGTGTTTTGGGGTCATCTCCATTTGTTGATTAAACCTTGTCGACTCGGCCGAGCTGTCGACCGAGGATCGGGTTTCTTGTAGGCTTTGTGCCTTTTATTTAATGAATTCTTTTGATTGTAGGCCTTGAAGGCCTAATAAGAATGTATTGAAACAAATACATTGATCCCCACAACCATGTATTTGTTTAATGGTTCGAACCCTGTCGACTCCTATTGGTCCGTATAGAAGGATCAGGTTCGAACCTGAATTCACTTATCGACCCGCGCAGCATCCCTAGGCGTCACGTGTGTTTTCAATAACACGCTCGCCGGGGCCCATGCGGGTTATTTTTTATATACCCCTTTTAGTGTACCTATGTGCATACAGTCTCTAGTGCACGTGCAGGGGTATTTTGAAATATTTATAGTTGTGTAGAAAATTGACATTTGAATACACAACATTTGATTTCAGAGCTTATACACGCCTTCTGTCCGCTAGTACGAGTGTTGCGGATCCGGTGGCGTGGGATTTTGATGTTGGCTCCCCCTTTCTCAATCGCCGGGGAAGGATCTTTCTGGACTTTGGAGTCAATGACTGCTGATTTGGGGAGAACTCCTTTTAGGCTTTTCGGCATAGTGAACTTGCTATTTCCGGTGTTTGTGTGGACACCCGAACTGTTCTCTTCTTTATTATAGAACCAAAAAGAGACTTTGGAACACCAGGAAGTTTGGTTCTAATTTGTTCAAACATGTCCTTCCTTTTGCCAGGGGATGTCTTTATTCGTACATCGGTTTCCTTTGTACCCTGTGTACTTGGAAATTTTGATTACCGCTGTCGTAGATGATATCAATACTTGTGTCCACAGTGGATCGCTTGCTTACGAGACTCTCACTGTTGTTATCCACAAGTGATTTGTAGTTAATTTGCAGTGACCCGTTGTATCCACTACGAGCACCTGAAACTGTTCGTAGGAGACCCATTGTTGCCTACATCATGCCCACCTGTCACCAATCTCAGGTGGTCTGATTTATTTGTAGAGGATGAAGCTTTGATTGTTGGTCTCTACTGTTGCCATCTCGATCAACAGGCAATGTAGGATTGTCGTAGGAGTTCGTTGCATTCGTCTTTCGTGTGCATCGAGATTTCATCTCCTACTTGCAACTTGTTGTTAGCTTGGATGACTGTGCACTTAGATCTTGATTTGTTCATTCATCCAAAGCCCAGTTCTATGTATTCCATTGAAACCCAAGTTCAAGGTTCAACTCATGCTTGAGTCTTGTGTATTGTTCTTGAAAATTCAAGTTCTTTATTGCTCATGTTAAATTTGGATCCAACTTGAATTTAGAGTACAAGTTTGAATGGTCTTTTATTCATCCCATTTTCAAATTGAGTTCCAGTCTGAGTTCACTCGAGCTTGAGTTCTATATTCGGATCCCCTGATGTTGCACAGTTCGAGTTCCAAAAACAAGTTCAAGTGCTTGTTCAGAGTCTTCTGAAGTCTTTGCAAGTTCAATTGTTGGCTCAATTGATTTGATTTTGATTTCAATTTGATTTCATTTTATTTGAATTTGATCTTTAGAAGTCATTTGAATTTGTTCAATTTAGGTCCACGAATCCACTGTCATCGTATAGGTCCTCTGCTCATTTAGTTCAAGTTCTGTACATTTCTATTCAAGTACAGGTCTTCTGCATTGTTGCCCGACCAGGTTTTCAAATTGTTCAAGTCTTTGTATATTTCAGTGAAAATTTTCGGCAGCACCCCGGCATATCCCCCGTTTGGGGGAAAATTGGGGAGCTGGGCCTTCCCACCACGCTACTAGAGCGTGTATGGTAGGTGTCCTTGGACACCGCGGCCGTACAAAATTTCATCCCACCACGCTACAAGAGCGTGTATCGGGCCTTCAACAGTACCCGTACAGTAGAACAGCAGTAACGTATCAGAACAGCAGTGACTCCCCACCACGCTACAAGAGCGTGTATAGGGCTCTCCCACCTCGTCGTATGCGTCGAACCGGGCTCCCTCCTACCGTGCTACAAGAGCGCGTATAGGTGGTTCTCCGGTCCGCTGCAAACATCGAGAATGGGATTTTGGAACATTATACCTTTCGTAGCAGTCGTCGACAGTGTCGGTGTCGAGGTCGAAGAGCGTCCCCACCACGCTACAAGAGCGTGTATAGGGCTTACCCGCCTCGTCGTATGCCTCGCACCGGGCTCCCTCCTACCGTGCTACAAGAGCGCGTATAGGTGGTTCTCCGGTTCGCTGCGAACGTCGAGGACGAGAGTAGAGTTAGAAATTTATACCTTGAAGTCCGGCGGAGGTGGAAGAGGCTCGAGGACAAGATTTGGAACCGAGGGTCACTCTCCTACCTTGTCGTAGGTGTCGCGCCGGTTGCCCCTCCCACCACGCTACAAGAGCGTGTATAGGCAGACCGCCGACTCGACACGCGGGACGAGGTAAGAGATAGAGCCAAGGTTTCAAAACTTATACCTTGAAGTCGGCGGAGGTGGGCACGGAAGTCGAGGCAAGATCCGGAACCAAAGGGTCGCGCCCACTACCTTGTCGTAGGTGTCGCGCCGGTTGCCCCTCCCACCACGCTACAAGAGCGTGTATAGGCAGACCGCCGACTCGACACGCGGGACGAGGTAAGAGATAGAGCCAAGGTTTCAAAACTTATACCTTGAAGTCCGGCGGAGGTGGAAGAGGCTCGTAGACCGAGGCGGGAGGAGGCATGCATTTATTAATTATAATTAATATTAATAATAATAATAATTAATTAAATTATAATCTATAATTAGTTTTTTTTATTATTAATTAACTATAATTAATAAATTAATCATAATTATAATTAGTCGATGATTAACCATAATTAATTGAAATTAATCATAATCAACCAGATAATTATAATTATTAATTAATAACTAATTATTAGTTAATAATAATTAAATAATAAATTATAGTTATAATCAAATAATTATTAAAAATAATTAATAATTATTATAATTAAAATAACATAATAGTAATAAAAAATTCTCCCTCCCCTCTCATCTTCTCTGGTTCGGCCAGAACAGGCCGAAGAAGCGTGTAGGGGGAGAAGGTTACGATCACAGCGAGCTCCCGTCGTGTTTCCGATCGGAAGAGGGGGAAGCCGGAGAAGTCGAACAACAACAAAGAAGCCGGAGAAGCACACGAAATGGAGAAAGTTACCCTCACTGCCCGTGAGCTCCCGTGTTGCTTTCGATCGAAATGTTGAAACTTCCGATCCTACAGGTAGGAAGCGGCGTCGAAGAGAGAGGAAGAAGCGCACAAAAGGTAGGAAGTTGTCTTCACAGCCGGCGAGCTCCCACCATACTTCCGATCAGACTGTCGCAGCTTCCGGTCCGACTGGAAGGGAAAGTCGTCCAGAGAGCGAAGTCGAACAGCAACGAAAGGGCAAAGTGGCGTGCGAACGGAGGAAAGTTATCTTCACAGCCGTCGGGCTCCTGTTCTTGCCTCCGATCGAAATGTCGTTGATGGAGCGGAGTCGAACAGAGAGGGAGAATCGGAAGAGTGAATGAGAGCGGGATCGTGAGAGAGTGAGGGAGAGAGTAGGAGTCGAATGAGAGCGGCAATCTCGTTTCTTCGACACTTAATGCGATAGAGAGGTGAACGTGGAGAAATGACGCGGACATGTCGACGACGTGCTGAATTCGGCGCCGGACAGGTATATTATTTTTATTTTATTTTATTTTTTATTTCGTGGAGGTCAACAACACAATGGACTAGATTGAAAACAATAGATAGTTTTGACAAAAAATGGCCCCATACAAAAGGTTCAAGGACTATTTTGATCTTCTTATTTGTCAATAGAACCTTATCAATGCAATAATAAACAAATCCTAACAAACTTTTGGGACATTTAAAAGAAATTTACATAGACAAGGCGGGTTATAAGTTTTATAATTCCTTTTAGCAATTAGTAAAGTGATTGGAACACAAACTCTGTTAACTCCATGTAAAAGATCAGGCTTCGTGGAACATTTATTTTTCAGACATTTATATAATATTCTTCATATCTCTCAAAATTTCATGCATTTTAAAAAAAATTTAGCATATAGATAATAAGTGTGCAATTTGATATAATCCAGAGAAAATTCGGGAACTTAATGTATATCCTAGGATTATTTTGGAATTACCAAAAGCCACTTGGAATATTCGAAATCCAAAGACCGGGCTTGGTTTTGTAATTTTCTACAAGGATATTTCACTTTTTTTCTTTCAATAACTTTCATTTATTTTTTGAATTTTCTATATTTGTTCTATTTTTCGTATTTTTATGCTTGAAAAAATATCAAGAACCACATTCTAGGTTTCTCAATCACGTTTAATCTGTGATGACATGGCGCTTTTCGGGACCAATGAGAATGAGTATTTGAATTGAAAGATAAGTTCACATGTTCTTCGGAACAAGTGGTCTTATATTGTAGGTGCATAAAAATGAGTAAATTATCATAATAGGACTTGCAGCTTTTAGATTATGTCCCTTCAGTCCTAAATTTTGTTCTTCAACAGTTCAATTTATTCCCTAATTATCAAAATTTGAACCAATTTGATCTTCCTGTCAACTTTGTTATTCCTTTGGAAAAAAAATTTGATCGAGAGAACCTTCCAAAAGGCAAAAGGGCATTTTGGATTTTTTTATAGTCAATCACACTACTTAACATCAGTTAACTAAAAGGATTGGCTTTAAAAAGTCCAACATGCTCTCATAATCCCTCCACTAATTTTTATTTAAAGAAACAATAAAATTGATGGTACGGTGGTACCAAATAGATTCAGATTTGATAAGTTGATGGACTAAATTAATCAGATTAAAAAGTCTGAGCTAAAATGGACACACCTAAAATATCTAAGGACCATATTGATCATTTAACTCAAATAAAAAGTGTGGCACACTTTACAATACAACTTATTTTACATGAAGAGTTTCTTCAAAAGATGAGTTGTCCCATAAAAAGTGTACAATTTGAAATTATTTCCATATTGAAATTAGCCTTGGATTGACGCATATTTCATCGGGATGTGTGCAAGCGCATGTTATTGCACATTACATGATGCAATGACTTGCAAGGTTTATGACGCATCATGTTGACCATGTGTTTAGCGCACATTTTTCTCAGACTAATCCCTATGCTCCGTAGAATATTCCTTCATAGATCATGACTGAAGATAGCCCTCGCGGGACATCGATCGAGTCTGATTCACCTATTTTCGCTTAATTGTGCGCGATGATAGTTCGAGTCGTCGTCATGCTCAGAATTGGATTCAATGAGTTGCATCATGTCTGTCAACGTGTATGGATGCATGCGATGAGTGCAACGACATCTCATTTGTGTGAGATTTTCACCTACATGAAATTTTTTCATTAATGCCTTATTTTGCGATACAAACCACGCGATCACGTCTGAATCACCAAAACTTCTCAACGAGCTTGTCCGCCCACATATTGACTTGGTTTGGCGTGCGTCGAGTCAAATAGGTTTTATTATTTAATCATTATTTATTTATCGCTCTTCTCACACACTCTGTGTCCCCCTCTCACATCCAATTAATGGGCTGCCATTGTGCCTTCCAAAAAAATCTCTTGGCCGCCCAAATCCTTAAAATAAGGACTAGTTCACATCCTATATGGATCCCACACAAAATGTCAAACAAAAATATACAAAAAATGTCATTTCCTTTCCAGCTCTCCAATTACACATATTTACACAGCACTCACAATCCTCCCAACTCTCTCTAGCAGTTGTCATGTGTGTGACTCCATTCACACTCGAGGCAAACATCCCATCTCATCCTTGGCTACTTCAAAATACTCCCAGTCAAACAGCACCCTAGCTCTACATCTCTCGCGTATGAACCCAAACAAGGTTGATCACCTCCTTCGACCTAGCAACTTTCTCCTCTCCCTAGCCCACACATAATCAACACCCTCACATGCACCTAGCTCCCTTTATCTCACCTGACCTCACTCCCTAGCCACCTACAATAGCCCGCACCAGCTACCAATAGCAACCCTAGCCACCGCACCTCCTTCCCCTCTCAAGTCTCAACCAACTCTGGGTAATCCACCCTAGTTGCAAGTTTAGTTGAAATAGATAAAATCTTCTCTTTTTTTTTCCAACAAGTTTGTCATATCCTATGTTTGATCAAATCGTATGAGTGTATTGTGAAATTTTTGCATAAAAAATGTGAGAGAGCAAAATACTTTTTACCTCATTCTCAACATTAAACTCATATTAACTCGGGAATAGAACGCCCCCACTTTTTTGCTCATTCATTGTACGAAAAAATATATGTAAGATTGCGCATCTTTAAAATTTTGCGGACACATTATCACATAAGTTTCAGCATTGATATGCTTCCACATTGTCGTGACAAAGAACCCATATATATGAAGCACATTCTTTCTCTTTGCCCACCTAAATGATGTACATTGTCATATTATATATATATATATATATTTATATATATATATATATATATATATATATATATATATATATATATATATATTATATATATATATATTTATATATATATATATATATATATACACACACACATGCATACTAAGCTTATTTTATCATCAATTTAATAGTCAAAAACATCGTAGGCAGTTTTTTCATATTCGCATTCATGCTACTTGTGGCCACAAGGAGCCCTTTGATCCATTTAGATCTTAGCATCCCTTATTGCACTTTAGGTGACTTAGTGTCTTTCTTAGCAGATTTAGGAGACCCCGGCTAGTGGTCTACCTCAAATAATTTAATACAAAATTTAAATTTTTTGACAGCTTTCCCACATGGCTTTGGCATTTCCCTTGAATGAGGTTAATCAGGCTAGTATCCATCCCACCAGTGTTAGCGGATCCTAGAATACCTTACAGCTTGAGTTAGCTGACACTAGGGGGGCCCATAGGCACCTTAGTTCTTAGATTAGCTAGCAAGGTGTGTTTAATGATTTAAGATGATTATGGGTTTCATAGTGATTACCCAAACTCAGCCGTAATTCCCTTACGTGATCCTAAGTGGACTAGTAATATGACCTCAGACTACCCTAATGAGCCTAACCAGTTAACCATAGGCTGATCAGTGGCTTGTTAGGGGTGACTTTTGATGATCCCAGAGTCTAGTAACTAAGTTATCTTTAGGCCAACCCTTTCGACTTGAGGAAAATATGATCCACCCAAAGATGAGCCATGTTTACTCTGGTGTTTTAAAACTCATAATGTCTTAGACTTAGGAAGCCTAGGATATTTGTGATGAGACCAAACTCATTCCTTAACACTAGAATCTCCACCGTCAGCTTGTGTCTTAGGATTTGAAAATGAATTTTCCCTCCATTCTCTTAAGTACATTTCACACTACTCTTACCTTAGCTTATGACTTGGGACTAAGAGGTATGTTACACCATCTTCTTGTTCTTCAAAACACTATATTCTAAAGCATAGTTTGAGGACCAATATGATGACATGTCTCATATTTTTTGGTGGGATGCGGTCATCACATTTGAGCTTTTATAACCTTTAGTAATGAAACCCCTAAATTATAAAAGATATGATAAATTTATATTAAATTATTAATGACGTTATTAAAACCACCATGGTTAATAAATTTAAATATTGCTTAATCAAATTTATAACTTTAACAACACATTTTTAATTAGATTGATACCCTCACTAGCTTAGTACATACTAGTTACTACGATAGACACATTCCCTAGGCATCTAGGCTAAGGTGTAGTAAGAATTTTTTTTTTTTTGCATATTGTGAAGTGATGTGGTGATGTGATGTGATATTTTGGCTTGTTTGTTTATTTTTTTATTAAGTTATGATGTGGGCACTTCTCCTTAAATGATTAGGATAGAGGTGCGTGTATATATATATATATATATATATATATATATATATATATATATATATATTTATTATATATAATATATATATATATATATAATTTTACTTTGTAGATGGCCATGCCTAAAGAGGGCAATTAGATCAAATAAATATATGTAATTTATCTTACTTGCAAGTGCTATCATAATAAGTTCAAGCTTAAAATGGGCATGGACGACAGGGGCCAAGGATATAGCTTCAAACTAATTTGTGCCAGGTCTTATGTGATGATGTGGTACAATGCTAACACTTTTTCGTTTGTAGGGGCAAATATGCAATTTTTTTCTTATTCATGCGCTTTTTAGTTTAAGAAAATCATAGATACATGGGTTATTCAGAAGGCAATAGCCCATTTTTTGATGAGATGAAGACCCTCAACACCCGACAAATTATTCATTGTGTATAGTTTTAGGCTAAGTTTTAATCACTATAGGGCTTAGCTATCTTTATTTTCTTTTCCTAGAAATATTGCAAGAGCCAACTGCACTTTAGGCCTCCTTTGTTATTTATTTTGTGGTGATGATTGGTAAGTTTACTTTGATTGTGCACCAGAACTAAATGTTTTTCTAGGTTTATTTACTTATTTTGCATAGGTTGGGCCAGTATTGTATCCTCGTCAGGCTCTTAGGATGTTAGACTTTCTATCATAAATAACTAATTCGCCTAAAAATGACTATAGAGAAAAAAAATATCCTTTATGATTAAATGCATGCCATTTCCTAAAGTCACTTTTTAAAAATAAAAATTCAACCCCTACCCACCAAAGGCGACTCCTTAAAGCCAATAAAACTAACACCCTCGTGCATAGCCTAATGAGTCGGTATATTACGTCGGTTTTCTAATAACCCGATTAGGAGAGTAGATATATTAGATTTGGCCTATGTTAAGATAGGTAGAGGTAGACCTTAAAAATTGGGTTATAAAATATTATAAATGAAATTTTTTTATTAGATTTAAATGAGAATTTGACTCTTAACATAACATAATATAGAAAAAGGATTCATGTAGCCGACTCAACGTAGTGGGATAGGGGTTTGATGTTGTTGTTGGTCGTTGATAATTTTCTCAAAATTCGTGCAAAGATAATTATTTTACATTAATTTTTTGCAAGATTTCAAGGCATCATTTTGTACTTTTTCATCCGCAAGTTCACTTGCTCTTGATTTGTGGCGATAAGTTTTCATGAAATATGTGCAAAATACTTTTTTATTAATATTATATTTACTAACACATTTTACTCGATAATTTTTTTTCTTTATTTGTTCACAAACTTGTGTTCAAGATTAACATTTTTTTTACTCTTGACGTGATCTCTTTTTTGTCAAAGTTTTTTAAGTAAATTTGGTCAAGTTTCTCCATCACACCCATGAGGAGGTAACAGAAGAAGGCCATCCCGCCAAACCGATACAGGCATTTTATTTGCAATGCATAGGGCACTAAGACTTAAAATTTCAATGCATAGGGCACTAAGACTTGAAATTTCATACCCACCCACTAGCAAAGGTGCTACGAGCAAATCTTCTTTTTTTTTTTAGATATTGTGTATAGTACCTAGATTTTGTCAAAATGTAAGCATAAATATTTGCCTCAAAAAGTTATCCCATAAAAGCATCAAAGTAATTTTCATTACATCCTATTTTTAATTTCGATCCATTTGATATAAGAAGTATATCTAAAATATTAATAATAGTGTGTGTGTGTTATATATTATATATATATATATATATATATATATATTTATATATATAGGTATTCCTTAATAATTGTTATATATTTAATTATAGTTAATTAGAAAAACTAAATAATAATTAATTATCAGTTAAATCATTTTTTCTATTACTATTCTGTAACCTTTCCATTAACAAAGCATGCATAGGTGGATGGCTGTGAGTGGAATTCCTGCGATTGAAAAGGCTTGGGGTTGTTAGGTAGTGAAATACAATGTGTATATTATATTAGCTAATAAGTTAAGTAAGCATTAGTCATCCCTTCATTTTCCCACCCGTCCCTGTCTGGAAATCAGAATCTTGCCTTGAGGAAGAGTTGGAGGGAAAACTGCTGCAAAATGCTGTTTGTTGTGGGGGATAGATCAACAAACAAAGGTAAGGGAAAACACTAAGGTACGAGCTGTAGTTAATTTCTAAAATCAGTGTTTGTGGAAATCATGATTTACTAACGTCAGTATTTACTAAAATTAGGTTGTGGGCTCCGAAAATTCGCGTCCCGGCCTTTCCGCGGACCTTCTTTATCTTTTTTTTTCGTTCGGGTCATCGATGAGAGTTTTAACTCTTAAGTTCTGAGGCAAATTTTCAGAAGGCATATTGGGTTTGAAATAAGACACTATCTAGAGATTTCACCCTTATTTTTCGAGGACTTTAGATTTGAGTTCAAGTTTCCTATAGGCACGAGCCCCTATAGTTAATTACCACTCTCGATAGCGAGAGAGGACTTTCGAGTATGGCTAGTCATCAAATAGATACATAGTATCTGGCGTATAGTAGTAGCATGAGTTGGGTATTTGAAAATTGAATATTTAAGATTAAATATTCACCACCTCATACTTAAAGCGGATGGTGGGGGGAATGATGATGAGTCTGATCAAGATCCCATGGTTCCATTGTCTCAGGCCATCATGATCCCTGGTCAACTTAGTCAGAGGAGGTAGTCAACCCAACCTAACAGAAGTATCTTTGTCGACGGCCATGTGTTGCTTCGTCTAAGGGTACCTTATAGACCTGGGGTGAATATTTTTCTAAGGGGGCAAATCTGAACCCACCTTAGCTAACAGAGGGCTTTGTGCCTATCGAATATACCCTATGATTCATTACTCAAGGGTTTGACGCCATTACGGAACAAACAGGCTTTGGCCGTGATCGTAATTTAATCATGTCATTTGTGGCAAAATCACCTGATCATAGGGCATTTGCCACGTCCCTACTAGCAAGAGATTATTTGAGGATGAATATTAATGACACACCCGATATGACATTCGTTCTTTATGAGCTGAAGTAAATTTCAAATTTATCACCCCCGGTAAATGTATGCGGAAGGTGAATGTGTTTTTAGCTTTTTTTTTTAGCTGATAAATTTTATTTTAAGAATTCAAATTTTTACTAGTTTTGCCATTTTAACCCCTCCGGTTTATATTTACTGGCAACACGGCCATCATCGGGATGATGTTAAAATCATTGTATTATTGTAGGAATTTGGGAGGCATTTTTCAATTCAAATCATGTTAACCCCAATCCTTTCGAAGAGAATGAGACTTGAGTATTTGACCAACGCAGCATTCTCGAACCATTAATTTGGGAATCAAATGTAATAATCGGAGCACATGTGGACACATTTAGCTTGAAAATAGAATGTTATATTAGTGAGCATTTAAACCTACATGGCATTCTCAGACATTTGTATTTGTAACTTTAACACATTTGTCGAAGCACATGTAGGGCATGTTTAGTTTGAAAATAGAATGTTATATTAGTGAGCATTTGACCCTGCGCAATATTCTCAAACATTTATGTTTGTAACTTTAACATGTTTGTCGTAGCACATGCAGGGTATGTTTAGTTTGCAAATAGGTTGTTATATTAGTGAGCATTTGACCCGCGCAACATTCTCGAATATTTGCATTTGCAACTTTAACACGTGTCAAAGCACATGCAAGGTGTACTTAGTTTGCAAATAGATTGTTATATTAGTGAGCATTTGACCACACGCAACATTCTTGGATATTTGTGCTTGCAACGTTAACACATGTCAGAGCATATGCAGGGTGTATTAGTTTACAAATAGACAATTATATTAGTGAGTATTTGACCCCATGCAGTATTTTTAGATATTTGTGTTTGCAACTTTAATAGGTGTCGGAGCACATGTAGGATGGGGTGTCTTTTTCAGATGTATTTTCAAGTATATTAATACTTATACACATATGCATAATGTATTTTACATTTTACACATGAATGAACTATTAGTATTTGCTTGTGCACAATACATTTACTCACTATAACACATTATTGCATAAAGCATTTTATATCTGCAATTCATTTCCAACACTTGAGTATTATATTTGAAATTAAAATCAATTTGATGGTGTGAATGATTTGCTTGTATGATCATTATCAACGTTTCTATCTACCAACAAAGCTATAAGATCATTTTCTTTTTATCATTGTAACCTAAGTTACTTGCATCAGGTGATCTTATAATTATGCTCTGATAACTTAGTTCAATAGCAATCTTCATATTTCCTTTATCTTCTATATACCTTCATCTTCTATAGACCTATTTATCTAAAATGTCACCTAATTTAGCCTTCGAATATTGAATTCAAAATGCTATGTTACATTTATCAATCTTCACAATCACGAAGATTTTATTGATTTATGTAAGTGTGTCTTAAGGGAAGGTATTTATTATCAAAATATTCTTCTGAAGTTGAATATTCAATAGATTGATGTGTACAGCATAGGCTTTACACTTTCTTCATCATTATATACAGTCATATATTGGACTTTTCATCAACTGATAATTTCATAAATTACACTTTCATATTGTTCTGATCAATTTGTTTAGCAAGTAATTTTTGTATATGACTTGCTTATATAATTATTAGCATTCATGATTTGAGAGGCGAGTCATCGTTTAGCTGTTTTTTTAATGCAATCATTTTTTTACTATTCAAAAATGGCTAAATTTTGTTTGAAATTTTTTCATGTTGATGGTCCTTTGTTAGAGTCAATTTCGACAGCCTCCCAACAGCCCTCCCCCGAGGGGGAGTAAGGAGGTCATTACCCATTCAATCTGCCCACCGAATAGAATTTATACTGCCAAGGGATTTGGAACATTGTTTGGTCCAGGAATTGGTCTTCGACAATCCTTGTCACAATGCCTATTTGAAAATCCCCAACTCATTTTTTTATATTTTATATATTCTTTTTTTTTAAATTATATACATGAAAACAGAAGAAGGAGAGGCGCGACGTACATCGGGCTAGGGCATCGGTCGAGGAGTTTGGACGTCTAAGGCACGCGCGGCGGGAGTCAAGCCAAGGGTGCAGGTGGCTGGAGGACGGGCCTCAGGCTAATGTATGACTGAGGCGAATCAAATGACGTGTTTAGCTTGTTGGACAGGAGCAGGAGGTGGAGGTAGCGGCCAGTGCGGCTGTAGGTAAGCATCAAGCGTATCAAGTATGAGAGGGCTTCAAACTTGCTATCTCGGTTGCATCGAAAAGAGAAATCGAGGGGAGGAGAGACCCCACTTGCAATTATGTGTGCGTTCTTTCCTTTTTTTTTTTTTTTGGGTTTTGAGAGTGTGAGCGTGTGAATGGGGTTGCATGTTGGTTTTGAGATAGCTAGCGGGAGTGTGTCTTGGGGTGAATGTGGGTTAGTGTGTAGTTGTAGCTAGGTGGTTGGAGGTCTAGAGTCAACATAGGTAAGTGTGTTGCTGCTGTTTGATGAAAATAAGTAAGAAATAGAGGAAAGGGAGACTGGTTTTGAATTCAGCTGGGCTATTTGCTGAATTCGGGTAGAGAAAAGGAAAAGAAAATAGGAGATTAGGGAGGCGAAAAAGAAAATTTTGGGTTGTATGAGTATTTATTGAGGTTAACATATAAGATTTTTTTATATAGCTTGAATTTGTATTAGCATGTATATGAAAATGCAAATGTTTATACTTAGGTTTTTTAAAGCGTATAAAAGGCCAAGGTATTTCAGGTGAAAGAATTCATCCGACCACTCTAGAAAAGAGGGAGATACCAATATATAGTGTAGTAAATGAGAGCATATTTTTGGTATACATATTTATGGTAATTATGGTAGCAAATATTTTTATACTAAGCATGTTTATTACTAGTGAAATTGAGATAATTACTTATTATTTGAATTAATTGATAAACACTACATGCTAAAATGTGATGCTACAGAATTGTAATACAAATGTAAGTTCTGAATATCTGAATGATTATGAAATAATTGAGACAAGTCATTACGGGAGATAGGCCTGCTGTGGGCTTCGAAAATTCGGCATGATGGACCCGATTAAGATCCCATGGTTCCGTCAACCTGGGCCATCGTGGTCCTGGTCTACTTAGTCAGAGGAGGTAACCTACCCACCGACAGAAGGATCTTGTTGGTAGCCATGGTTGCTTCGTCCAAAGGTACCTTGTAGACCTGGTGGAATGTTTGTCTACGGGAACAAATTTAAATCTATCTTAGCTAAAAGAGCGCTTTATGCCCTATCGGTCATATCCTATTGATTCATATCTCAAGGATTGATGTCATTAAGAAACGTATTGGCTCTTGCCATAACCAGTATTTCGTGGTGTCATTTGGCGGCAAAATCACTCGTTCTAGAGGGCCCCAGGACATAATCGTTTATCCTGGGTGAATTTGGCAGCAAAACCGCCGGTTAGAGAACACGTACCCACGTCCTTACTGGCAAGAGATTATTTGGTGAATGGATCCTAGTGATATTTTGACTAGGCATTAACTCCATGAGCTGAAGTATAATTTCAATTTGTCCACCTCTGCAAACTTACGGATGATGAATGGATTTTGCTTTAAGTTTATTAGATGAATGATTATTTCAATTTTAAACATTTGGAATTTTGAGATTTTTTGGAGTTTTGAATTTTTGTGGAGTTTGAACTGAAATATTGAAATTAATCCATCCAGTTGAGATCTACATTCAACACGGTCATCATTGGATATTTGGGGTCATTTCCATCTGTTGATTGAACCTATGTCGACTCGACCGAGCTGTTGACCGAGGATAAGGTTTCTCGTAGGCTTTATGATTTTGTGAATGAATTTCTTTGTTATAGACCTTGAAGGCTAATATTGAATGTATAAAATAAATATCCTGGTCTACCTCATGGCCGCATATTTATTTATAGTTCGAGCCGTGTCGACTTTTATATACCAGCATAGAATGATCGGGCTCGAACTTAGATTTACTTATTGACCTGCACAGCATCCTTAAACGTCAGTGTGTACTATAACACGCTCGTCGGGGCCATGCGGTTTTTATGATTGCACTTACCCCTTTTGTGTACCTAAGTGTATACAAACTACGGCGCAGGTGCGAGGTAATTTTGGATGTTTGATGGGTCTTCTATGAACACTTGTAGAAGTTTTCGTTGGTTGTAGTACTTAAATACTTATATGTAGAATGCATGTTGGATGCACAACTGTATTCATCAAGCAGCTTGCAAGCCTCAATAATCTTATCTAGCTCAATGTTCAAGACCTGGTTGAACAGATAACTCACTCCATTTTTTTTAATATGATGAATTCTTATGGCTTTCTTTTCCCGACTCATACAGAAACCCGTGACTAGTACTTTGACTGATGACCTTAGTGATGGAGATACATCAGGTTGTCTGGGAGAATCATGAGAGATATTCACTTCTAAAATAGTCGTCATAGTTCTCTAGTGACTGGGATAGCTATATATTTTTGGTCTCTAACTGTGAGTTTAGACCACCAAAATCGACATTAATCTTTAACAACACATTGGTAGACATTGATCTTTGATTCTGGTAAGCGCAATACAGTGTTCAAGGTTCATTACAGGAATGCATTACATTTGTTTTATGCAAAATCCTTTTACTTTAAGTGATAGATGTATTTACTAGCCATTGTGTTGTAGCAAATTGTACAATACTTTGACATTCATTGCATATTTTTTGCATATGCCTATAGGGAGGGCATTTTATGAGCAAATCACTACATGGGCTACTACTATCATACATACACATTGCTTGTTATATGTAAGAAAGTTTTTTCGTCTTTTTAAGTGACTTCAGAATGCTCCCAATGATCATCACCTCTCTGATATCTACATCCCCTTTGGTACGGAGGTTTTGAGTATCTATAGGAAGCTTCACTTTGTTGATCGTAGGCATATCATCATATTCTCCATTCGGTCATTGAACGTATATCAATTTGATTGAGAGCTTAAACCACTTTGATTTCATCATTCCTCGCTCCAATGATGATTCTCATTTGAATGAATAAGCTCGTTCACCAGTGATTTATATTTATCATCTGAAGGTCCAACCTACAACTTAGTAACTTATGTGTTCTATTGAATATGTATCCTCCATTTGATTTTGATTGAGTAACCATGATTGTCCATTGTACTTGGACATCACAAATCCTTTGTGAACCCATTATGATGATCAATTGCTATCTTGTTTACATATAGATGTTGATTTGTTGTTGTATGATCATATCTTGCACAACCACCATTATGTGCATCAATTTCTTTCATTTGTAAGAGGGCAATATATTTATCCATGTGAGTGATATGTGCCTCGATCATCCTCACCTTTATAAGAATTGCATGTATTCATTTGGATGTATTTGAATGATCATGATTTTTGACAAGTCCACTTTGATCTTACATTTGTCAGTTAAAAAAAGTTCTTTGTCATATATGAGTTCAATTCCTTGAAGTCACAAGTTCAAGCTTATTTCTAGACCTGTCAATATTGGACCCAACCCGAAAAACCCGAACCCGAACCCGACCCAAAAATTTCGGGTTTGGGTTGACCCGAACCCGAAGCGGGTAGGGTTCGGCTCCTGAAAACCGAACCAGTTTTAAAAATTGGGTCGGTTCGGGTTGACCGGGAACCGGGAATGACTCGGAATGCACACAAACCTTTCTGCCCGAATGACCCTGACCAGCTGCCCCGCTGCCCGCGAAGCCTACCCGCCTGCCTTGACTACCCAACCGCGTTGCATCGCGCTGCGTCCCAAGGCCAAGTAGGGTGACGTCCAGCGTCAGTCGCCACCTTGCTGAGCAGTTCCGCGCCGCATCCCGAGGCAAGCGCTCTGCCGTCGGTCGCGTCAGTTCTGGTCGCATGATCCTACTTCACTTGTTGGCCGCTTCTCGGCTTCCGCTGACACCAGCCGTCAGCCCACTCATGTTCGCCGGTCGGATATGGGTTGACCTGAACCCAAAGCGGGTCGGGTTCGGGTCCAGAAAATCGATCCCGTTTGCAAAAACGGGTTGAGTCGACCCGAACCCGACCCGTTACCGAAATTGTACACCACTACTTAGTTCATTGAAGTCAAATGTACAAGCCTTCATCATCTGATTAAAGTCTATTTCATGTCCTTATAGGTTGTTCAAGTCCCTTGTAATCCTTACAAGTTTAATTGCATGCCCAAGTCATCTTTATTAGCATTCAATCAAGTTCAAATTAAATTCTCATTCCACTTAGTTCATTTAAGTCCAAGTCCCCTGCATTTGATGCAATTAAAAAAATTACAAATCTAGATTGCAAACAAAATTGACTTCTTACCATAGACATTACAAACTTAAACATATAATAATAATATTAAAATAACAACACACTACAACTTAAAAAAGTTTGAGAAGAAAGATACAAATGGAATGAAACCATGGAGAGAATATAAAGATTAAAAATCGAGATGATTTATAAGAAGAGAAGAGAAGAAAGACAATGAGCTCTGCAAGTATGTTGGTATAGTTGGGGGCTATTACCCCG